>JAFIRS010000817.1:0-537009 GCA_018342105.1 Gonioctena quinquepunctata | reverse complement strand
TAGAAGAAACATCGATCCCCTTTATCATTTTTTTACGTGAAAAAGGTATGTTTTTCAAAAGTTGCTATAAGCAGCCGTTTTCGAAATATTTTGATTTAAATTAATCGATGCATCCAATCTTCTTCTCATTGATTCGCGAACTCTTCGAAAATAAAAGTATCAAGTAGGCTAGTCAGTACATTCCAATGTTTTTATTGTGCAGTCATGTCAAAAATAATATCTTGACACATAGTTAAATAGTTTTATTTATTATTATTGTGATTATTTGTTGAAAAATGCTAAATTTAACCAATGCAGAGTATGCTGACATATATTTTACATACGGAAATGCATATGAGGCTAGACGTTTGTATCAGGAGCGTTATCCGAACCGCACAACTCCTACTTCAAAAACATTTCTCGTGTTCTACCATATTCAAAGAGATCAGGCACTACTCCCTCGTGACTTTCCGTTACGTATCAACTTCAGTCGTTGGTTTCTCCAATGCCTTATTCAAAATCCTTTTTATGAAAATTTAATCTTGACGAAGCAAATTTCTCACTCAACGCTATACCAATTTTCGCAACAATCATTTGCGATACAGGTGTCACATTTCCAAGAACAGTTCTCTCTTAACGGGTGGGCAGGAATCCTTGGATATTATTTTATAGGTCCATTATTTATTCCGGGAAGATTAAACGGAGAGAGATATCGTCATTTTTTGAAGAAGATTTGCCTATTTTACTGGAAGATGGGCCGCTTAGACTACGAAATGCCCAGATAACACATGGACATCCAATGGATATCCATTGGACATCCTTCATGAATTTTATGGATGTACTATGGACATCCAATTATATCCAAAAGATATATTATGGACATCCGATGGATGTCCAAAGTGGAACAACCTGTACATCCATAGAATATCCTTCAAGGATATCCTTAAGATACCCTCCAGAGATGTCCATAAGATATCTTTCAAAGATATCCATAAGATATACTTCAAAGATATCTTTCAGGAATATCCTTCAAGGATATTCAAAAGCTATCTGAAAGATTCCTTGAGAGATATTCTGAAGATATCTCTCAACGGGTGGGCAGGAATCCTTGGATATTATTTTATAGGTCCATTATTTATTCCGGAAAGATTAAACGGAGAGAGATATCGTCATTTTCTTGAAGAAGATTTGCCTATTTTACAGGAAGATGGGCCGCTTAGACTACGAAATGCCCAGATAACACATGGACATCCAATGGATATCCATTGGACATCCTTCATGAATTTTATGGATGTACTATGGACATCCAATTATATCCAAAAGATATATTATGGACATCCGATGGATGTCCAAAGTGGAACAACCTGTACATCCATAGAATATCCTTCAAGGATATCCTTAAGTACACTCCAGAGATGTCCATAAGATATCTTCCAAAGATATCCTTAAGATATCCTTCAAAGATATCTTTCAGGAATATCCATGAGATATCCTTCAAGGATATTCAAAAGCTATCTGAAAGATTCCTTGAGAGATATTCTAAAGATATCTTTTAACGGGTGGGCAGGAATCCTTGGATATTATTTTATAGGTCCATTATTTATTCCGGGAAGATTAAACAGAGAGATATATCGTCATTTTCTTGAAGAAGATTTGCCTATTTTATTGGAAGATGGGCCGCTTAGACTACGAAATGCCCAGATAACACATGGACACCCAATGGATATCCATTGGACATCCTTCATGAATTTTATGGATATGGATCCTTACAAATTTATGGACATCCATATTCCAAAGAATAATGGACATCCATAGAATATCCTTAAGGATATCCTTAAGTACCTCCAGAGATGTCCATAAGATATCTTTCAAAGATATCCATAAGATATACTTCAAAGATATCTTTCAGGAATATCCATGAGATATCCTTCAAGGATATTCAAAAGCTATCTGAAAGATTCCTTGAGAGATATTCTAAAGATATCTCTTAACGGGTGGGCAGGAATCCTTGGATATTATTTTATAGGTCCATTATTTATTCCAGGAAGATTAAACGGAAAGAGATATCGTCATTTTTTGAAGAAGATTTGCCTATTTTACTGGAAGATGGGCCGCTTAGACTACGAAATGCCCAGATAACACATGGACATCCAATGGATATCCATTGGACATCCTTCATGAATTTTATGGATGTACTATGGACATCCAATTATATCCAAAAGATATATTATGGACATCCGATGGATGTCCAAAGTGGAACAACCTGTACATCCATAGAATATCCTTCAAGGATATCCTTAAGATACCCTCCAGAGATGTCCATAAGATATCTTTCAAAGATATCCATAAGATATACTTCAAAGATATCTTTCAGGAATATCCATGAGATATCCTTCAAGGATATTCAAAAGCTATCTGAAAGATTCCTTGAGAGATATTCTAAAGATATCTCTTAACGGGTGGGCAGGAATCCTTGGATATTATTTTATAGGTCCATTATTTATTCCGGAAAGATTAAACGGAGAGAGATATCGTCATTTTCTTGAAGAAGATTTGCCTATTTTACTGGAAGATGGGCCGCTTAGACTACGAAATGCCCAGATAACACATGGACATCCAATGGATATCCATTGGACATCCTTCATGAATTTTATGGATGTACATGGACATCCAATTATATCCAAAAATATTTATGGACATCCATGGATGTCCAAAGTGGAACAACCTGTACATCCATAGAATATCCTTCAAGGATATCCTTAAGATACCCACCAGAGATGTCCATAAGATATCTTTCAAATATATCCATAAGATATACTTCAAAGATATCTTTCAGGAATATCCATGGAAATATCCTTCAAGGATATTCAAAAGCTATCTGAAAGATATCCTTCGGGGATATCTATCGAAGATAAAATATAGTAATAGCGATCTGGAGGGAAATGAAATAATGGTATTGAACAAAAAAAAAATGTATTAATAAACTCTGGTATCAAAAAAATTCTCATAAACTTCGGGGTTATCAACAAATAAAATGTATATGTAAACTCTAAAATACAAACAGAATATTGAATGCAGAATAATAAAAAAAAAATAGAATGCTATTTTCTTCGTCCATCAGGTGTTTCCTTTATTCTAGAAGATGACAGCTGTCTTTCTTTGGCCCTTCTCAGCCAAGCTTAGATGGCTTCTTCAGTAGCTTTTTTATTTTCCGTCGAATCACTGAGGTCAGCTGCTTCTGAAATGATATGTATATATTCACGGGTATAATTGATGTTGAAATGTACAAAAAAATACTGAGAAATATTATGCTTTTTTTTTGAATTCGAATACTGATGATGATAATATATGTTTTCTCTCTCTTTTTGACATAAACTTTCTTGGAAATTTTGCATTCTCACTGGACTAGCAGTCTGTTATGAGGCAATACAAATTATTATCAAATAAATTGAACAACTGAATGGGCTTTTTACCTAGTGATAATTATGCCAGTTTTAGTTGTCCAGTTTATTTTTTATGCTCCATACCAGCTATATTTGGAGGCAAACATATTAGTGAGCATGGAAGAAAGGCATCGTTCCACAAAGTCATTTTTGTGATTTCATTTAGGTACCTACAAAAAGAGTTCCAGAAAAAGGAATAGAAAAACATACAACTTACCTACAGCAGCTATGAATTTCGATCCAGTTCCCAAATATTCTTCCGAAAGATACATTTTTTCAGTGCAATCAATAGGAGAATGTTCGAATCTACTGATGGATCATCTTCATCACATGTCCACTGTTGTAGGCATTCACACCATTTTTAATCTGGGCACTGTGACATTTGAAAAACTCGTGTATTGTGGCAAATGTAACGACGTGCTTTTCAGCATTTCTGAAAATATCGAAACTCAAACAGCAAACACATAAATGCATTGGAAATAATGGATGTTTATAGGTTATGTCCTTTTCAATTCATATTTACCTGTATTCGGCCAATGTATAATTCCCTTTGGAAACAATCAATTGCTACAGATGAAAACCATTATGTCCAGACCAACAGGGTGTCAAAAACGAAGGAAAATAGAAAAAAACACGACTTTTGTTTGGATTCAGTGCTATGACTATGATCTACCTCAACAAAATAAAATGACAGACGTCGCCAGTAATCATGCGTATAGTATGGCCAGGCTGTCGCAGACACATGTATATCTGTTCTCTGGTCGCAGAGAGGGTCGACGCGACAACGTATTTTTGAAAAGGTACAATTTGTGTATCGACGAGAATGTTTAAATTCATTTATGATTGCTTTGGATATCTCATGGCCATTCCTAGGATATCTTCTGAAGGATATCTATTTCAAATCCGTCGATGGATATCCATTTCAAATCAAGTAGAAAAACGAAACATGAGATTTTTCAAAAAAAAAATAATCCATATGTACGAGCATGAAAGAAACTCAGAAATTGACACAATAAAAATCAATCTTGCAATTTAAACTTATCCACATTTGCTCCGGATATCTTATGGCCATCCATATGATATCTTCTGAAGGATATCCATTTCAAATCCGTCGACGGATATCTTAAGGATGTCCATTTCAAATCCAGGGATATTCCGACCAGAATCGGACATGAAATGGATATCCATAGGATATCCTGTGTTATCTGGGTGAGAATTTTTCGATCAAACTTTCGGCAACCGTTGGATAGGTCGAGGAGGGCCTCAACCATGGCCCCCTAGGTCACCAGACCTTAACAGTTTAGATTTTTTCCTGTGGGGACATCTAAAATCCTTAATTCACCAGACACCTATCCAAAATGAAGAAGAATTAAGTAATCGAATAATTAACTCTGTAGAACGATTGAAAATAATCCAGGAATTTTCCAAAGAGTGCGCGAATCAATGAGAAGAAGATTGGATGCGTGAGGCAGGCAGGAGGTGGACATTTCGAACATTTATTGTGATTTTGATTTATATCTAGTGTTCCGTTGTTTATTGTTGTTTGAAAATTAGCGTTCGAAATGTTTCTATGTTGAATTAAAAAAAAAGTTTCCAAAATTGTTTCACTTTTTGACAAACACATGCATCGCACTGCTATCTATTATTTCGAAGGTCATGGAAAAAGCCATCAACATCGAGCTCATGAAATATCTGGAAGACTCAGGAATTGTCAACGATAGGCAATATGGCTTCCGCCATCAGAGATCAACTGGTGACCTGCTCGCTTACGTCTCACATATATGGCAGCTATCTATTGAAAAGTATGGAGAAACTTTAGCTGTGGTATTAGATATCTCCAAAGCGTTCGATCGAGTTTGGCACCAGGGACTCCTCGCCAAGCTTCCGTCTCATGGCTTGTCCCCTCAGCTGTGTTCTCTGCTTGCTAGTTTTCTCTCAAACAGGTCTCTCCATGTAGTGGTCGATGGAGTTTCATCTGACACTCTACTCATAAATGCTGGTGTTCCGCAAGGATCTATTCTCGCACCAACACTATTTCTACTTCACATCAACGACCTGTTGAAAGCAACTTCATGTCCAGTACACAGCTTTCTGATGATAGTACCCTCCATACCGCTTCTCTTCCAGGGCCCCTATATCAGCCCGTGAAACCAGAAATGAACGAGGAAGAAATGTTAATAATATAAATATGGACTTAGCAACAATTCTCGAGTGGGGATCTAATAACTTGGTAGAATTCAATGCAAACAAAACACAAGCATGTCTTTTCTCTAGAAAAGTCGATCTCACTGTGCCTAACATAACTTTGTCAGGAGTAACCATACCACTGAAGTCATCCATATCGATGCTTGGTATTACTATCAGCAATAACCTTTCCTGGGAAAATCACGTGAGGTCCATTGCCAAAAGTGCATCCCAAAAACTTGGTTTTGTTTCGTGCCAAGAGCTATTTCACCCCCACTCAGCTGCTTATGATCTATCAGGCACAGATCCGACCTGTCCTGGAATACTGTTCCCATATTTGGAGCGCGGCACCTAAACATATCCTGAGGCTATTGGATTCTGTCCAAAAAAGGGCAATTCGTCTCGTCGGTGATGCCTCGCTTACAAACTCGCTCACTTGTCTGGAACACCGTAGAAAAGTTGGCGATTTGTCTCTATTTTATAGATATTTTCATGGGCGATGCTCTTCTGAAATATCAACAATCGTTCCTGCTTTGGCAGTCTCTTCGAGATTAACCCTTCAAGTTCAGTCATCACACCCCTTCGTGGTCACTTTGGAGACCTGCAGAACATCACTTTCCAAAGACTTGTTCATTCAACGAACAGCGAGGCTTTGGAACTCATTGCCTAGGGAGGTGTTCCCCGAGGCATACAACCTCCAGAAATTTAAGAAGAACACCAACTCCTACCTTCTTTCCCTTGGTTCCCACGATGTTCTCTGAACATTACAGGATATCCCTTTTCGTGGGAACCAGAACATAAAAAAAAAATGATTAATTTAAATCAAAATATCTCGAAAACGGCTGCTTGTAGCGACTTTTGAAAAGCATAGCTTTTTCACGTATAAATGATGGAGGAATCGATTTTTCTTCTAGAAAATGTGATACATACATGCACGACAAAGTTGTGGCTCCTCAAAAGAGACAAAGACCTGTAGGCGGCGCCCCCTACAATTAAGGGCCAAACTAAGATCAAATTTGGATTTCTCATGTTAAAAAATCCCCAACTACCAATTTTCGTCCAAATATCGACATTATTTTAAAAATAATTTACGAAAAACAAAAACAAAAATTTTTTCAACACCTTGTATATAAAAAATGAAGGCCTTGCAGACCCATATATGCTTGTATGTACTTTCCACCTTATAATTAACTGATGAACCGCTTGATCACATCATAAATAAGAAAATATTAAATAAAGTAACTAGATTCAAGACACTCAATGTTAACTCATCTCTTGTACCACTCACCGATCTCTGACTACTGAATGTAATTTATATAGCGTATAAATGTATTTTTAATTGTTGAGTATTGTTAAAATTTTTACGTGTAGTATGACAATCAACTAATAACATTTTACCATGTTATGTGTTGTGTTTGTATATGTGATGTATATATTTGTATTTATGAGTAAGCATTTTAATTATTAATTATTAATAATTGTTTAATTGTTTATGTCCCATTCACAAAGCTTTGTCAACAAGAAACCATCTTAGACAATAAAGTATATTTGATTGATTGATTGAGGTATCCTCCTGTAAAATATCGGACACTTATTACATAACACCCTGTATCTATTACCCGCCTGCGCTACGCAAAGGAGAATACATTGTTCGTCAAATTAAGAAGCCAAAAAGATTTGTCTTTTGTACTTTCTGTATAGTAGTTTTTTATAAAGTATGCCTCCGTCTACAAAGAGGTACTCTTTCTATGTGAACGTTCCTCAGGTGGGAGAATGTTGAAAACATACTGTTCACTCTTTAGTATAAAAGTGAGTCTATACAGCACGTAAAATAAAATAAGAAATAAAATAAAGTAAAATAAGAAATAATAATTTTCAGAGTGTTTATAGAGCCGAGTAAATTAATGTAAAAAGTAAGAAGCTGTCAATCGAAATTTGGGATTTTATGTTGAGGTTACCTCAATTTCAATGATGTATACTTGTAAAATTGGTCCCTGTTATTGTTTATTAAATAAAAAATAAGCTACTGTTGACAACAATAACAATATTATAAAATTTCCGTCATCTAAAGACATTATTGGCCAAAAACGAAATTTAAAAAAATGGCACTGCACACACCATTTTCCAGTTATGAAAATAAAAACATATAATAGCACTGAATAGCTATTATTAGTGAGTTTATACAGCACGTAAAATAAAATAAGGAATAAAATAAAGTAATTTAAAAAGTTTATCGTATCATTGAAGATTAAGACATTTTTATATGAAATCTGTATTAATAATTATTAACATCATAAACGTACCAAAACCTACATAAAACCTTAGTTACTCATAATACATTAGTTACCATAATTTAATACGTTAGTTACGAAAGCATAATACGTTAGATACCAAATAATATTTGAACTAGTTTTCATGAACATGTAAAACAATATTTTGACAGTTTTCAAATTTGATGGATACACCTTTGCCTTTAGCGTCCACGATCATCAGAGAGTTACAAAACTGCCGATATCCTTTTTCATAATGGATTTTAGATTTGTCCGGAAGCAAGTTCAACCTTATAGTATTGGCGGCAGCTAATATATCGTCAGGAATATCAAAATCTTGCATGATTTTAATGATGACTTTTTGAAATGCCAAAATGAAATGACATAAAACCTTGTTGCTTTTATTTTCGCATCGCCGTTGTCAATGATACGATAAAGCTTTGAATGTAACTCGATTATTAGCGATTTAACACCGTCTCGGACATAGCGGGTGACTCGGCTGTTGCCTCGTCCCCTAGCAATGTCCTCGACTATTATAAATCGCATAATAATCTCGTTATATTAATAGCTATAAAACTACACAAAATCCATAACAGGTTTATACAGAAATAAAATAAAATAAGAAATAATATGAAATAAGAAGTAAAATAAAAGATGGTTAACTTTTTTCTTTTATTTTATTTTACTTGACAAGTTGTTAGGCACATGTACGTATTGAATAATTCAGACAAATTGAGGAGATAGGATGATGATACATGACATGATATAATAGCAGTCGTCATCATATTTTTGTTTTCATAACCGGAAAACGGTGTGTTTACTGGCATTTTTTTAAATTTCTTTTTGTCTTTGGATGACTAGATTTTATAATATTGGTAGTGTTGTCAACAATGGCTAATATTTTACTCAATTAACAATAACAAGGACCAAATTTTCAAGTATTCATCATTGAAGTTTGAGGTAACAACATAAAATGCCAAATCTCTATTGATAGCTTTCTTACTTCTTACATTTATTTACTCAGCTCTATAAACACTCTGAAAATTATTACTTCTTATTTTACTTTATTTTATTTCTTATTTTATTTTACTTGCTGTATAAACTCACTTTATATCATGTCCATCTATCATCAACTTTCGTCAATTTGTCTAAATAAGATCAAAACTTGTTGAATGTCCTAACGGATCCCGTTCATTTTGGTCTTTCGCCAAAGCTGTGGGAAGAAACTTCACTTCCAGCTCATTTCCTCCCCTAACCAAAGAAGATGGAACACTAGCAACGACTGCCCAGGAAAAAGCCAATATCTTTGCGCACCTATTTGCTGGAAATTCCACTCTGGATTAATCGGGAAAACAACCCCAAAAATTGCCTGTGGATCTGACGGAATCCCGCCGATTGTTCTCAAGAAATGTGCCCCGAACTAACACCTGTTCTTTGCAAGTTGTTCAACCACTCTTACAATTTGGGGTATTTCCGTCCAATTGGAAAATTGCAAGAGTACAGCCAGTCCCTAAAAAAGGCAAAAAGGCCCTACCTAGCAACTACAGACCTATCGCACTGCTATCTATTATTTCAAAGGTCATGGAAAAAGCCATCAACATCGAGCTCATGAAATATCTGGAAGACTCAGGAATTGTCAACGATAGGCAATATGGCTTCCGCCATCAGAGATCAACTGGTGACCTGCTCGCTTACGTCTCACATATATGGCAGCTATCTATTGAAAAGTATGGAGAAACTTTAGCTGTGGCATTAGATATCTCCAAGGCGTTCGATCGAGTTTGGCACCAGGGACTCCTCGCCAAGCTTCCGTCTTATGGCTTGCCTCCTCAGCTGTGTTCTCTGCTTGCTAGTTTTCTCTCAAACAGGTCTCTCCATGTAGTGGTCGATGGAGTTTCATCTGACACTCTACTCATAAATGCTGGTGTTCCGCAAGGATCTATTCTCGCACCAACACTATTTCTACTTCACATCAACGACCTGTTGAAAGCAACTTCATGTCCAGTACACAGCTTTGCCGATGATAGTACCCTCCATACCGCTTTCTCTTCCAGGGCCCCTATATCAGCCCGAGAAACCAGAAATGAACAAGGAAGAAATGTTAATAATATAAATATGGACTTAGCAACAATTTTCGAATGGGGATCTAATAAATTGATTTGTTGAAAATATAAACAGGATGTTCATAAAATCAGATGTAGAATCATCTGCGACTGAAAGATAAACTTTAGTCACTATCTTCCATCGTCAAGATAACCTCTTGTGGGGTATTCATGTTGAAAAGGGAAACTTTCTCAATTGAATATTGATAGAAATATTTTTCTGTGAATTGAAAAATCCACGATTAAAATGAAGTTATTTTTTGTGAATGTCTAACAGAAACAACTACTTCCGAGCTAAAGTCACGTGGACATTGAATTACATCGATAGATATTCTGAAGGCCTAACTCAAAGAAAATCTGAAGATGAAAATTTGCATTTTCATTCAGATAATTATCTGAATGAAAATGCAAATTTTCATCTTCAGATTTTTCTTTGAGTAGCCTTCCAGAATATCTATCAGATGTAGTTCAATGTCCAGCGTGGCTTTAGCCGGGGAAGTAGTTGTTTCTGTTAGACATTCACAAAAAATAACTTCATTTTAATCGTGGATTTTTCAATTCACAGAAAAATATTTCTATCAATATTCAATTGAGAAAGTTTCCCTTTTCAACAGGGATCTAATAACTTGGTAGAATTGAATGCAAACAAAACACAAGCATGTCTTTTCTCTAGAAAAGCCGATCTCACTGTGCCTAACATAACTTTGTCAGGAGTAACCATACCACTGAAGTCATCCATATCGATGCTTGGTATTACTATCAGCAATAACCTTTCCTGGGAAAATCACGTGAGGTCCATTGCCAAAAGTGCATCCCAAAAACTTGGTTTTTGTTTCGTGCCAAGAGCTATTTCACCCCAGTCAGCTGCTTATGATCTATAAGGCACAGATCCGACCTGTCCTGGAATACTGTTCCCATATTTGGAGTGCGGCACCTAAACATATCCTGAGGCTATTGGATTCTGTCCAAAAAAGGGCAATTCGTCTCGTCGGTGATGCCTCGCTTACAAACTCGCTCACTTGTCTGGAACACCGTAGAAAAGTTGGCGATTTGTCTCTATTTTATAGATATTTTCATGGGCGATGCTCTTCTGAAATATCAACAATCGTTCCTGCTTTGGCAGTCTCTTCGAGATTAACCCATCAAGTTCAGTCATCACACCCCTTCGTGGTCACTTTGGAGACCTGCAGAACATCACTTTCCAAAGACTCGTTCATCCAACGAACAGCGAGGCTTTGGAACTCATTGCCTAGGGAGGTGTTCCCCGAGGCATACAACCTTCAGAAATTTAAGAAGAACACCAACTCCTACCTTCTTTCCCTTGGTTCCCACGATGTTCTCTGAACATTACAGGATATTCCTTTTCGTGGGAACCAGAACATAAAAAAAAAAAAAAAAAAAAAAAATTATTCAGTATGTACAAAGCGCCTAACAACTAGTCCAAGTAAAATAAAATAAAACATAAAAGTTAACCATCCTTTATTTTACTTTTTATTTTATATTACTTCTTATTTTATTATATTTCTGTATAAACTTGTTATGGATGTTGTGTAGTTTTAACTTTTTAAATTACTTTATTTTATTTCTTATTTTATTTTATTTGCTGTATAAACTCACTATAAGTTAGTTCATAATTCATATTATCATATCACCAAATATTCCTAACCTTTATTTCACATGAATTTCATTTATCTTTGACTTCAATTTATACCTACAACTTAGTTGATATAATAAATACTGATCGGGAGCAATCAAAGGCTTCTAGCCTCGTTTCAAAATTTCCCGCGAAAATCAACAGTTGAGATGACACCTACATACCTCGAGCGACAGAACAGCTCGAACGGCGTGAGAGAGCAAATCGGTATTTTCAAATTATGGTGATAGCAAACTCCTAATCGCAAAAGTGCGTGTATTTCCACGTTTTCACCTAAGATCAACTGGAACGAACTGGAGAAGATAAATAGAAGAAAATTCGTGTGGTAAAGCAAACTCCTGAACGCAAAAGTGTGTGTATTTCTACGTTTCCACCTGAGATCAACTGGAACGAACTGGAAAAGATAAAAGGAAGAAAATTCGTCTGGTAAGTGTTTCTCTCAACTGTCGCAAATATTTCTCATTTGATTAAATTACAAAGGTTACTCGTAACCAGCGTTTCACCCACACATACTTTATGTTATAACTTTCTCGTTTTTTTGTACTGGCTCATGAAATATTTATTTCGAACCATTTTTTCGACAGATTATAATTATTATGCAAGTGACAGGTGACAGTAATGTTTGCATTTGAATGTCACATATATTTTCGCAATTATAGTTTTGGGTTGATTTCACTCGAGTATAATTTCGAATAGAGTTGTGCAGTGTAGTACACTATTTTGAAGAACCTGGAGATCTGGAGTTTGTCGGGTAGCTTCTCTTTTCGGGTCACAACAGAGGGTAATGTGTTTATCAGCCTATGTATGTTTGTTCCTCTAGAGACCGAACGCCTGAGCCGATTTTGATGATTCTTACGTCAATCGAATTGTCTTAATCTTGCGAGTAAGATGTCTAAAAACATGGTGTATTCACTTATACCTGTAAAATATTGGGACAAACTGGGGGACAACAGCCCACTTGATAAAGGGAGTTATCTAGAGTTTCAGATGGCGCCGACTTCGTTTCTTGTCATAATTCAGTAAACTGCAATTTCATACCACACAGGGTGTTTTTGTGATTTGTGTCTTCTGATCCGTTCTGTGATTGTGCTTTTGTCGCCTTTAGCCTTTAAGGGTAAATATTAAGTTACATCACCCATGCACTCCGAATATGGGGAAAACACTTTTCTTACATGTTTTTGCCTCCTGAACACGAATCCGGAAGAAAAATGCGGCGGTCTCATACCGTTTCAGAGTTACATCGCTTTTTCCGAAATAAATTTCAACCACCGTTTTCTCGCACAAAACTCACTCAAAATGCCTCCTTCTTTTTACCAGCATAAACAATACACCCTAAATCACTTATTTTCGGCACAACTTTGCACAAAATATCGTCGTTTTTATCGAAAAAGATCCTCCTTCTTACACAGTCCGATTCATTTATTACCAACATGAAAAATGAAAAAAGTAAATAAATGTCATCTGTCAAAGAAATTAGAATTGTTCATTTGCAACTGTGTAGAAGGAGGATTTTTCGATAAAACGCGATATTTTGCAAAGTGTCAAAATAAGTGATTTAGGTTGATTGTTTATGCTGTAAAGAAGGAGGCATTTGAGTGAGTTTTTGCGAGAAAACTGTGAAATTTATTTCGGAAAAGATGAACCTGAAACGGTAGAGACGCCATTTTCTTCCGATTCAGTTCGGAAAAACACGTAAGAAAAGTGTTTTCCCCATATTCGGAGTGCATGGGTGATGTAACTTAATATTTACCTTTGAAAAATGTATATTCTAGTCTGAAGGAAGTGTTTTGCGACATATCTAAAGCTTTTGACTATTACGTAACTATGACTATTACGTAAGCTACAGCTTCAGAGGACGAAGCTTCAATTGGTTCAAATCCTATCTGAGTGAAAAAACCTCTCAGCTTTTTGACAAATTAAGAGGTGTTCACTATTTTGGCAGACAACACGACTATCTTATCGCAAGAACTCAAATTACCTTCATATAGCGGAGTAAAAATAGCTTAAAATCATGCATTATTTTGGAATCCTGGAGTACTCCATGGATTTTCCTAAAACCTCCTGATGTTACTTAGAAATTGCTTGCAGAAAAAAGTTATAAACTTATATTCGTGCACTGCTTTGTTATTAATTGTTCAAACAATGAAAAACAATTTTGTTAGGAAAATTTTACCCAAATTGATGCTATAGGGGTTTTTGAGGTCGCTGAATCAGAATATGACATTGAAAAACGATGGCGTGGCCAGTCGTAAAGATAGATTTTATGAATGATAATTTACAGCTACCTATTTGTTATTTATGTGTACATCTAAGAGAAAAAAAATCGGGTAAAATTTGTGAGATAGTGAAGCTCTATCAAACGACTTATAGTTTGCCGATATTGGGTATGGAAATGAAATATTGCGAAGTTTTTCAACAGCTGCCATTTTGAGACTATTGGACTATTTTCGCTCGTGGCGACGTTCTCCTCCAGCGCTGCACTTCATAGTCGCCGCATCACATTTTTTTCGCACGTTAGCGAAAAAATTCTGCAGCTTACAGTTTTTATTTTGAAGAAAAATGTTATCTACCTTTTTTATGTCAATTTTTCAATTTTTGCGAAAGGCATCATTATTTTTTATTTTTTTTAATAATCAATATACAATGTAATTTGGCAACTTATTTGTTAAATAATTAATTAAGCACATACTTAATGGTAAGTAACTTTTTATATGTTGTTCCTTACATCATCACTAATGTACAGTAAAAAGTTCCCGCAGTCCCCTAACTTTCTGAAGCTAAAATCTAATATTATTCCACTACTAGTAAAATGACTCGTATATGTATATATCACCCTTTTTTTAACTTGTGATTGTAATGTATCTAGTAACTAGCAAGTCAAATAATTTTATTATTACTTTTATATTTATTTTTTATATTATATATATTTTGTATAAATTTTTTCCCATGAGTTGACAGTCTTCTGACTAAAAGTATTGGAAAATTATAAATATAGTGGATATTTTTTTCCAAAGAGCTATGGGACCCTATGGGACGGTTCGGAATTCACTAGCCAAAATCAAAATATCTTCATAGAATGAAAAGTCCACGCTTACTTCTGAAATTCATGTGTTTATTAAAAAGTGATAATCATCCTAATCATAGTCATTAGCCTTATCGATCTTGGGAGTGGGCCTTGTTCTTCCGAACAACTGCTTGGTTTAGATCGCCCTCCTTCTCCGATTATCTCATGCGGGGTGTTACTGAAAAATAAAAGAAAAGCATTTAGATTATTTTTTCTTCCCCTCATCTTTGTTAGTAGGGCCCACCTTTTCCGCCGAAGTCATTCTAAGATAGCTGGAAGCAGCCTAGACTGTCGCACACCAGGATTAATCGATTTCTCAACTTCATCAACAGATTTTATGATATCTACAATGAACTCTCTGATTTTGTTCATGTCAGAAGGTTGTTAGAGAAGTAACAGTCCGGCAGAGATGGGCAGTGAATGGCTTGGTAATAGTTTGTATCGGAAAGTTTAATGGAACAATGTCATCGGGGACATTTTCCAATCCCCTCAATTTTCAAGTTAATTCATCATCTAGAGACATCAGTTCACTCTCCTACCTTTTCTCATTCCTTCGTGGAAGTTTCCATGATCCGAAAAAGGCCATTTGAGAAGAAATCACTTTGAAGAAGTCGCCAGGTAGACCTCAAGAAAAATCTGATTTTTGACAGACAGATGTAAACATTGTAGTAAGTTTCGAGGATTTCATCTCATTTTCGCGCCAACTGTTCTGAGCAGGATCTTGTTCGTAGCACTTATAATGTTTGTAAACGATCAATTCACAATTTTTTGCATGAAGTAATGTTGACACAAAAATAAAATTTCATAGGTTTGAAGTTTGACATTTTGCGTGACACAAACAACAAACATTCCTTAACCGCGCCATCTACCAATGAAGTTCTAAGCAGAATTTAACGTTTTTCATTTGTTGTCCCCCAAAAATTCTAAACAAAATCGAATCAGTGAATACACCAGGGTTTTTAGGCATCTTACTTGCGAGTGTCACTAAAGACATGGCAGTAATCAAAATTCAATATGGCAACAACCTGACGCCATAATGTGACAAAATTCGATATGGCGATAACCAATATTGTGAAAAAGTTATTATAGGCAAATCAAAATAAGCGCTACGCCGCCTGGTGACAATCAGAGTAACTGACAATCTTGACATAGTTCTTGCCTTCTGCATTGTGTTTCTACAAATATTTATATTTCGAAATCCTTTTAAAAGTTACGAGTGGTTCGAATCGCTATTGTTCAGTTCCTCAGTGTTCTCCCTGGGAGAAAAAGAGTTCAAATATCAATTTCCATGCTTTCCCTCAAGCTGGTGATAAATATCGTGTTTGGGTAGAAGGGAAATAGGCTTTTTCATTTAGATGACAAATGATTAACTTTGTTTACCTGTCAGACGCAACGGCATTGACGGCGATTTTTTTTTTTGAAATAAAATATTTCCGAGTTTTCCTATGAATAGTTGACTTGAATTTACATGCGGAGAAGAAAACTCACCATTAGAAAATATTCGTGTACAATATTTTATCTAAGAATGAAAGGATTTTGGCGGTATAAAATAGGTAATAAGTACTTAACCTACAAAGAAAGTTACGAACGCCAATGTATGCAGGTGCATTTGTCTCGAAACGAGCGCATGCGCCTTAAAAAATCATCTAAATGAAAAGGCCTATCGGGTAGTAAATGTTGATGGATCGACAAAAAGCTTGGCAACTGAAACTCAAAATCGGTAAAGCAGTTAAAGTGAGTTTATACAGAAAGTAAAATAAAATAAGAAATACAATAAAGTAAAATAAGAAGTTATAATTTTCAGAGTGTTTATAGAGCTGAGTGAATTGATGTAAGAAGTAAGAGAGCTGTCAATCGAAATTTGGGATTTTATGTTGTTACCTCAAACTTCAATGATGAATACTTGAAAATTTGGTCCCCATTATTGTTTATTGAGTAAAATATAAGCCATTGTTGACAACACTACCAATATTATAAAATATAGTCATTCAAAGACAAAGAGAAATTTAAAAAAATGCCAGTGAACACACCGTTTTCCGGTTATGAAAACAAAAATATGATGACGACTGCTATTATATCATGTCATGTATCATCCTATCTCGTCAATTTGTCTAAATTATTCAAAATGTACATGTGCCTAACAACTTCTCAAGTAAAATAAAATAAAAGATAAAAGTTAACCATCTTTTATTTTACTTCTTATTTTATTTTATTTCTGTATAAACCTGTTATGGATGTTGTGTAGTTTTAACTTTTTAAATTACTTTATTTTATTTCTTATTTTATTTTACTTGCTGTATAAACTCACTATTACAAGAAATATGAAAGAATGTTCTCTGCATTTTATCGATGATGATTATTTTTATCGAGGTATATAAGCACGGATTACATGAAATTTCAGGTTATATTTATGGGGATTATATTATTGTCAGGCCCAACTTTTTTTTCCAAAATTTTGTGATTGAAACTTCTCCTTCCAATGCTAAAAGCATAAAGTACATTGTTTTAGTTTTACCAGCCATTACCTAATATGATCTGGGTTTTATTATACAGCAACCTACTTAGAAATTGCAGATTCAGGTAATTGGCTTATGAAAAAATTTTAGATTTTATTGTTATCGACTTGACTTGACACCGCTCAATTTTATTTTGTGGGACAGCTTTATATTTTTCGTTTGTTACGTGTTTTTGAGCTGACCAAACACATTTCATACCTGCGACTTTCTTCGTTTAATCAGATAATAATCCCGCAAATCGCACTAAGTAAAATTTCCAGGCAAAATGCTTTCTCGAAAATTTCCAAATTTTTTTAGCGATAAAACCTTAGCACTTATGATATTAGCCTCGATACATGAGCGGTAGAATATCTGTGCTAATACAAGTCGGATATTATCGTTGAGTGGTAATACGTGGAAGATATGTTTGTTTCTTTTATATTTCTATATAACGTGTGTTTAGATGATTATATCCTTTTTTTTGGACATAATTTCTTATGTTTTTTGTGTGCCGAAGTTGGATTAATGAATTACATTTGAATATGTAGCACGTCAATTTGATATAATATAACGATATGAATGATATATGATACAAATGATATATGATATAAATGATATATGATGTAAATGATATATGATATAAATGATATATGATATAAATGATATATAATATAGTATTATCAGGAATAAAATACATTTTACTGTGGCGGAGGAGTTTGGAAAAAGGATATATAGGTATAGTATTTACAAAATCTGAATTAACTGAAAAATTGTAAGGTTAGGATGTATACAAAACTTTGGTCACATCGTTATGAATCCATTTCATTTTGATCCTATTGAGAAGTCTGGCTGCAAAATATAAGTTAATAATTTATCCTGAAAGTTTTGGAAGTGCCATGTACTTCAAAGACCTACTAATTTTCAGTCACGGGGAATCAACGTAGTTGTTTTTTCAGAGAAGAACAGGGAACTGACGACGACTTAGTGAAACTTGATATAAGTATGTTACCACATGAAAGGGATTCCAGTCGGGGCTAGATAATCATAACTTTTGGACGCTATATACCTCTCGAACTATAATGACCGTATCAGGAGTTATGACCAAAACATTCATAACTCTTTTCAATTACAAACATTCTTGACTTTCACTATTGAAATTTACGTGGCATTTATAACAAATGGTGGAGGTGTAACAATAAAAGATATATGTATTACCTGGTTCAAAGGTTCGGAGAGAAGAAAAAAGTTTATATAGCTCTCACGCAATTCCTGCATTTGTCGATTTGTTGCAACAGTGGGACGATTATTGGATACTCAAGATTTTTTTTTATTTCAAACTCGGATACAAAACTTATTTTTAGATGTATAAATGTCAGCATATTACCCATATAGATAGATAGATGTTTATTGACCGCGATATGTAGAGAATACATTTGTAGCACGTCTTAAGAATAGTATTGTAGATTACAAACAAATAAATTTCAGATAACAAAACATATGAGTAACTAATATTACAAAATACATGAAAAATAAACAAAAGCACATTATATAATAGATAGAGACATATTTTATTGACTACGTTTACAGGTATTATATGTGGTAGGTCAGAAAACGTCAAGGAAAAAAAAGTATTTTTTCAGCAGTGTAGAATTAGAACCTTTCCCAATTATTACTACAATTTCGTATATCACTGGCCAGTGTGTCCATATATTCCTGGGTTGACTAGAACGCGTGTTCGGAAAGATATATTTTTTTTTAAAGCAGGGCATATTCGAAATCTTCCAACAGGGGGGTAGTTTACTATATATATATATATATATATATATATATATATATATATATATATAGTAAATTAAACTAAATTTTCAGGAAATAGACGTTTCTCCCCTGGCCATGGGACTTCTTCAGTAATTTTTTATTCATAATATACAATTTAAGGTGTAAGGCATTTGGTGCTGAAAGATAAAAAAGGGGGGTGAGTATGAGGATGCAAAGTTATTTATACAGTGCAGCTTTTTATAGTCCCCCCCCCTGTTAACTTTTGATAGGTTAGACGTAGAACAATGAAAAAAAAGGTGTATGATATCACCGATACTACTTTTTGAAATTAAAGGCATTGTGATTGACCTAATCCGGTTTTGGCTGGGAGCAAGAGTAGTAATAATAATAATTATGTTTATTCTTCAAGAAAAAAGCATAATAGAGTGTATAAAATTGAGATGATGATGTAAATAAACAGGGGATATCACAGAAGCTTTAGCTCTAAGGGCACTATCGCTTGTGCTGCCAGACATTTACCCATCCACTAATTCATGCTCTATCATGGCTTCAAAACTTTCGAAGTTATTACAAACCAAACACGCTCTATATCGCGGAAGTTTTCCCGTTGGGGTTTGCCTGGTACCTGTCGATGTCAAAATCGAAGATACGCCCTGGTAAAATCCGCAACTGACTTCACATATTAATTAATCCATTATCGTGAAATGTTTAGCTCTGAAGCATGTTAATACTTGACAAGCGTCATCCCACATTTCGAATTCGGTTATTAGCGATAACACAGGTAGTTAAATTCTATGAAGATTTAATTGACGTGACGTTCAAGATTGTGAGTATACTATCTCATTAAGAAACGCCAATCCCTTCCTGTATCTGGATAGAATGAGTTTCAAGGATACCGGGTGTCAACATATTCTTTACACAAGCCATGGTTTCCAGAGTTCCGAGGGTATGAGATATATATATATATATATATATATATATATATATATATATATATATATATATATATATAGAGCCAGCCTTAGTGAGCGCGAGGCCTGGGGCCAACTTGTTGTGCGAGGCCCTTATATATTTTATTTATTAATAACTTGATATTTTTATTCATTGAAGAAATTCCTACTCAATGTTCTCATTTATTCACCTTCCCCTTACTACCTCTCGGATGGCGTGCCTACTAAATATATGTTCAAAATATAAAACACATAATTTATATGGCGAGAAAAACACTTTTGAATGTTTTGACAATGACAATATAATAATTAATACTAGATAAAATGATATGAGAAAGGTAACAAAATCTAAACAAAACAATATATAATATATTACGTAATATACCTACCAATAATTTGAATTATTTCACTGAGTGAAAATGAAACGTGAAACGTACATGTGAGACTCATGAGATCTTATAAAAAAATCACACGCCTAGCTTTAATTTTCGAAAATTCATCTATAATGGCATCGAACTCCAGCCTCGCACTTATATCAGACTCTATCGATAATGTGGCTAATGAACTTAAACGATCTTGAGACATGGATGTGCGTAAGTAGGTCTTGATTAATTTCAGACGAGAAAATGACCTTTCCGTACTAGCAACTGTAACAGGAATTGTTAACAGTACCCTATATGCGATGAAAGTATTGGGAAACGGATTTTCCATTTCTTTCAGTCGTGTCAACAAGTCATCTGCAGTTAGTGTTTCTGGTGGCAAAACTTCTCACAAAATTCTCAGTTCGATGAATAGTTCTGCTCCATCTACATCCCGATGTTCCCCACTACTGAGATACATATCCAAATCAAAAGCATTTTTTCAGATCTTCATCTAATTTGTCGCAATTTTGAAATATTATATAAAAAACCGAAATGTTTCGGCCCATAATAACGATAATAAATCTGTCTGCGACTACATAAACACCGATGGCTGGTCAGGTTGACGAGAGTCTTATCGATATCTGAAGTCTAACAACGTCGGGCGTGGTTAGTACTTGAATGGGTGACCACCGGACAAGGAAGTTCCACGTTAAATATCCCTAACAACTGCTGTTTCTATAGGGAGCAAATAAAAACTCACTTCGCTAACACGAGCGTATATGCGAAGAAACGGAACGAAAAATAATCTGTACTACTTGTATACAGTCTCCGTCGGCACAAAGAGGCCGCTGGTCAAGGTGGACTTGAGTGACTGCTGTCTGTTCTACAACCGATTCGTCTGGGCCAATCAAGTCGGACATCAATGCTGGCAGGTGTGTCTATACGATGGGAGGTCATAAATCACGCGTTATATTTGTGTTTTAATAGCTCTGAAAGAATAAAAACCAGTAGCGTATGTGGTCTTGGTGTGTGCCGATCGAAATACGTTTTAGGATATTAAAATATCTAAATTAAATTAGTTATCTCCGCCACTGCTGCTCACAGGATTTCGCCGCAAGACTTTTTTATGCTTCTGCAATTGATATTGGGAAAACTATGGCATATTCGCAGCTGCAGGCGTCTTATCAATGAGCACGAGATAAGACGATAGATAGGCCGTCCTTCGGAGGGGACGTTAAGATGTCGGTCCCGAGTTCATTTGATGTTGAGCTCGTTAAAGAACCCCACCTCTGAAACAACAGAGGATTCGGCAAAATTTCCGGTTGGGAGGAGTGTGCTCATCGGCGTCGGTGTCTTGGTAGCAGAAATAGGCCGACGTTAAACAAAAAAAGAAGGAAGGAAGGACTACATAAACACGTTCACGTTAATGTCGTCAATATAGGTATAGTTTGCCCAATATCAATTGCAGAAGCATAAAAAAGTCTTGCGGCGAAATCCTGAGAGCAGCAGTGGCGGAGATAACTAATTTTATTTAGATATTTTAATATCCTAAAACGTATTTCGATCGGCACACACCAAGACCACATACGCTACTGGTTTTTAATCTTTCAGAGCTATTAAAACACAAATATAACGCGTGATTTATGACCTCCCATCGTATAGACACACCTGCCAGCATTGATGTCCGACTTGATTGGCCCAGATGAATCGGTTGTAAAACAGACAGCAGTCACTCAAGTCCACGTTGACCAGCGGCCTCTTTGTGCAGACGGAGATTGTATACAAGTAGTACCGATTATTTTTCGTTCCGTTTCTTCGCATATACGCTCGTGTTAGCGAAGTGAGTTTTTATTTGCTCCCTATAGAAACAGCTTCTGCAATTGATATTGGATGGATTATACACGAAATATTCAGTTATTATTCAACGACTGGATCAAATAAAACTCTTTACTCAACATGTGAACGGTTAAACATAAATACGAAACTATGTTGTTGAACGCAACTAATGACTAATAACATGTCGTTCTAACACGTGATCATCCTAAATGTAGATAGGCGGGAGAGTGGTAGGGCCTAGAGTACAATCCCGTACCTAGGAGCTTGGTTCCTTTCTGTTAAAGAAAAGCAGGCGTTTCGAGCATTAACTAGAAATTGAAATTTCTGGAGAGTGCACAAAGAGGCCATTCTTTATCAGAATTTCAGTAGTAGCAGAAAATTCATAATGTGTTTTAAAATTGTAATCAGTGATTTTATTAACGAAACGAAACCTTCGGTAGCGCGAGGCCTCTAGAGGCGCGAGGCCCGGGGCCGGCGCCCCGCTTGGCCACCCTTAAGGCCGGCTCTGTATATATATATATATATATATATATATATATATCCGTTTATTTAGTCATGAAAACTAATACATTGTACATACAAGTTCAAAAAGCAACACTATTCACTATACAATTTAATCAATTCAATCGTGCACAGTGGTTAAAAACGTATATATAAGAATATCCATACTGCATTGGTAAACATTCCATGAAATAAAACTTGATAATGTTGAAATGCTGTAAGTACCTATAAAGAAATAAAATGATTTTACAATTATTTTCCGAACAATTAGGGATTGCTTTCCAAAAAATTAGGGATTGCTTCCCTCCAACAAATGTTTTTTTCAGAGTAGTTTTGAAAGAATAGACAGAGCGTGCACTTTTTATTTCAGATGGTGACTTAAGCCTTTGATAAAAATGGAGTTTTGCATAAATCTTTTGTGGAACTGGGGAATATGAAAATCTCTTCTAGATCTCGTTTCATAGTGGTGATATTCAAAATTATAGTTTACTTTATCTTTCAAGTAGTCTGGTTACTTCCATTGCTTATTTTAAATACAAAAAATTAAACCGACGAAAAAATCAACTGAAAGCAAAAAATAAAATAAACTTTCTTAGTCTAAATGATAATTGAGCTCCTAAACTAATGTAAGTAACTGATTTTGAGTCGGCGCCAAACAAACAATTATCGAAGATCATTATCTATGAAAGAAGTCATCAAAACGCAGCCGTGCATCTCGCTGCCATCATTTTACGCTTCGCCTAATTCAATTGCTAGTTTTTATTTTTTTATGATACAGCATTTTGTAATATATACAACCCTAAATTTTCACCCTTCCACGATCAACCCTTATTTTTTGGCAAGATTTTTATTCTTTATCATGGATAACGGGATAACGGGAATAACGGGATAACAAAAAAATGGGAAAACGGGATAACGGGATGACTAAGGGAATAACGGGAAAACGGAATAACGAGATAAATAAAAAACGGTTTTTTTTTTTTATGTTCTGGTTCCCACGAAAAGGGATATCCTGTAATGTTCAGAGAACATCGTGGGAACCTAGGGAAAGAAGGTAGGAGTTGGTGTTCTTCTTGAATTTCTGGAGGTTGTATGCCTCGGGGAACACCTCCCTAGGCAATGAGTTCCAAAGCCTCGCTGTTCGTTGGATGAACGAGTCTTTGGAAAGTGATGTTCTGCAGGTCTCCAAAGTGACCACGAAGGGGTGTGATAAGAGAAAAACGGGATAACGGGAATAACGGCATAACGAAAACACGGGAAAACGGGATAACGGGATGACAGGATAAGGGAATAACGGGAAAACGGAATAACGGGATGAATCAAAAACGGGATAACAGGAAAACAGGATAACGGGATTAACGGGATAACGAAAAAACGGGATAACGGGATGACAGGATAAGGGGATAACGGGATAACGGAATAAAGAAAAAAAGGGGTAACAGAAAAATGGGAAAAGGAGATAACGGGACAACAGGAAGCGGAAGGAGTCAAAAGCATAATCTAGATGGAACAACATAAAGGAAAACATAGAAGAAAATAAATTCTACGCGGACCAGAGTTTTCGGGAAAAACATTTTAGGGAACATAGAAATTTGTACAGGACAACGTCTGTCGGGTCAGCTAGTATTATATACAAATAAACAATTCTCAATTATATTAAAACAAAATTTAATGGCTAGGGCAGGTACAACTCTGCGTAGAATCCACCGCCTGCTGATAACTCAAGTTGTTGGTGATTTACGACCTTCTTGGATTTCTGGTCGCACTTTACGCATATTGTAAACATGCAGAGATATTGTACGCCCAATACCTTTTAATCCTGCATTAGTGGTGTCATCCTCAAAAAATTAATTATTAATATAAATATTATTAATATTATAGTTTTAAATGAAAATTTAAATTTTTCATTTGATGCAATTCTTGTCATATAAATAAATAATACTAATATCCCCCCCAATAAATTAAATAAATAATATCTCTCATTAAAATTTCCCCAAATTTTAAATAAAAAATAAAACCCTATTTAATATAGAATTTTCTTCATTCAAAAATTATAAGACTGTTACTATGTCCTGTGCCACCCGGTAAAACGTCAGTTGAAAGCTCAATGTCGACTTTTCTGTATAACTTTCAGTCGTAAGTAAGACAGAAACAAGTATGTTGATGAAAAAGCGTAATATCAGGGAACAAATGGAGAAGCTGAGGTGGAAAATGTGTCGAGTAATGGGAAACGGTATCTATATGGATAATGGAAATTTGAGTACCTTTCATAGGCGTATTCGGTGCTCCATTTCGCATTTCGGATGTCTATATTTGTGCAGTGATTATTTCTTCATTTTGAGTAATGGAACCCGTGGGCCTAAGAACATCAAACAACCGTTCACGAAATGTATCTCGTGTCGTTCGACAATAGACAAGGAAATGGTTTGTTTACTTTCGGAAATAGCTCTCCAGTTGCGTGTAATCACGGTAACAAAATAATATCAACAAATCCTAAACAAAAGATGTAGCCCAATAAACATTCTGACGTTAACAATGGGTAACAAATCGGGGGTAATGTCTCGGTTTCGTAATCGAATTCGCAATAGGATGGAATTCGAGAGGAAATGTTGATGTTTCCGAAAATGTATAGCAGGCTGTAGAAAATTAACAAATGGTTACTATACTTCGAGCCTACTTCCCAGAGATAATGACTGACTTCGCTATTCTATGTGGTGATTTTAAAATAAAAATAATTATTTAATTACCATATCAAATACAATCTATAAAATACTTCTACAAAACCTATTAGGGTTAATATCACCTAAAAAAGCTGTCCTACGTGGTGATTTTAAAATAAAAATAATTATTTAATCACCATATCAAATACAATCTATAAAATACTTCTACAAAACCTATTAGGGTTAATATCACCTAAAAAAGCTGTCGAGGAGCTTGTAAATATATATATATATATATATATATATATATATATATATATATATATATATATATATATATATATATATATAAATTTAGAAATAACGACTGAAAATTGGTATGAACAGTGGGGAATAACGGGGATCTTCAGTCAGCACAAGTGTTTTAGGACCCTGAAGAAGTTTCAAAATTGAAACGAAAGCTCGGTCCATCGTATTAAAGAGTTTTTCATAGTTCAACACTTGTGCTGACTGAAGATCCCCGTTATTCCCCACTGTTATATATATATATATATATATATATATATATATATATATATATATCACAAGTACTTTGACAAACTTCAGGACGTGATTCCTCACAATATTCTAATATGAATTGTCCAAATAAATATATGCCCGGAAACGCTTCGTTTCCAAGATACAGGGTGTTGAAGTTTTATTTTTATTTTCGTTTTTTTCAAATAACTTTCGAAATACTGACCTTAATTAAACGAAAATTGGTATTGAGAGGTTTTTTGAGGTGTCGAATTTGAATCTGATTATTATTATTGCTCTTACTTGTAGGGGCGCCACCTACACGTCTTTTTGTTTTTTGAAGATTTATAACTTTTTTAAGCGTACTTCTAGCACATTTTTCAGTGAAAAAATCAATTCCTCTAGCATATCTACGTAAAGAAAGCTACCCTTGTTACATGTTGCTATAAGCAACCGTTTTCTATTTGGACCCGAAAATTTCAAGTCGATTATTTGATCGATGCGTGTTGAAGTTATTACCATTATTTTGCATTTTTCACAAGAATGCTTAGGAAATGAATTTGACGTTTAAGTAAGTATTTTTGGTTTTTTGTAGGGGTGCCACCTATTCTATTTATTTTTACTCGTTTGAAATAGTTATTTTTGTATCAAAGGTGCAAAATCTGTATTTGTTTTAATAAAATTTGAAAGAAATATAAACATTTTATTTCAAGAAATTTTGAATATGTAGAATAAAAGAAAATAAAGGAAACTAAATTGTATTCAAATAAATTGTTCAAAGTGTCCACCTTCAGCGAAGATACAGGCATTCAGTCTCCTAGTCATTGAATCTCGTACCCGCTCAAAAATTATTGGTGGGTTTCTTATTGTTTCACAGGCGTCAACTATTCGGTTTCTTAGATCTTCCTCGTTCGCTACTGGAGTTTTATAACTAGTGACTTCAAATGTCCCCAAAAATAAAAATCTAGCGGGATTAGATCTGGGGACCTTGGTGCCCACGCCTGGTTAGGTTCTTCTACACCCCTACCGATCCATCGATTTGGATAGACAGTGTTAAGGAATTCCCTGGCTACAACGCTAAATTGGGCGAGAGCCCCATCATGCATAAATCACATGCGGATACGAATTTCTAATGGTACATTCTGAAGAAGTCCCGGCAATTCATTTTCTAAAAATTCTCTGTGAGTTGCGCCATTCAGTCTGAACGGAAGAAAGAAAGGACCTATCAAGTAGTTATCAATTATTGCCGCCCATACATTTACAGAAAATTGACACTGGTATAGTATTACTAATCCCAATTGGACCGACATAAAAAGTTGCGAGAAGGAATTCTCTTCCACACGACTGAACTTTTTTATGATTGTACTAGGAACGCTTTGAAAGTAAAATCATTGGTAGTATATAAATTTCCCATTTGCCGGGCAGTGCATATGAACACTCCTCGTAGTGTTCTTATTTTTATTGCCGTTCCAATTGGGATTAGAATAACTATAATGTCTTTCACTAACTGCGTGCGGATTTTACAGAGCCCCAACATGGACAGTTTGTGATAGCATTCAGGTTTGTGATAGCCTCGTCCGTGAAGAGTACATATCTTAAAAATTGAGGAATTCCAGCCAATTTTCTCAAAAACCACTGACACATAGTAATGCGTTGGGGAAAGTCTCGTTGCAAAAGAGCTTGTACCCTTTGAATATGGTATGGATAAAATTGTTGATCGTGGATAATTCTCCAAACTGTGGACTGAGTACAATTGAGAGCTTCAGCAATTATTGTTGTACTTGTTTCTGGATTCTCCTCGAAAGCGTTCAAAACTGCTTCTTCCAATTCTGGGGTTTGGACGCTCGTGGTCTTCCAATAATATCAGCAGCCCTCTTAAAGCTACCTGTTTCTGCCAAACGACGGTGGAGACTGGTAAATGTTGGAGCTGAAGGCAGTACTCGATTAGAAAATCGCTCCTGGTGAATACGTCTTGCTCCGCGCGCATTGCCATCCGCAAGGCCATAAACGAAATGCATATCGGCTAAATGAGCATTATTGTTTAAATAATCAATTTTTTCAAAATTATTGTTTTAAAACTTACAGAAACTTCAACAAAACAACAAAACATTTAACTCACATAATATGTAATTACCAAAAAACTACTTACCTAAACGTCAAATTCATTTCCTAAGCATTCTTGTGAATAATGCAAAATAATGGTAATAACTTCAATACGCATCGATTATCAAATAATCGACTTTAAAACGGTTGGTAATAGCGACTTATAACAAGGGTAGCTTTTTCACGTAGATATGATAGAGGAATTGATTTTTTCACTGAAAAATGTGCTAGAAGTACGCCCAAAAAAGTTATGAATCTTCAAAAAAGAAAAAGACGTGTAGGTGGCGCCCCCTACGAGTAAGAGCAATAATAAAATCAGGTTCAAATTTGTCACCTCAAAAAACCTCTCAATACCAATTTTCGTTTAATTAAGGTCAGTGTTTCGAAAGTTATTTAATAAAAACGAAAATAAAAATAAAACCTCAACATCCTGTATCTTGGAAACGAAGCGTTCCCGGACATTAATTTATTTGGACAATTCATATAAGAATATTGTGAGGAATGACCTCCTGAAGTTTGTCAAAGTACTTTTGAATCACCCTGTATATGTTTCGCCACCGGCGGGAGACATCTTCAGGACTATTTTATTTTCTATATGTCGACATGGTAATAAATATATTGTAACACAATTGCTAAATAACAAACATTTGTTATAGTATTTAATTTACAAAATGGTGGAACTAAGTTATGTTATGATAAAATAAGGTTGAAAGAGTAACGCACCTTGGCAACTATTCTGGGATGTTACCAACATGTATTATTTTTATTGTTTTATCAGCTTTTCTAATCCTATTTTATTGTCATATTGGACATACAAATTGATGTTGTCTAACGGTAAACCTAGAATCACAATCACAATGGTGGCCAAGTTAAATTTCAATTCTCATTAGGCTGAGCACGAATAAACTTTGTCAAATGGATAAACAAGCCGGTGATACGCTTATTCAGTGACAACCTATCTTCAGAGATGTCGTTTTCTGTAAGATAGAAAATGTAACATTACAGGCATATTTTACAGAAATGTTCCTAAATAATTATTGTGATTTATTAAAAGGGAAAAAACTACTAACCGTCCAAAGCCAAGTTATGATGACACATCGTTGTTAATTTGGTTACGGATAGTTTCCTAACATTATTGCTCCAGAGCATGTTTTCGAAAGATCGATTAGAAACTAATTTATTATAATTCAGAAGATCCTTTGGTGTTTATCTTATAATATGGACAATAACAATTTGTTATCTTTTGACCTTTACTCATTCTTCATCTCATAATAATTTCTGTTTAGGAATTTATGATATGTATGAAGTTATAACTGGGTCTTTGCTCTTTACTGATTATGATAAATTGAGTCAACACAAGGCACATTTGATTCTTGCATGGACAATAAATGACGGGAAATAACTTTGAAAGCTTGCCCAACTTCCTACATCCGAACTATAGTCAAGTTGTTCATATATTACGGATAGTTATATATGAACAACTTCAATATTTTTATGCCGACAGTGCATTCGCAACATTTGCATCTTTTGGATATTGAAAAATTAGTTCGCTGTTCGTTGGATGAACGAGTCTTTGGAAAGTGATGTTCTGCAAGTCTCCAAAGTGACCACGAAGGGGTGTGATGACTGAACTTGACGGGTTAATCTTGAAGAGACTGCCAAAGCAGGAACGATTGTTGATATTTCAGAAGAGCATCGCCCATGAAAATATCTATAGAATAGAGACAAATCGCCCACTTTTCTACGGTGTTCCAGACAAGTGAGCGAGTTTGTAAGCGAGGCATCACCGACGAGACGAATTGCCCTTTTTTGGACAGAATCCAATAGCCTCAGGATATGTTTAGGTGCCGCGCTCCAAATATGGAAACAGTATTCCAGGACAGGTCGGATCTGTGCCTTATAGATCATAAGCAGCTGAGTGGGGGTGAAATAGCTCTTGGCACGAAACAAAAAACCAAGTTTTTGGGATGCACTTTTGGCAATGGACCTCACGTGATTTTCCCAGGAAAGGTTATTGCTGATAGTAATACCAAGCATCGATATGGATGACTTCAGTGGTATGGTTACTCCTGACAAAGTTATGTTAGGCACAGTGAGATCGGCTTTTCTAGAGAAAAGACATGCTTGTGTTTTGTTTGCGTTGATTTCTACCAAGTTATTAGATCTCCACTCGAGAATTGTTGCTAAGTCCATATTTATATTATTAACATTTCTTCCTCGTTCATTTCTGGTTTCACGGGCTGATATAGGGGCCCTGGAAGAGAAAGCGGTATGGAGGGTACTATCATCGGAAAAGCTGTGTACTGGACATGAAGTTGCTTTCAACAGGTCGTTGATGTGAAGTAGAAATAGTGTTGGTGCGAGAATAGATCCTTGCGGAACACCAGCATTTATGAGTAGAGTGTCAGATGAAACTCCATCGACCACTACATGGAGAGACCTGTTTGAGAGAAAACTAGCAAGCACGGAACACAGCTGAGGGCAAGCCATAAGACGGAAGCTTGGCGAGGAGTCCCTGGTGCCAAACTCGATCGAACGCCTTGGAGATATCTAATGCCACAGCTAAAGTTTCTCCATACTTTTCAATAGATAGCTGCCATATATGTGAGACGTAAGCGAGCAGGTCACCAGTTGATCTCTGATGGCGGAAGCCATATTGCCTATCGTTGACAATTCCTGAGTCTTCCAGATATTTCATGAGCTCGATGTTGATGGCTTCTTCCATGATCTTTGAAATAATAGATAGCAGTGCGATAGGTCTGTAGTTGCTAGGTAGGGCCTTTTGCCTTTTTAGGGACTGGCTGTACTCTTGCAATTTTCCAATTGGACGGAAATACCCCCAAATTGTAAGAGTGGTTGAACAACTTGCAAAGAACAGGTGTTAGTTCGGGGGCACATTTCTTGAGAACAATTGGCGGGATTCCGTCAGATCCACAGGCTTTGTTGGTGTTGAGACCCAGCAAAATCTTTCTGATAGTACGTTGGCGAAAGGTGATCTCGGGCATGTGACTGTCAATAGGTGTAATGTTCGGGGGTTGTTTTCCGATGAATCCAGAGTGGAATTTCCAGCAAATAGGTGCGCAAAGATATTGGCTTTTTCCTGGGCAGTCGTTGCTAGTGTTCCATCTTCTTTGGTTAGAGGAGGAAATGAGCTGGAAGTGAAGTTTCTTCCCACAGTTTTGGCGAAAGACCAAAATGAACGGGATCCGTTAGGACATTCAGCAAGTTTTGATCTTATTTTGGAATTGTGGGCATCTTTTGAGCATTCTATTGTCTCTTTGCATATGCCTCTAGCCTCGACATATGCTGCTCTGGTCTCAGGGCCCGGATTTTTTAGCCATCGATGGTATGCTGCCTGTTTGGAAGCCACAGCTCTAGAGCAGTTCTGTTAAACCAGGTCTTATCGGATGATGTTCTTCTTTCGGTATTCGGTATGTAAGTTTGCATCCCCAACATGATGATTTCAGAAATTGTCTCAGCACATCGTGTTGGATCTACTGAAGAGAAACAAACTCTCTTCCATGGAAACGCTGAGAAAAACATACGAAGACCTTCCCAGTCGGCCGAATTGTAATGCCACATGAGGGGTGGTATTGTGCAGCTCGATGGTAAATGGGAAGAGCATGTTGTGGAGATGAGGGTGTGATCAGAGTTTCCAAGTGGGGCACAAACTTCTATTCTATACGGGTCAGGATTGGAGGTGAGGAAAAGATCTAGTGTATTGGCAGACTGGTTGTTGACATCAGGGATGCGGGTTGGTAGCTCGACCAGTTGTTCTAGACCATGAGTGATGGCGAAGGCCTCGGCTTGACGACCCGCATCATCTGTTTTGTTAGAGAATTTGAGCCAGGCAGCGTTATGTACATTAAAGTCTCCCATGATTATGGTTTCAGCTGTTGGATGGTTCTCCTGAATGTAGTCCAGTTTGAGTGATAAAAACTCAAAGAGGTCGTTATATGAAGGTTCATTAGGTGATAGGTAAAGGCTGCAGAGGAACTTAGTCAGTTTGGTATCAGATAGCTTGAACCACATCACATCAAAGTCTTTCGGTTCCAAACTCTCTTCACGCTGGCATGAAAGGTTAGCCTTAGCGTAAAGGCAGACTCCACCTTTGAACCTGAATCGAGAATGGAGTTCGTAACCAGGACAAAGCATATGGACCTTGTTGGTGGACGAGTTTACTTGTGTTTCTGTTAGAGCCAGAATATCCGGTTTTTTCGTCTGTAGGTGATGGTGGACGTCATTGATGTTCTTGTTGAGTCCGCGGATGTTGCAAAAATTAATCTTTAATGTTGAGTCCCCTCGAGTACCTCTCGCCCGGAAATCCGAATGGAGAGGTATTTTGCTTCCGGAGTGTTTTACTCTAGGAGACTCCATCATTATTACTATTAGGATGCACCTGAAAATAAAGGAGGAATTGGGGAAAAGGAAAGAGGGAGACCGGAAAGTATCGACCGAACACTGAAACATGGAATGATCCATTTCACAGCACACAAAGTCGATATGGTGGTATTTCACCGGGCGATGAGACCATCTTCCACCTACGGTTATCCTTTTAGTCGCCTCTTACGACAGGCAGGATTCTAAAGCCGACCCCATACAGCTGCCCCCGTTCTCAAAATCTTCAAAATCTCTTTTGATTGTTTGAATAATTTGGATATTTCTTGCAGTCGTTTTCGCTTTTTCAAATGACGGATGTCAATTGAGATCTGCCAAAAAATTTGAGAGTGACGTATTGGTCATTTGATATATGGGGTGTTGTTCAGATCAGTTTATTAGCATTCTACCATATCTCACTTCCTCTCTGAGTAGAGGTAACCATGTATAGTCCATTTCAACACTGAGATCTATACTAACACAAATAAAACCAAAAAACGCAGAAGAAAGTACCAACAACTGTGTTTACAACATACCTTGTTCGTGTGGTGATAGTTATATAGGTGCAACGTCAAGACCATTAGAAGTGCGTCAAAGTGAACATCAGAGTTACATCAGAAATCGACAAATAACCGGATCAAAAATTGGAGAACATATCCGCACATCCAATGGCGATCATACGATTAAATGGACGAAAATCTTGATGAAAGAACCACATCAAGAGAGGAGAAAATTGGAAGAAACGGCCTGTATTCTCCTTTCCAATAACAACCGCTTTTCAACAAATTCTGTTGAAATGGACCATACATGGTTACCTCTACTCAGAGAGGAAGTGAGATATGGTAGAATGCTAATAAACTGTTCTGAACAATACCCCATATATCAAATGAGCAATACGTCACTCTCAAATTTTTTGGCAGATCTCAATTGACATCCGTCATTTGAAAAAGCGAAAAAGACTCTGCAAGAAAAATCCAAATTATTCAAACAATTAAAGGAGATTTATGAGATTTTGAGAACGGGGGCAGATATAGTCCCCGAAACGTCAATCAAAACTATATAGAGAAGTATCTTTTGAATGTTTACTATTTTTCTATAGGCATATCAGGGGACGACAAGTTCCTGAAAAATTGAATCATTTTTCTATAGGAAATATAATTTGGTGAACGCAGTAACTTATCGGGGTAAAATTAGTTTGCCCTTTCTACACTTGTATAGATTTTCCTTATTATATTTTCATTTTTAGACTGTGAAAGGTTACCCAAAAAAACATGTCAAGAAATGTTGTTCCTCCACAAAAAATCACATTCATTCAATATTAACGTAATCTATTTGGTAGGAAATTTCTTTAGTTCCATCTCTTTTGTCACTGAAAAGCTAATATCGCTAGATTTAGAAGTCTGTAACACATCAAGTATGCAAAAGTTTGATGTGAGGCATTTGCCAGGAATGTCTTTGTTTTTTATGGAAATTTTATCAAAATACACCTATTCTATAGGTAAGTGTAGTCAGTGTCTTGGGTAATAAGACGATTTTCAAGTTCAATGGATTTAGTTAATTCGCCATATAAGTATAAGCCTTATGGTGACTGATGATGTTGTCTTCGTAGAAAAAGTATGTACAACGAGCATCAAACGACTCTGCTCTGGTATAATTGTTGCAATTTTTATACTGATATAATGATACCATGCCCATTGTAGAATATTGTGTACGTGGATTTCAACAGATTTTTTTTTGGCTGGGAATCATACTTATATAACTACCATACTCTTTTTGGCAAATGCTGAACCTCGTCAGGGTAAAACAGAAATGTCGGGACTACAAAACTAACGCGGTTCGCATAATGTCAACGTCAGCCTAAAATAATATTTACCAGTAAATTCGATCATCTAAGTGTTGTTGAGTGGGTGGCATGGAAAAGGTGTTTCATGTTTGGGTGAAATTAAATACGTTTTGTGTCTCGAGTGGCCGACAAAAGTCAGGTGACGGTAAGGTCGCCATTTTTCCAGATGTCTATAAATACGTTCCCACCGAATACAACTGGATGGAAAATAACTACGTTCCCAAACTGTGCTGAAAAATAAAGCATAATAAAGTCGATTGATTCAACTTGATCATCTATGTGCTGATAAGGAACAATGATTATACAGGGTGATTCAAAAGTACTTTGACAAACTTCAGTAGGTGATTCCTCACAATATTCGAATTCGAACCTGATGTTAATAAAAATAATAATAATAATAATAATAATAATAACACTACGAGATATTTGATACGAGTTTGAGAGAGACCACAAGCCGTCCTGATGATTGGGAAACCATGAAACAGCTGTTGGCGGATGGTGGGCTCTCTTGGATTCGTAACAAATTTCTCTTTCTCTCTCAATAATAATAATAATCATTTATTTTGATGAAGACAAAAGTATCAAGAGAAAAATTCTCCCACACTATAAAAACATTTTTTTTGTAAAAAGGATCTAAGTCTACTTTTGAACGCAGGAATATTATTACTGTTTTTGATCAAATCTGGTAAATGATTGAACATTTTAGGGCCAAGATAGTTTGGGGAGTCGGAAGTTATTTTGAATCTTGCGTATGGAACTTGTAACAATTCTCGGTTCCTTGTGTTCAAATTATGAATATTGGCATTCAGTAAAAAAATATTTTTGTTCTGGAATACATATACACATATTTCATATATGAGAATACAAGGCAATGGCAGAATATGGTATCGGATAAATATTGCTCTACATGAGAACGTGTTTGCCACCCTAGCTATACTTCGAACAATACGTTTCTGTGCAATAAATACATTTTTAGACATTGAAGAGAGGCCCCAGAGACTCACGCCGTACCTCAGTCTAGAGTCCACCTGAGCATGGTACAAACTTTTTTCTTTGACAGAAAAAAACTTTGATTCATCTGGAACTAGCAGTGAGCGCAAAATTGTTACATCGTGGTAGATTATTTAGAAATTGTTAAAAAATTGAAATTGTTACATAGTGAGTATTGGAAATAAAACAGGAGAACTTCAGCTATCGAGTCACTAGAGGGCAATTGATCTATTTCCAGTACAAAACGCAGATTCACAAAGAGGTATACCCAGGAGTTTAATTTTGAAATTAGTTGTTTACAGGAAGCTTTCCGGTCCAGAAACTGATCGAATTGAACACCTAAAAATTTTATAGGATCAAGGCTGTTCTCGAAGGTGTAATCTTTAAAATCAAACTGTAGTCGAGGAATGATGTTCTGGCGATGGTGAAATTGAATAATTTGGGTTTTATTGGCATTGAAAAATAGATCATTAATATTGAAATATTCGGATGCTAAGGCAATTGAATTGCTACATTCCTCAACCATGGAATGGGAGCCAGAAGCTGACATAATCAAAGAGAAATCATCTGCATAGGCAGTGTGGTTTATTTCTCCCAGAACAGTTTCGATTTGGTTCACGTATAATATAAATAAAATGGGACCCAAAATAGATCCTTGTGGGACACCCATATTGGTAGAAACTGACTCTGAGTCAATCTTCCAATTCAAGGAGACCCCTCTAACACCATCATTATCGAGAGTTGACAGGAGTTTGGTGTGATTGACACAGTCGAATGCCCAGCTCAAATCGCAAAATATTGTAGAAGGACACTCGCCTGCCTCAATCGAATCAATTATTGAAAAAAACAATGATACTAGAGCCGTAGAAGTAGATTTTTCTGTCCGAAATCCATGTTGATTTTTACTCAGGATGTCATTTCCATCAATAAAATTCATGAGTCTATCCAGAAAGGCGTATTCAAATATCTTAGAGAGGGAGTACGGGACAGTTACTGGCCTGTAATTATTCATTAACTTCGGATCATTTTTTTTATGTATCGGAACAACCTTACCTTTTTTAATGATCTTAGGAAAGTGACCCTCAGAGAAGGAGAGGTTAATTAGATTTGTTAGGGGGTTGATTATTGTATGTAGGATTTTCTTCAGTAGAAACAATGGGACATCGTCAGGACCAGAGGATTTTTTGTTTTTAATCTTCTATTTAACAAGCTTAATAACTCTAGTTCAGTATAAGGAAGAAGATATAGGGTGTGCAAAATGAAGTTATTATTAAAAAATGAACTTCCCGAGATACTACTGCGATCTATGTTTCTTATTATCTCACCAGGTTCGTCCAAAAATAATCTATTGAGCTCAGTTGCGATGACTTGGGGATCTTCAATTAGCGTACCATTTTTTCAATAACTATATTTTTTGGTTCCTTTTTCCTATCAGTTCTGAAATGACATCCCATGATGCTTTCGATTTATTATCGGATTTGGATATTTTATTTTGATAGTATTCTTTCTCAATCTTAGTTGTTAGGGAAATGTGATCTTTTTTAGCCTTTCTATATGTATTATTCAAAGAAGGGTCTATTTTATTTAATCGGGCCAATTCTTTGAGAGATGAGCTTGATGCAATAACAGAGTCATTGATCCATTTCTTGTTGTTCTTATTGTTATAATATTTTCTTTTGGGAAAGTTAGTTTCAAAATGGAACATAAATGTCTCATAAAAGTATTCAAAGGCCTCATCGCACTGATGAATTTCAGTAAGAGATGACCAGTTCTCATTCATTAGAGCATTCTCGAAATTTTTTATATTAGATTCACTATAACTTCGTCTAACACGGCTATGATCGTTAGGTGACTCACCATCTTTGGAAAACATATCTAGTTCAAGTAATATACTCCTGTGGTCGGAGAACAAGATGTCCTCGACAAAACATATGCCAGTATTATTAAAATTTAAAAAGATTTGATCAATTATTGTGCATGTATCTTTTGTGACTTTTGTGACTGTTATTGCTCTTACTCGTAGGGGGCGCTACCTACACGTCTTTTTCTTTTTTGAAGATTCATAACTTTTTTGAGCGTACTTCTAGCACATTTTTCAGTAAAAAAGCAATTCCTTTTATCATATCTACGTAAAAAAGCTACCTTTGTTACAAGCCGATATTTGGACTTGAAAATTTCAAGTCGATTATTTGATAATCGATGCGTGTTGAAGTTATTACCATTATTTTGCATTTTTCACAAGAATGCTTAGGAAATAAATTTGACGTTTAAGTAAGTAGTTTTGTTTTTTTGTATGGGGCGCCACCTATTCTATTCATTTTTACTCGTTTGAAATAGATATTTTTGTATCAAGGGTGCAAAATCTGTATTTGTTTTAATAAAATTTGCAAGAAATATCAACATTTTATTTCAAGAAATTTTGAATATGTTGAATAAAATAAAATAAAGGAAACTAAATTGTATTCAAATAAATTGTTAAAAGTGTCCACCTTCAGCAAAGATACAGACATTCAGTCTTCTAGTCATTGAATTTTGCTCAAAAATTATTGTGTGTTTCTTATTGTTTCACAGGCGTCTACTATTCGGTTTCTCAGATCATCCTTGTTCGCTACTGGAGTTTTATAAACTAGTGACTTCAAATGTCCCCAAAAATAAAAATCTAGCGGGATTAGATCTGGGGACCTTGGTGCCCACGCCTGGTTAGGATCTTCTACACCCCTACCGATCGATCGATTTGGATAGGCAGTGTTAAGGAATTCCCTGGCTACAACGCTAAAATGGGCCGAAGCCCCATCACGCATAAACCACTTGCGGATACGAATTTCTAATGGTACATTCTGAAGTAGTCCCGGCAATTCTTTTTCTAAAAAGTCTCTGTAAGTTGCGCCATTCAGTCGGAACGGAAGAAAGAAAGGACCTATCAAGTAATTATCAATTATTGCCGCCCATACATTCACAGAAAATTGATACTGATAATGTCTTCCACTAACTGCGTGCGGATTTTCCAGAGCCCAAACATGGTTGTTATGAAAGTTTGTAATAGCATTTCGGGAGAAGTTTGCCTCGTCCGTGAAGAGTACATATCTCAAAAATTGAGGATTTCCAGCCAATTTTCTCAAAAACCACTGACACATAGTAATGCTTTGGGGAAAGTCTCGTTGCAAAAAAGCTTGTACCCTTTGAATATAGTATAGATAAAATTGTTGATCGTGGATCATTCTCCAAACTGTGGACTGAGTAGAATTGAGTGCTTCAGCAATTATTCTTGTACTTGTTTCTGGATTCTCCTCGAGATGTTTCAAAACAGCTTCTTCCAATTCTGAGGTTCGGACTGCTCGTGGTCTTCCAATAATATCAGCTGCCCTCTTAAACCTACATGTTTCTGCCAAACGACGGTGGAGACTGGTAAATGTTGGAGCTGAAGGCAGTACTCGATTAGGAAATCGCTCCTGGTAAATACGTCTTGCTTGGCGGGCATTGCCATCCGCAAGGCAATAAACGAAATGCATATCGGCTACATGAGCATTATTGTTTAAATAATCAATTTTTTCAAAATTAGTGTTTTAAAACTTACAGAAACTTCAACAAAACAACAAAACGTTTAACTGTCACATAATATGTAATTACCAAAACTACTTACTTAAACGTCAAATTCATTTCCTAAGCATTCTTGTGAAAAATGCAAAATAATGCTAATAACTTCAACTCGCATCGATTATCAAATAATCGACTTGAAATGTTCAAGTCCAAATATCTAGAAAACGGTTGCTTATAGAGACTTGTAACAGGGGGAGCTTTTTCACGTAGTTATGATAGAGGAATTGAGTTTCTTACTGAAACATGTGCTAGAAGTACCCCTCAAAAAAGGTATGAATCTTCAAAAAAGAGAAAGACGTGTAGGTAACGCCCCCTACGAATAAGAGCAATAATAACATCAGGTTCGAATTCGACACCTCAAAAAACCTCTCAGTACCAATTTTCGTTTAATTAAGGTCAGTATTTCGAAAGTTATTTAAAAAAAGAAAAGAAAAATAAAATTTTAACACCCTGTATCTTGGAAACGAAGCGTTTCCGGACATATATTAATTTGGACAATTCATATTAGAATATTGTGAGGAATCACCTCCTGAAGTTTATCAAAGTACTTTTGAATCACCCTGTACACTAGAAAGGATAGCCGAGTTCGTCCATTTTATCTACCATCTGTGCCTTTCTTTTGAATGAACTGACCTTTTCGTAGAAAAAAAAGATACTCGACGAAAAATTACTTTCATTAATACATGTACTGAGAATCTTGCTCAACTTCAAGATTGCTTAAAAAATGAGAAGTTCCATCACGTCTATGACAATTTCAGTAATATTCAATGTGCTTTCGAAGCTTTCTTGCATATACTTACTTATTGGATATAACTGACCTGTCCAACTGTAAAAAATACCATTAATCAAGAAGCACAGCTCAGTAAAAAGCCATGGGTTTCTGAAGATATAATTCACGTGGGGAAAAATTTTAAAAATATGTTTTGGTTATCAAGAAATGAATGATCTGAAATTCAAAGAATACTATGATGAATCAAAAAACTTGACAGGAAAAAAATACATGAAGCAAAGTATGCATTGAGGCCCGATTTCACCACAAGACAGATAAACGGCGTTTTACTAAACTCCGTTCTCACTAAACTCAGATTTCAATCTTGATAAACCTCGATCGAGTTTCACCGACACAAACAGACGGAAGCTAAACCAAGTTCATTGAAACTTAGTTTAAGGACAGTCAAAAGCTGGCAACATAGTAAAATATGTACGTTTCGGTCATTTTTGCATAGATTTCGTTATTTTGTAGAGGAGCCAAAGCCAAGTGACAATATACCTAAAAATTGAAAACCGATAACTTTCGTGTTTGGCTCATGTTTTGTGATATTTTTGTGGGTGTTCGGTTTTTGAAGAAACTTGATAAAAGTGACAATATCTTCTACAATGAATGTGAACATATAATTCATCAAATAAATTCCTACTTTGGACTTCATTCGGCACCCAGCTTATTGAATAAATTGGTACAACATATTTCCTTTACCAGAGTGAAAATGTCTGGAACAAACTACCATATTTCGTTAACTTATCAGATCAGTCTTTTCGTTTGATGGCATGTATCTAGGCTGCTTCTCTTCTCTGGGAGATTTCACAATGTTTTCTATTTCTTACAACAGCAGATGGAATTCTGATAACAGGGTCAAAAATACAAACATGTACAATTTACCTGAAAAATCGTAATCGGCCGTCTTTTGATGCATTTTTATTGCATTTCACAACAGAACAATATGAAGGCATGATCATCTACGAATTAAACAATAACACATGTAATCCAACTACTGAATTCTTTTCGAAGTAGGTAAAAATGTTCAATTTTCCAACATAAACAAATCGGAAAAGTAAGGTTGTTTTACCTCCAATGTCAACCATCTGTCAAACGTGCACGAAACCAATGAACTAAACGTCGTTTAACTTCGTAACTGGCCAAATTCAGCCCGTTTTAAGTGGAAACGCCGTTTAGAACTAAACGCGGTTTATAGTTCCTGGTGAAATCCAATATGACGTGTAGAAAGCTCAATCTGAGTTTAATTTGAACAAAACTCGTTTAAAGAGGTTGGTGAAATCGGGCCTTAATCAGGGTACTCTAGCAAACATGAACCAACATGGGAAACAGAAAAAAAAAATTGGAACATAGTCAAAAATAAAACCGAAAGAGTAAAACAAAATATAAATATAAATCGGAAATTATTACTAGACAACAAACTTGTAAGGCCCGATTTCACCAACCTCTTTAAACGAGTTTTGTTCAAATTAAACTTAGATTAAGCTTCCTACACGTCATATTGGATTTCACCAGGAACTATAAACCGCGTTTAGTTCTAAACGGCGTTTCCACTCAAAACGGGCCGAATTTGGCCAGTTATGAAGTTAAACGACGTTTAGTTCATTGGTTTCGTGTACATTTGACAGATGGTTGACATTGGAGGTAAAACAACCTTACTTTTCCGATTATGACGTGTAGGAAGCCTTAATCAGGGTACTCTAGCAAACATGAACCAACATGGGAAACAGAAAAAAAAAATTGGAACATAGTCAAAAATAAAACCGGAAGAGTAAAACAAAATATAAATATAAATCGGGAATTATTACTAGACAACAAACTTGTAAGGCCCGATTTCACCAACCTCTTCAAACGAGTTTTGTTCAAATTAAACTTAGATTAAGGCCCGATTTCACCAACCTCTTTAAACGTGTTTTGTTCAAATTAAACTCAGATTAAGCTTTCTACACGTCATATTGGATTTCACCAGGAACTATAAACCGCGTTTAGTTCTAAACGGCGTTTCCACTTAAAACGGGCTGAATTTGGCCAGTTACGGAGTTAAACGACGTTTAGTTCATTGGTTTCGTGCACGTTTGACAGATGGTTGACATTGGAGGTTAAACAACCTTACTTTTCCGATTTGTTTATGTTGGAGAATTGAACATTTTTATCTATTTTAAAAAGAATTCAGTAGTTGGATTACATGTGTTATTGTTAAATTCGTAGATGATCATGCCTTCATATTGTTCTGTTGTGAACTGCAATAAAAATGCATCAAAAGACGGCCGAATACGATTTTTCAGGTAAATTGTTTGTATTTATATTTTTGACTCTGTTATCAGAAATCCATCTGCTGTTGTAAGAAATAGAAAACATTGTGAAATCTCCCAGAGAAGGCAAGCAGCCTAGATACATGCCATCAATCGAAAAGATTGGTCTGATAAGTTAACGAAATATGGTAGTTTGTTCCAGACATTTTCACTCTGGTAAAGGAAATATGTTGTACCAATTTATTCAATAAGCTGGGTGCCGAATGAAGTCCAAAGTAGGAATTTATTTGATGAATTATATTTTCACATTCATTGTAGAAGATATTGTCACTTTTATCAAGTTTCTTCAAAAACCGAACACCCACAAACATATCACAAAACATGAGCCAAAGACGAAAGTTATCGGTTTTCAATTTTCAGGTTATATTGTCACTTGGCTTTGGCTCCTCTACAAAACAACGAAATCTATGCAAAAATGACAGAAACGTACATATTTCACTATGTTACCAGCTTTTGACTGTCCTTAAACTAAGTTTCAATAAACTCGGTTTAGCTTTCGTCTGTTTGTGTCGGTGAAACTGGATCGAGGTTTATCAAGATTGAAATCTGAGTTTAGTGAGAACGGAGTTTAGTAAAACGCCGTTTATCTGTCAAGTCAAGCATATGGAGGCATTTTACAAACTTTTGCGAAAAAAAATCGTATGATTTTGTTAGAGCGAATATACCTGTGGAGGAACTGGCGCTTATTCTTGAAGACTATGGGTTCAATATGCGGAAAAAGAACTCCGAAGACTACAAGGAGAGTGTAGTAAAAGTTTTATGGAATTCCACAGCCAAGCAGTTGCAAGAATATTTTTTTAAAAGGTACAATCGCAAATTCATTCCATTTTCTGATATAGAATTTGAAAACGCATGAGCTGCAGAAAATGCTTAGCGTCGGAAGTTACAAAAGGACCCATCAGCCAAGAGAAAGACAAGTTTATCCGCATTATCAACAGACGATTCTGTTGGAAGAATCGCAAAAAGATCGGTGTGAAATTCTTGAAACTTATGCAAAAAACTATTAAAAAAACGATTTTGGGGTTTTTTTTTCGGGAAAAAAATCATTTCCGGTTTTTTTTTCCGGAAGTTCGTATTTTTTTTTTCTAACTCGGGAACGGTGAAAGATTGAGCAATTCTGCGAACTCCAATCGATTCAGAATGGGCGAATTAGTCTAGAAACGGAATTTCGTTTCGATACGGTTTTTTTTTTAAAGTCAAATTTTCGAACAACGCCTAGACCCCTAAACATCTTCGAAAAAACAAAGTGGTCGTATCGATCTCCGGTTTGAACCAAAATGTGGCGAGAGAAATCATAGATGGCGCACCGGTCAACTTTGACATATGTCAAATGAAAAAACCATCGGAGCGCAATCTGAAAATAACTTTTCTTTACGTAAAAAACTCCGCTGAATCCCGTCGATAGGACATGAAATGAAGAAGCTATTAGCATCTTTTCCACCGGCGCACAGACGTTTCGAGACTTTGCAACATCATAGCTCTCTTAGATCTTAGATGGTCACTTTTTTGGATTCAGCGAAGTTTTTTACGTCCGAAAAAGTTATATTCCGGAAAGCCTCTTTCTCATTTCGTTTTTAGATCGTCAACGAAACGAAACGAAAATGCGTTCTATCATGCTGCTACCGTGCAGACGTAGACGTAGATATCGATATATCCCGTAGAAAAAAAAACACGCGTCGACTAGAGAACCTCCTCCTTTTTTTTCGTCTGTGTTTTTTTTGAGAAAATGAGAATAACATTTGGGAGAGATATTTATTTAAATGCATTTTTTTAGCACTAAAATGATACATTCCTCAATAAAAACATCATCAAACTGCTTTACGTATCATACCAAATTTTAGGACTTTCTGTGCAACGAATTATTATTCTCAAATTGTATCATTAGTTGATTCAAACCGAAAATACTCTATTCAAGCATGGATTCCTATAACAATAACTTTCAAAATCTCGAATTTTCCAGCCGGCAGAACGAAGTTCGTGCGTAGGTAATTATCGATTTCGTTTTTGATAAGAATATTGTTGATACTCCAGTAAATATATCTTTTATTTACAGTGCTTTTAATGCGGAAAATACGCAAATGTATTCGACAACTATATTTTGTTTAATGTAGATAAGATAAATATGGCAAATGCGAATTCGTACCCAGGAAAGGTAAATCAACTGGTTGATTGAAAAGGTCAATAAATTGATAAGGGCCTGCTAATTAATACACATATACCCTATCGAATAGACCATTTCATGAACACAAATCAATTAATTTCCAATAATGTATTTCGTATAGAGGCGATATAGAAGCCTCTCCCGTCTCGAAATAACGAGGGAAGGTTCTTTTCCCTTTATTCACGAATATATCAAAAATAGTATGTTAGACACCAATGTTGAGGATACTATTACACTATTACTTCAGTCAATGGGGACTAAAAAATGGGTAGAAACGATTTTGATATATGTTCCAGACCTCGATAAAAAATTCAAGTTTTCGATTAAAGGAACAAACATTTGTTTTTTTTATAATTTCTCAACGGTTAATCCTACGACAAAAATGTCACAAACGACAAATTTGAAAAAGACTTAATTCCCCTACATTTTTGTATGAACATTCTTCCAAAAATTCGTCCAACTCAATCTTTTTACAATAACATTTGTTAGTTCATCGCTATTTGTTCATTCGTTGTATTAATCTAGGCGAATTGATAAGTTCCGGGGAGAGCCAAAACAACTGCAAATAGTTTGAAAGTGAAAGAACCAGCCTAAAACATCGTGCTTTTACATGCGGTTAGAGGCTGTGACACACATCATCCCTCTTCAACCAAGAAAAAAAAAGTGTTTCTCCTTTTTAGTGTGTTTGTATGAAAGCTTGTCTTATATTTTTCTAATAATTTTTATTCAATTCTTTTTATTCATTCATAAATCTTATTGAATCTGACAAAAATGGATAATCTCCGACCTCAAAAAACCCACATACCAATTTTGAATGGAATCGGGTCATAATAACAAAGCACGTCGCCATCTTGGAGCCGCCATCTTGAATTCGTGTATTTTGACAAAAACATCATGAGCTGCGACACCAAAAAAACCCCGCATTTTATTGGAATCGGGATATAACTACAAAACTCGTCGCCATATTGGAATCGCCATCTTGAATTTATACATTTTGACAAAAAATTCGTGATTTCTGTTCTCGAAAACCCCCACATACCAATTTTGAATAGAATTAAACTATAATAACAAAACTCGTCCGCCATATTGGAGGTGCCATTTTGTTGTTTCTCTAGCAAAAATTCTATAATTTGTTGTCACCGGAATTATGAAAACCTGCCCAATTTCACGTTAATCAGGTACTCTTTATGCTGTTACGGATGTGTTGAGGGAATGTGTATTGTGAGGTCTGTATATGAAAGTTTATGGAACATAGAAAAATTATGTTCATTACCGATTTTAATTATTAGTGAATTACTGAAATAATTTATAGAATTACCTGTTTCATTTCTTTCGTGAATTTGAGTGAAGAAGAATTGCATTAATAAAGTCGAATAATAATCAATAATCCTCCCTCAGAAAAAATGTTTGATAATAAATATAATTAAGGAAATCGCATTTAAGAGCGTTTATAGTTCGAATCTAATGGAATTAAAGTTCCTATAATTATGGAACTAATATTCTTTCAAAAAATCTTTTGAAAAAAAGTTTCCCAAGAAGTGTTTCCTACTCATAATTTTAAAGTCATTACATTCCGGGTGATTCTCTAAGGTGGCTGACCCCTATAACTTTTTTATTATTGAAGATAGAAAAACCAAATTTGGGGGTTGGGGATTATAGTTCAATTTTTTTTTACATATTTACTTGCTTTGCCGTACTTCCGGTTCGACCGGAAAAGACCCCAACTTTCGATTTTTAATCGGGACATCGTGTATATTTTTACTTATTCCAATTTTTATTGTAAATCGCTTCATTCTCTACCATTCTAGATCGAAAAAAAAAATTGGAATAAAAATGACTTTATTTGTCAAATATTGACAAGTGAGGTGTTGTTAAATTTAGAATGTCATTCTCGATCGAAATAAGAGAAAATAAATAGGATGTCCAATTTAAAAATCGAAAGTTGGGGTCATTTCCGGTCAAAACGGAAGTACGGCAAAGCAAATAAATTTGTAAAAAAAATTTAATTGAAGTATAATACACAACCCCCAAATTTCGTTTTTCTATCTTCATTAATAAATAAGTTATAGGGATGAATCACCCGGTATTTCAGCCATTCTACGGAAAAAACTACTTTCTCACGTCAAAACCACATCAATATTGCTCACAAAACAAATAATAATTGGGGTGAATTTATTGGGAATCATAAAGACAAATCCGAGAAATATGGAGTACATAAATTAATTAACCTATGGCTCTTGTGCAAGTTTTTACACAGGCAGAACATTTAAAAAGCGAGTATTAGTATCACTGTTTCATCAATGGTAAGACAAATTCAACTTTTGCCACTCATCTCTAGTATGGAATTACATTATTAAATAAGCTTTCGAACTAAAATAGTTATTTATGCAACAAGTTGCATACAGTATTTTTACTAAATTCATGCAAAAACCAAAAAATGTTTTATTCAGATGGCACTAAGTGTAGGAAAATAAAAAGCTAAAAATTGCGTCGATTTGACGTTTATGTTTGTCATGATCACAAATATCAGATATAGAATGACAGATGAGTGCAATATAGTATATTAAAGTATAAGTGGATAAAAAGGGCTTTAAAACACGCGCAGCCGGAGTGCTCGAAATAGAGTGTTTTTAAGACCAGTTATCCACGAATACTTTACGTTATTTTTTTTTATTGGTGCACTTTGAAATCATATATTACTACAAAAAATAGAAATAAGAACTAATAATGCCAGAAGGTTGAATTCGTGATGTGACATCAGTATACCTTTCGTTGTCATGGAAATGAGAAAAACATTAATTTGCAATTTGTTACCAAAGATCAATATTTGTTGTCACCAGAGCTCAAAAATGAATGATTCTAATATCGATTTTTTGAATAGTGAGGCAGAATCGCGGTTAATACCGCAAAAATCCAGTGATATATATAAAAAAAATATGAAAAGTTCATCAAATGGATGGAGGAGCACATATAAATGAACAAATTGTGAGTAATATATTATTTGACGTTACAAGGTACTCCTGTCAGATCAAAAATTTGTCATTTAGACTTCACGTTTCTCGATTTGTTGATGTTGTCATGGTTACCTTTAAAAGACGCGCGTTTTTTAAAGTTCGATTTAAACACGCTGAGGCGTGCTTTAAATAGGTAAAAAGGGGCACCAATAAAAAAAACATTTTATTGCATAGTACAATAAATAACCACTTTTTTCATTAAAAGTTGTTTTTTGCATGAACGTAGAAAAAAAATTACAAGCGTAAAGAATATAAGCGGTTGAGAAACGTCATCAAAATTGAAAAATTAGACTTACACTATATAACTGATTTCGATAAATATTAACTAGAGTAGTCCTAAAATTCCGTGTTTATTTTTGAGTACGTAGTGAATAATAAATAGAGTAATATGGACTATCCACAAAAGTTAGATGTGTGCCATTACCTATTGTATCTTTTGTGATATAAAATTGATATGGAAGAATATATTCCATTACTGAGATCAGGTTTACTGACATACGATGCTTGCTACAAAATTGCTTTTACTTTTGGGAGCAGGATCCCCTTGACGATGATTAAAGAGAGCGAATCCTCGAAAGTGTTGTAATGAGATATCGATATTCTGAAAAGATAATAATTTTAAGCATATTCGAACTTTCTGGAAAATGTAAAAACGCCCTAATTCAAAAGACTTGAAAAGCATGTCGAATCACTTCTAAAGGACCAATTGGAATTGGAAACCCTTGGACGTGAAAGGACGATTCAAAATCAATGGGAGATGATTCGTACCCATAGTCAGAATAAATGGGGTGGTATACTCGAAAATTATGTTGCGGGCTATACTTTTTTTAAAGAAGACTAAACGAAGAATCCTCTTGAAACATATCCCTGAAAATATCAAAGAGATAATGTTTTTGCACCACTTTTCATTCATTCTATGAAGTGATGCCTATTTGATTTTGTCATTGTGAGTTATAGTAGGAGCTTCCATTACACTCAGTAAAATGCTTAATTGTGTTCTTTCAGTTTTGGTTTTTCCACTCCTGGTATAGATGACTCCACCAGTTTGATCGAAACAATTCATCATAATTTAAATGATTGAAATACGTGAGCTTACTAGAATAATACTCAACTCCATATCATCTATACAATGAAAATTAATATCGATTGTTTGTAAGCGCAAAACGTGAGAACGGTTGGACCAAATTGTCATTTTTTTTTAAACGTTCGTAATAGCCCGAGGATGAAAAAATTGAAATAGATGCCCGGAAAATTGGAAAATTCGGGAATATAAGATAATTGGGCAACAAAAGGTCTGTCGGCTCAGCTATTACTGAGATCAAATTAGCACAGTGGTTTCATGTAAGCCTACCAAGCAGAAGGTCGCGGGTACGAATCTTGATCAGGTACGCTTTTTTTAATTTTATAAAAACAACGGCTGGACCGATTTGCATATTTTTTTTAATGTTCGTAATAGTCCGAATAAGGTTTTTAGGGAAGGAAAGGTTTTTTAGTGAAGTTATTGGATTCGGTAAAATTTGAAAGTGCTTTTTTCTATTGGATTTTTGAAGACCAGAAAATTTACTACAGTGAAAGTAAATACATTATTATCCATGGCACACTTGCCAAATAAATAAATTATTATCCAGTATTTTCCTTAGTAATATTTAATTTATGTTCTTATTTTTAATCCAATCGTAAATGAATTAGTATTCGTCAAAAAATCCTTTTTTCGGAATGATTGTCAAAAAATTGTCGTCATTTGAAAAATAATACTTAGACACGAGAATGTTATTTTGATAACTTGTCTCATTCCTATCTATCATACTAGTCACTAAAACTTTGCGATTGTAATTTTCTGACATCACCTGAGGTCCTCAGATTAGTTTACGTGCGATCATGGCCACCTAGATGCAATATTAAAAGTGACTCTAAAAAAATGAAGTAGGCGTAAAAACTTCTTAAAATGTCACATTCTGATCCGGAATTGTCTCAGAAATGCAAAAATGTACAATATACAGGGTGTTCCATTTAAAAATTCAAAACCGGATCCATTTCCAGTGAACCCGGAAGTAACCGGAAAATGAAAAATATGCGGAAAATGAAAGAGAACCATCACAATTAACCTATACAAAATCTCATTTTGATACACCTAATATTCTAGAAGTAATGACTTGTCTAATAGATTCGTAGACACTTGGTATAAACATATATGTATATATATATATATATATATATATATATATATATATATAAATTTAGAAATAACGACTGAAAATTAGTATGAACAGTGGGGAATAACGGGGATCTTCAGTCAGCACAAGTGTTGAACTATGAAAAACTCTTTAATACGTTGGACCGAGCTTTCGTTTCAATTTTGAAACTTCTTCAGGGTCCTAAAATATATAAATTAAATTATTGAGAAAAAAAGTTACTTAAAATGTTACTTACGGTAATCTGAGTGGTTGATTAATGAACATTAACTTAAAAAAAAACGTAAAATATGTAAATATTTGTCGGAATGGTGTTATATCTTTGACGATTCGAGTGACATTGAAAGATTTGAAATGACAACCTATGATTAATCGTCAAAAAAATATAAAATATGTAGTGGGTGTGTTAATTTTTTTTATTATATTCTTTGAGAATCATCAGTTTTAATCCATTTGTAAAAGATAACTGTAGATTTTGCTAAGATTTTCGATATCTGTTTTTGTGTTCATATTTTGATTGGATTTATTAATTTCAATCATTTCAAGAAATAATCTTTTAGAGAAATTTTTTTCTGAATGTAAAACTTGTGTTTCCTCGAATGATATTTCATGGCCTGTTTCAATAGCATGTTGAGCTAATGCACATGCATTCTTGTTGAGTCTTATATCACTTCTGTGAGAGATAATACGATTATTTAAAGTTCTTGAACTTGTACCAATATAGTTCAAATCACAGTTGTTACATGGTATGCTGTAGACAACATTTGATTTCTTCAAATCTGGTGTAGGATCTTTTAACCCCTTATTTAAATTTCCAATAGTCTTGATATTTTTTTGTGAAATTTTTATGTTACTTTCATTCTTGAATAATTTAATTATATTTGATGATAGAATTCCTATACCAGGAATTGAAATATAAGTTATCCTTTCATTGTTATTTTCTGAATTGTGATTATTTGTGTCATCATTATTAATTTGTAAGTTGGTATTGAAAAGAATTCTGTTAAGAAGTTTTTGGGGTAAGAATTATCTAGTAAAATATTTCTGAGAATGTTAAAATTTTTGTTTTTCAATGAAGGATGAACCAACATCTCGATTCTTTAGATTCTTTAGGAATATAGAAATTTGGACAGGACAACGTCAAAGTTCATTTCTGATTGATCATCATAGCCAACACTTTCATTATCTCTACTGTTGTATTTTATAGATTATAGTACGATGTCTATTATAGTTGTACCATGTTTATTATTATTATGTTATTTACTTATATGTATAGTTTTGTTGATGATTTTAGTTTATTTTATTTTGTGAATTAGGAATTCCTATTTGAATAAAGATTATTATAGTCTTTAATATTTTTCATTCTTTATACCCCTATCGATATTTCTAATACTCTAATAGCACTAATACTTTTTCAAGACTTCTGATATCTATATATTAATATTTTGTAATTCTAATTTTACCAATGTATACAATAATGTTAAGACAATGTTGAGTCATTTCTTTGTATTTCTCAATCTACAACAATTGTTTACCTGTTTATACATGCATTTTTATTTATGTACATTTATTTTTTCTTTTTCTTGTGTGTTCGAACACATGAAATAATTGATTGAGATTTATAAAAGAATTGTATATCACGCACAAAGTGAAAACTTCAGTTTTTGTGTGTTTTTCGTTTATTTATACTCATATTCCATTGGACTAGATGAGTAGATACTACCTGAAATTGATGAAATTATCTGAATAAACATTATTATTATTATCATTATATTCCTTCGAATGGAAGCTGACTTATGCCTTAACTCTCTCAATTTATCGGATACAGATTCTTGTCTTGTTTTCAAAAACTTTTCATGCCCCTGCCTTGAAATCAAGACACAATCATTAGGTTATACGCCAAGAATCAATAATCTTGAGATTCGTCAAGAATACTTTTGAGATAATTGAATTCCATTCAATGGAATAGGCCTCTTTCAGTATTCTCCATTGCCGAATATTCTGCTTATCTCCGAAAGATTGAAGATATTTTTTCCTTCCCACGTCGCGTCGTACAATCTAGAAGTTTGTTTTCCTAATACAAATTGATTTTATATGGGATAGATTGGAGTTATGAGGTGAAGTTTTTCTATTACCAACTTCCTACCACTAAACTAAAAAGGAGTCAAGATAATGGAAACTGATTTTATATCTGTATATACAGTGACTGGCAGAAAGTACGCATCATATGGGAACTTCTTTTATTAATACATTTTGACAAATATCGATTCGTGCAATCGCTTCTGCATCAAACGAAACCTCAAAAGAAGTTGTACAGTGCCGTTCGTCTTTTCGTGTTTGGCAAGAAATTTAATTTTTTTTTAAATGATGTCTCAGAACACACACTTATTTGAAAAAATATCGAAAAATGTTATCCGGAAAAGTTGTTCAGAATGACATTTTATAGCTATGTACATGTTTTGAAGAAAATCTGAGTTGAAAAAATCAATTTGGAAAAATGCATTTCTGACAAAGAAATCATTAGTAAATCCAACATAATATTATAAATAATATTTTAAAAGATTTGCATGCTATTTCTTTTAAAAAAATTTGAAATTTGTTAATTTGTCATGTGTTCAGCTGCTTCATAAGAGACCACTGAAATATCTCAGGTTAAGTGGAAGAACAGACTTCGTTTAGTTTTGCTAACTGAACTTCGCCTTTTATTTTCTTTTTCTTTTTATGAGCATAAATTGTAAATCTCTTGTTAATTGAAAATAATAAAGACGTTGAAAAGGGAAAAATTCTCAATTGAATATTGATAGAAAGATTTTCCTGTTCATATTTTCATCAAATCAATAAAGACGTATTATTATTATTATTATTATCTAGGACATCATAATCACGATACTATTTATTATTAATAAAGGACGATGTATCTACACATTTCTAATTTGAATTTTTCATTAGAACAAAAAATTTATTTAATTTTTGACATAACAAAAACTTTTTATCTCTTTACTTTCAAACAATTCAAAAAAAATAAACAAAATTTAATGTCTAAACAGGAATAAATCCCAATAACAAGACATAAATCGTTATCACTGGGCGAGTTTACAGTTTTATATACCAATACATATAAAAATAACCAATATATACCTGTATAAACATACAGACATATATACACACACATAGGTACCTGCATATATAACATTCTACTTTGTATTTGGAAACACCTGAAGAGAAAAACATAAATAGGGAAGAAAATACATAATTCAACCTGATCACGATCAATTGAATAAGCCGTATAGTAAAGAGTATGCTCAAATATTTTGGATTGTTTGTAAAAGTTTCTCAATATTGTTCTTTATGTGGCCAATTGCTTCATAATATATATCAAGATTGGTACAGAATTGATTGTATAGTTTGCTCATTGCTACGACTGGTAACTAGAGTAATAAGTTAGTTATTGAATTGAGGAAATAGATTTTAATAAAGACGAAATACGAACTAAAATAAAAAATAAATAAACAGTTAGTCAAAAATAAGTAATAATTTTGAGTCGGCAAAAACAAGCAAAAAATGAATTAGATGAGCGTAAAATGATGGCATCGAGTTGTCGCGTGACATTCTGATAATTTTGAGTAATTTAATGATCTTCGTTGATTGTTTGTTTGGCGCCGACTTAGAAATTAGTTATTACGTTATTTAAAGACTAGGTTATTGAATCTAGAGTTCATTTGAATTAATAACCTACGAGAACAAAAAGGGATAGGTTTCTAGTTGACATTATATTTTATTATTTTATGAAGATCACGCATAACTTTTCACTGGGCGTCCTTTCCGATCAACTTTTTCTAGGAGATAGGATGTAACTTGAAATAATCACCATTTGATTAAAAAAGATGAAATCCAATTCCTAAGGTTATGGAAAATGAAGGATATTGATCACTCACCCTCTGAATTCTGGTCCGTTAACCGATTCTATCAGGCATAACTTTGTACTGGGATCTTCGAATTGGATTATTCTTCTTTCATCAAATAGGGTATACCTCATAGTTGATCATATTTGGATTTCGAATGGAATTATCCACCCTTACGGGTGGAAAAATAGGGTATAATTGATTTTTCACTTAATTCACACATATGTAGTTGACAATGACAGATCGCTAGTATCATTACGCATAACTTTTTACTGAGGCGTCCGATTCCGATCATTATTTTTTCAGTAGATAGGGTGTACTTCGAAGGTGTTCCCATTTGAATTTAAAAGATGAAATCCTCCCCTAAGGGTATCAAAATGAAGGATATTGATCACTCACCCTCTGAATTCTGGTCCGTTAACCGATTCTATCAGGTATAACTTTGTACTGGGTTCTTCGATTTGAATGATTATTTTTTTAATAGATAGGGTATACCTTATATCTAGATTTCGAATGGAATTATATACCCTTACGGGTAGAAAAATAGGGGATAATTGATTTTTCACTTATGAACATTGGCACACACATACGTAGTTGACAATGACAGATCGCTACTGACATTATTTCTGTTCCACATCCGTCAAAACAATTATATTCTATGAGAGGATGGAATGATATACAAAGTAATGAAATAAACTAACCAGAACAACAAAAATAATTCATATTACAACAAATGGTAAATGGTAAAAGTAGATAATCATATTATTTAACTGGTAATAGTTGAAGTAAGGTGGGTAAGTATTTTGGAAGTAATCAAAGAACAAGCAGTTAGTAATTAGTAGATTTCAGCCACAAAAAATTGAAAAATAAAAACTTTTTAACAAAAAATTAAACCGACGAAATACGGAACTAAAAAGTAAAAATAAAATAAACCTTCTTAGTCTCAATAACTGAGCTCCTAAACTGATGTAAGTAACTAATTTTGAGTCGGCGCCAAACAAACAATCAACGAAGATCATTCAATTACTTCAAAAAAATTATCAGAATGTCATCGCGCAACTCGATGCCATCATTTTACGCCTTACCTAATTCATTTGCTTCATTTTTTGCTGAAAAGGTTCAGGAGTTGGGGGTCAAAACCATAAGAGTAAAGTATTATTGATGAGAATAATTTGATCCAACTTGTCAAATGCCCCCGAGAAGTCTGTATAAACAGTATCTACTTGTAGGTTTTCATTAAATGCATTACTTACTGTTTGTGTGAAGCACATTAAGTTGGTCATTGTAGATCTTTTACTGAAGAATCCGTGTTGATTATTGGAGATCAAATTTTTAACATCAGGAAATATCCTGAAAGATAAGTGCCATGTGAAGTGGAATGAATAGAAAAAACGAATTAAACGGTTTTCTTCACATAAAGGATTCAATATAAAATTGAACCAGAAAATGGTAGATCTCAGGTGAAAAACAACTACTTTCCTGGCAAATACCACGCAGAACGTTGAATGATATTCACCTGAAAATCCATGCATACTTCCATATAATATCAATGGACATTGAATGCAAATGTTTCTTTCTGATAAGCTCGATTATGTTTAATTTATGTCGTGTTCACCTAACAATCCGCATACCGGTTTCAGGCTTCTTGGCCCTCATCAGTACGGAGTAGTCAACCAGCCAAAGGTCCAAAGAACTCTGGCTGAAGTGAGACACAACGTAAACAAACCATCATCGAACTTGTAACACCTATAGGTACGCCGGAAAAGATAAACTTTAACTGGCGGTACCTAGTGACAGAAAGAAACACTCCGAAAATCTCCCACCTCGATATGTTTCTAAATAAAAGATTCCTTCTCAGTAGGAGTGGCAAGCCCGTCTAGCATATAGTGAAAGATAAGTGCCATGTGTAACTGGCGGTACCTAGTGACAGAAAGAAACGAATTAAACGGTTTCTCACATAAAGGATTCAATATAAAATTGAACCAGAAAATGGTAGATCTCAGGTGAAAAACAACTACTTTCCTGGCAAATACCACGCAGAACGTTGAATGATATTCACCTGAAAATCCATGCATACTTCCATATAATATCAATGGACATTGAATGCAAATGTTTCTTTCTGATGAGGGCCAAGAAGCCTGAAACCGGTGAACACGACATAAATTAAACATAATCGAGCTTATCAGAAAGAAACATTTGCATTCAATGTCCATTGATATTATATGGAAGTATGCATGGATTTTCAGGTGAATATCATTCAACGTTCTGCGTGGTATTTGCCAGGAAAGTAGTTGTTTTTCACCTGAGATCTACCATTTTCTGGTTCAATTTTATATTGAATCCTTTATGTGAAGAAAACCGTTCAATTCGTTTTTTCTAGGAAATATCCTGTTGGACAAGCACATCTCGGAAGCCTTTGCAAAGTCGGATAACAGGGTTATAGGTCGGTGATTTTGAATATTGTTTATTGCACCAGTTTTGAAAATAAGGCAGAATTTTTTAATTTTCCATTTGTTGGGAAAGCACCCTGTACTCAGTGATAGATTAAAAATTACCTGTAGTGGTACGGCTAGAATGTGTGCACAGTCTTTAAAGTAAAATCTTGGTATGCTATCATCTCCGGTGGTAAGTTTAGGTTTTAATATTTTAAGAGAATTGCAAACTTCAGGTTTTGAAAAACGCTTTACAGAGATGATGGGATTGTTTGAAATAACATTTTTGAGCTCGTGTGTTCATTGTCGAGGAGAGTATGAACTTTCAAAAAATTGTGCAAATGCATCCACAATTTCTGAAGGATTACTGTATTCAACATCGTCCAATAATAGTATACTAGGGATTCTTGATGAACCTTTCTTATTTTGAATGTAGGCCCAAAAATTGGTAGGATCTTCTCTGATTGCTCTCTCAGATTTGTTTTCGTATTCTCTGTACGCTAAATTAATTTTAGTTTCAATGGATCGACGAAAGGATCGGGACTAATTAGACACTGAAATAATTATAAACGAAACAATTTCATACATACTCGAAACTTCGTAATTCTCTATCACTCGACATGTCTACCCTGACGTTCAATACATGTAGTTGTTCGGGATTTCATTTCTCTGGACAAATTTCGCAGCATTTGTGGTGTAATGTTATTAATACATTGTCGTATTACTTCTTCTAAATGGTCGATATTCTGAAATGGCCGATGGCTATGAACCTTACTTTCCAGGTACCCCCATAAAATGAAATCCAAGGGTGTCAAATCTGGGGATCTTACAGGCCACGGGTTTTCTGAATATCGTCCTATCCACGTATGAGGAAAGTGTTCGTTAAGCCACGTTCTGACTTCAAGGGTACTATGTATTGACGCTCCGTCTTGTTGGAAAAAAATATAATTTCTTCTTTCCAGCGGTAATCCATGTAAGAAATAAAAGAACTCGTTATTTAAAAACTCTAAATAATTTCGTGAATTAAAGTTGCCCCTAAAAAAGTAAAGCCCTACGATCTGCGTATCTAATATGCCGCACCAAACATAACTTTTGAAGGAAAATTGACTTTTTGCCTCTATCGTCCAATTTGGGTTCTCATCAGCCCACCATCTACAGTTCTGGGAACTGACTGTACCGTTCGCTGTAAAAGTCGCCTCATCAGTAAATAAAACTTTTGCAGGGAAATTTTGGCATTCTTCAATCATGCCTTGGAACCAAAATGAAAGACCTAAGCGGGCATCGAAATCTCTATCGAGTAAAGTGTGGATGAATTTTGGTTTGTATGCACGAAATTTATTATTCTTCAAAATTCTTCTAATGGATTCTTCAGATATACCAGTTTGTTCCTGCCTCTCCGATAGTGCATCTGTGGATTTTCTGTTACCGATAACAAAACATTAAAGGTACCTTCTTCATTAGTGACGGGCTTACTATGTGGAATTTTGTAACGATTTTCTACACTGCCTGTAGCTTTAAATTTGTTTGAAATACGCAACACAGTAGATCCATTGATATTCTTATTTGGATATCTAGCATTGAATATATCTGCTGCTTCTCTGGAACTATGAAAACTCCTGCCACATTAAGACGAGCTTAATTTTTCCTTGCAAACTTAGCTTTTCTTGGGGCATCTCAAATTTTTGTTAACGCACAACAAAATTTAAAATAACTTTTTCAATGAAAAAAACTAGGTATACAGGAAAGATGATAAAACTACCTGGATAAATAATAACACTACTAGATTCTAGATTGAGAAAATATATATATACCTACCTCCTCAATTTATCGATAATGTTAATGTGCATCTTTTTTCGTCAACGTTTCGTCCCATGCCTTACTTCATGTTTTTATTATTTATTTTTATGCTAATTTTTTTTATGTAAATTGTATTAATTGTAATTTTAGTTTATAATTTTAGTTTGTAATAATCTCACATATCTATAGCCTTCTATTTTATGGTTTTATGAATGACTCCAAAGTGTTTCTGATCAGTCTATTCATAATCAAGAATACAATTCTTTTAGAATAACTGCTAGGGATCACTTATGAGACTAGTTAGGATAGACCAAGTTATTATGAATGTAAACATTTTCATTAGTTTGTTTTTTTAACCGACGAAACCAAAAAGGAGGAGGTTCTCTAGTCGACGCGTATATTTTTTTTATGTATGATCACGCATAACTTTTTACTGAGGCGTCCGATTCCGATAATTCTTTTTTCAGTGGATAGGGTGTACTTCGAATTTGGTCCCATTTGAATTTAAAAGATGAAATCCACCCCTAAAGGTAGCGAAATGAAGGAGATTGATCACTCACCCTCTGAATTCTGGTCCGTTAACCGATTCTATCAGGCATAACTTTGTACTGGGTTCTTGATTTGGATGATTCTTTTTTTATTAAATAGGGTTTACCTCATAGTTGATCATATTTGGATTTCGAATGGAATTATCCACCCTTACGGGTAGAAAAATAGGGGACAATTGATTTTTCACTTGTGAACATTGGCACACATATGTAGTTGACAATGACAGATCGCTACTGTCATTATTTTTGTTCTCCTATATCATTATATTCTATGAGAGGATGGAATGATATACAAAGTAATGAAATAAACTAACCAGAACAACAAAAATAATTTATATTACAACAAATAGTAAAAGTAGATAATCATATTATTTAACTGGTAATAGTTGAAGTAAGGTGGGTAAGTAAGTATTTTAGAAATAATAAAAAAACAAGTAGGTAGTAATTGGTAGATTTCAGCCACAACAAATTGAAAAATAAAAACTTAAAAAAAAAAATAAACCGACGAAATACGGAACTGAAAAGTAAAAAAACTTTTTAACAAAAAATTAAACCGACGAAATACGGAACTGAAAAGTAAAAAATAAAATAAACCTTCTTAGTCTCAATAACTAAGCTCCCAAACTAATGTAAGTAACTAATTTTGAGTAGGCGCCAAACAAGTAAATGAATTAGGTAAGGCGTAAAATGATGGCATCGAGTTGCGCGGTGGCATTCTGATAATTTTTTTGAAGTAATTTAATGATCTTAATTGATTGTTCGTTTGGCGCCGACTTAACAACTGTTATTTCATAATCAAATGTCAGTATAGTATAGAAGTCTTGTCTATGATCAGGTATTCGAAGATCGGGGTAGTGTGGATTTCATAAAAAAATCATGGAAAATACCAAAGTTAAGAGAAAACGTTCTTCGAAGACCACCAGAACGCAAAATATGTTGCATTTAGAAACCCTCGAAAATAATAAACACTTTCGAACGAATTCATTTATTTATTTTTGTTCAGAATTCATTAAATTGCATATGGAAAATATCATACAACTTGCCTTCTATACAATTCTCCACCTAAAATGTTGATTAAACCTGCCATATCAAAATATAAATCCACAATTTCCACAAAACTAGTTCAAGTCGTTAACAAACTGCACCCATTCTATTCCCGTTAGCGAACATTAGACTCTGTCGTTCACTACCGATGTCGTAACGACTTTATATTTTTACGGAATACGATTCGACACAAATATCGTTAATATAACGATAATAGTTGGATAACGGCATCGCTATGAGTTACGGAATAGACCTGTTAGTCTCAATAACTAAGCTCCTAAACTAATGTAAATAACTAATTTTGAGTCGGCGCCAAACGAACAATCAACGAAGATCGTTACATTACTTCAAAAAAATTATCAGAATGTCACCGCGCAACTCGATGCCATCATTTTACGCCTTACCCAATTCATTTGCTTGTTTGTTTGGCGCCGACTAAAAATTAGTTACTTACATTAGTTTAGGAGCTTAGTTATTGAGACTAAGAAGGTTTATTTTATCTTTTACTTTTCAGTTCCGTATTTCGCCGGTTTAATTTCTTGTTAAAAAAATTTTTGAACTCAAAAATCCTCAACAAGTATTAAGTACTCAGAGGAAATCCTCATTTATTGCTGTTGCCTCGCCATAATACTGTTTGTAACATTTTATTTTATCTCATGCAATAAATAATATTATTATTATTATAGATGCGATGAACAGTTAATGGCTGCAGAAATCGCGCCTATCATATTGGGTATATTATTAGTTTTGAAAGAAATGACCCTTGAGTGGGTAAAATTGACATATGAATAGGTGAAATTGACATCTGAGTGGGTGAAAATGGTTTGATTTCACTATTTTGAATAAACTGTTACTGTGGCAAAGAGTTTCGAGTGGATTATATGATAGTTTACTATCTGCGATGGAATCAATTAATAAAATTATTACTCTTTCGTTAAAATTCTTATAGATTTCATATTTTCATTTGTATTCCGCCAGATGTGCGATCCCAAAATCAACATACCGGACCGACACTGTTTTGGGCATGAACGAATCCTCATTCCATGCCACATTAACATCTTATAAATTCTCTGCGTGGGGTGGTTACATTTGCATGTAAGCATGAGTAGATCGTGGGATTCCTTCCTATTGTATTCGAGTTACATTATGGATTTATTCTCCGGTAGCTCCGCACCTGCCAGATGTATTCATCATCATGCCCTGAAGTGGTAGTGATGTGTTATGAGTTTTTATGAAAGAACCCAAACTATCCTGAACAATTCCAGTAGAACAACAGAGACTTACTTATTATGTTATTCTATCTCTGGGTGAGTGACAGCTGAAATATAATGTCCAAATCATCAAACGTAGGTGTTACAAACACAGTTCTTGCTAATTCAATCCTTAAAAATTATACTTACAAATTAATCAAGCTGCTGTCAGTATGCTGTGGAAAGAATTATAATGTAATAGAAAAAGAAACACCAAAGTACAATTATGGCTTATTAAATCTAATCTACTTCTAATTATAGGGCGGTAATAAGAAACCCTGGGTAACTCACGTCATTATAGTCTAAGAGCCGGTGGGAGATCGACCTTCACCGATCTGATAACTCGATGAGACATATTTTTTATCAAATATAATTTATAAACAAATATGCCTATGATAACTTGCCTATCGAAAAGTGTTCATAGCTATTTTTAATTGAATTAATTTTAATCAATTTTCTTTCATCACCTTCACTCTTTTGATAACCGAATGAGTTATATCTCAACTGGTAGTTTTTAACACACATAATATGCCTAGGTAGGCTTGCCTACTTATTTCTGTGCATGGCTACCTGGCAAGCAGATGTGAACAGGTAAGTCACTATAGGTAACTACACCGATCTGTTAACCAATCGAAATTGGTATCATAGGTAAGATAATTTAATCACAAAACCAATCGTATAGGCTTGCCTGCAAAAAATCGAACAAAATATTATTGCCAAGCTATAAAGTTTTAGAATTTTAGCTATTTGATAGGTGCGAGAGAGAAAGTAGAGCGATACTAAAATTTTAAAAGTAACACTTATTCTTTCCCGCTTTACGGCATTTATTTGATTTTGAATAATAAATAAATTATTCTTTATTTAATTTTAAATAAAAAATATAGATTTTTTTATCATTTTCAAATTTTATAATTTAGCTTTGAAATGAAAAAAAAAAGTTGATTTTGTTTTTATTTATTTATCAATATATTAAATTATTTATTTTTGATTATTTCATAGCTGTAAGTATATATAGTGTGAAATAATACAAAAATTGTGATCGAAATTAGAGTTATAATAGATTAGAGTTCAAAATTACTGTCGAGTGTAAATAAATGCTGTCACTGTCACTCACATGTACACGAGCATGCGCACTCGGATACATTCAACGGTCAGGTATCGTGCAGCTGCTATGTTGTGTCCTGTTCTATCACACGGACCTCGGACGCTCTACTTTCTCTCTCGCACCTATCAAATAGCTAACATTCTAAAACTTTATAGCTTGGCAATAATATTTTATGTACGATTTTTTGCAGGCAAGCCTATACGATTGGTTTTGTAATTAAATTATCATACCTATGATATCAATTTCGATTGGTTAACAGATCGGTGTAGTTACCTATATTGACTTCACATCTTCACATCTGCTTGCCAGGTAGCCATGCGCAGAAATAAGTAGGCAAGCCTACCTGGCATATTCTGAGTGTTAAAAACTATCAGTTGAGATGAAACTCATTCGGTTATCAAAAGAGTGAAGGTGATGAAAGAAAATTGATTAAAATTAATTCAATTAAAAATAGCTATGAACTTTTCGATAGGCAAGTTATCATAGGCATATTTGTTTATAAATTATATTTGATAAAAAATATGTCTCATCGAGTTATCAGATCGGTGAAGGTCGATCTCCCACCGGCTCTTAGACTATATGGTTTCAGAATGCCATTCTTCAACTCTTCAGCAATTTTAAGAGAAAAATACTTGTTGTTATGATTTTTGGAAGCGTGTAACTTTTCAAGGAAATGCCTAAGAGCATTTGTTTACATGAAATACCTCTTTGATTTTGTATAAGGAATCACCCCCTAAAAACTTTCGCACTTATTTGGACCAACAAATTCAAATCGTAATTGGAGTATTTTTCCTCTTGGTTTATGATGAACGAATTTCTCAAACGATTTTATATCGCATGGTTTCTTTTCTACCAGTAGTCAATCATATTCTTGATTATTTTGCTAAATATCGCTCTGTTCACTTCTTTGAGATATTATTTAGTTTGTGAGAGCGCCTCTGTGGTTCAATTGAACTAATAAATGAGAGCACGCACAATGGAATATTGTGAAATAATTGAATATAGCCTCACGCAAAAGCTTTATTTCAGGTTATCGTCAAACGTGGGGAAGACTGGGACTAATTGAAGCAGTATTGAGTTTAGTCCGTGAAATAAAGACTTTTCAACAAAAAATGAAACCGACGAAAAAATCAACCTGAAAGCAAAAAATAACCCTTCTTAGTCTTAATAACTAATAGTCCAAGAGGGGACTGCAGAAAACCTGACCAATCGAGTAACAGAATGAAATGTTTTTAAAATGTTAGTACTCACAGCAAACATAATAAAAATCAGTGACTGCCTGGGCAAGTGGCGCATAAGTTTTTTATGGCCTTTTTTTCGGAAAAAGCAACCATAACGATGTAATATATGTCCGAAATACGTTTGACACTTACTATCTCTCCAGTTGGTCAAGTGGTCTAAGGAGCTGGTTCACGTAATTTGTTTTGGGGCGAATATTCGCCCCAAACAAATCATTTTTCAATTTCGAAATGAAAAATTCGCTCACCCACGATCCATTTCGCGAACCAGCTCTTCAGAACACTTGACCAACTGGAGAGATAGTAAGTGTCAAACGTATTTCGGACATGTATTACATCGTTATGGTTGCTTTTTTCCGAAAAAAGGCCATAAAAAACTTATGCGCCACTTTTGTCCAGGCACTCAATGATTTTTCTTATTTTTGTTGTGAGTACTAACATTTTAAAAACATTTCATTCTGTTACTCGATTGGTCAGGTTTTTTGCAGCCCGCTCTTAGCCTATAAACTTATGTGAGTAATTAATTTTGAGTCGGTGTCAAACAAACTAGCAATTGAAGGTTTTGATAATTTTCTTTAAGAACTTTAATGATCTTCGTTGATTGTTTGATTGGCGCCAACTCAAACTTAGTACTTACATTAGTTTAGGAGCTTAGTTATCAAGACTAAGAAGGCTTATTTTTTGCTTTTCAGTTTCTTTTTTCGTCGGTTTAATTTTTTGTTGAAAAGTTTTTATTTCTCAATTTTTTTAAATTACTACCTACTCAATTAACAATTAAGGTATCCAATATGTTGTAGTGTTATCAGAACTACATATGTGTGCCAGGTTTGAAGAGAATCGGTTGACACGTTAAAAATCAATCATCCCCTATTTCTCTACCCTTAGGGGTGGATTATGCTTTTTCAAATTCAAATATTGAGGGATACCATTCGAAATAAATAAATAATAGTTTGAAAAAACTAAAAAACACGCTTTTATAGAAAACCAGACTAAAAAAATAGAAAATGAGAAAAAAATGTATTTCATTTAAAAAAAAGCGTGGGGTGCATGGTATCGCCCCGGTGTGTAATGCACTATACAGGGTGTAACTGAATAAGTGTAAAACATTTAAGGTGATTCCTCATCGAAAAAAAGATAGGATCTTTCATATAAAGAAACTTCATTGGAGCATCCCTTGTTAAGATACAGCCCCTTAAAGGGGGTACATAAAATTTGTATAACAATTTTTTTCACAAGCACTGAAAAAGTTACAGTATTGAAATTAACCTGACGTTTTGTACTACCAAAAAGACACTTAGCCAGTAATTTATTTGGTTTACCCCATGGTTGTAAGGGGTGAAAAACGCAACCCCTAAAATTTATTTCCAATGTAACTTTTTGTCGTATTATTTGTTTACCATTTAAAAATTTATTTCCGATAGCCTGTTTCATTCTAAACAAAAAATGTCTCCTGGGTTTTTTGCCCAAAATAAACCAGTAAGCAGCAAAACATTATTTTACGAACAACTACAGAGATACATCGTCATAAATGCGAACTGGATTTATTGTTATTTTGTAGTTAGTACCTGCATTAAACGATTAAAGGGTAATAAACAAAACTAAGTTATTAATAACAAAACACACAACATGTAGAAATCATAGTGAATGTTCAATATGTCTACCTTCAAACATTACGCATGCGTCTAGACGTCGGCGCATTGAGCCACGTATTCGCTCAAATATTCCTGGAGTCTCTCTGATTACCCTGCACGCATCGATGATGCGGTTTCTTAAGTCCTCTACATCGCGAACAGGAGTACGATATACCAAATGCTGTGAATGGCCCCAAATAGAGAAATCGAGAGGATTGAGATCCGGGGATCGAGCGGGCCATTTATGTGGTCCTCCTCGACCTATCCACTGATTTGCATATGTTTCAGTTAAATGCTGACGTGCTACTTGACTAAAATGGGCGGGAGCCCCATCATGCATAAAAACATATCCCTTCTGACGCCCAAAGGAACTTCCTCCAGCAGTACTGGATGCACTTCTCTTAAAATTGAACGTATGCCTCACCATTTAATCGAGGAGGTAGAAAATGAGGCCCAATTAAATCATCCCCAATAACCGAGCCACACGTTAAGAGAAACTGTTCTTGATGGCTAGTTTCGACAATAGCGTGAGGGTTTTCATCAGCCCATATGTGGTAATTATGAAAATTAATAATCTTGTCCCGAGAAAAACTACATTCGTCTGTGAATTCTATCGTCTTCAGAAAGTCACAATTTCTTCTAATCATTTCCAGCATCCAATTGCAAAATTCAAGACGGTTCGGAAAGTCTCGCGGTAACAGTGCCTGTACTCGTTGCAGATGGTAAGGGTATAAGAGTTGTTCCTTTAAAATTCGAAATACCGTCATATGATCAACATTTAGCTGGAAAGCAATCTTTCTAGTACTGGTAGTAGGTTGTTCTTCAATCAAATTAAGTACTGCTTCCTCAAGCTGTGGTGTTCGTATTTCTCGATGGCGACCACAATCCTGCGTTCTTTTGTCGAATGAACCATATTCTCGTAATCGTTGATGAAGTCGAGCAAATATTCTATGTGAAGGATGCTGCCGTTGAGGATACATTTCAGCATATCTTCTAGAAGCTTCTAACCCATTCCCTGCGACAGACCGTAAACGTAATGCATATCAGCCATTTCCTCATTTGTGTATGCCATTTTATTAACAAGTGAATTATTAAAGTAACAAATTAAGAACAGAACAACAACACACAATTAGTATTAATTCAATTTCGAAAATTCCCAAACTGACAGCGTCATACCAATTTAATTGTCACTATCGCTAATAGCGACCTACTAGATAGATTAGTTTCGTATTTTCGCATTTATGACGATGTATCTCTGTAGTTGTTCGTAAAATAATGTTTTGCTGCTTACTGGTTTATTTTGGGCAAAAAACCCAGGAGACATTTTTTGTTTAGAATGAAACAGGCTATCGGAAATAAATTTTCAAATGGTAAACAAATAATAAGACAAAAAGTTACATTGGAAATAAATTTTAGGGGTTGCGTTTTTCACCCTTACAACCATGGGTAAACCAAATAAATTACTGGCTAAGTGTCTTTTTGGTAGTACAAAACGTCAGGTTAATTTCAATATTGTAACTTTTTCAGTGCTTGTGAAAAAAATTGTTATACAAATTTTATGTACCCCCTTTAAGGGGCTGTATCTTAACAAGGGATGCTCCAATGAAGGTTCTTTATATGAAAGATCCTATCTTTTTTTCGATGAGGAATCACCTCCTTAAATGTTTTACACTTATTCAGTTACACCCTGTATAATTATTGATACCATGCACCCCACGCTTTTTTTTGAATAAAATACATTTTTTTCTTATTTTCTATTTTTTTAGTCTGGTTTTCTATAAAAGCGTGTATTTTAGTTTTTTCAAACTATCATTTATTTCCTACTTTTTAGTGTGGTTTATTCATAGAAGCGTGTTTGTTTAGTTTTTCTTAAACTATTATTTTTATAATTTTTTTGCAAATTAAAAAATGGAATAATCTTATCGAATTAGACAATCATAATCTCCGACACCAAAAACCCCCACATACCAATTTTGAATAAAATCAGACCCTAATCACAAAACTCGGCCGCCATTTAAAAGCCGCCATCTTGAATTTCCCAATTTTCACAGAAGAATCATAATATTCGACCCCAAAACCCCCACATACCTATTTTGGATAGAATCAGACCATAATCACGAAACTCGGCCGCCATCTTGAATTTTTCAATTTTCACAAAAGAATCATAATATTCGACTCCAAAAACCCCCACATACCAATTTTGAATAGAATCAGACCATAATCACAAAACTCGGCCGCCATTTTGAAGCCGCCATCTTGCAGCCGCCATCTTGAATTTTTCAATTTCGACAAGAAAATCATAATCTCCGACCACAAAAACCCTCGGATACCAATTTTGAAGCGAATCGGACCATAATCACAAAACTCGTACGCCATATTGGAGCCACCATTTTGTTTTTTCTTCATACAAAAATTTCTTAATGCATTGTCACCGGAATTATGTAAACCTGCCAAATTTCAAATCATTCGGACGTCTGGAAGTGGGTCAAAATCGCGCCCAAAGGAGTCGGTTACAAACAAACAAACAAACAAACATACAAGTGAAGCTAATATAAAGCGTGTAAAACGAATCATCTAAATCGGATAACCCAGTACAAAGTTAAGCCTGATAGAATCGGTTAACGGACCAAAATTCAGAGGGTGAACGATCAATATCCTCCATTTTGCTACCCTTAGGGGTGGAATTTTTTTTCAAATTCAAATAGGACCAACTTCAAAGTACACCTCATCCAATAAAAGAAGAATCATCGAAATCGGACAAATCTGTGAAAAGTTATGCGTGATCATACAAAAAAAACGCGTTGACTGCTCTGCTAGATGTTTTTTTAAATGCAGTTCGTAGGATAGTCCATTCATTTTTTTTAACAAGCAAATACCAACTTCAGATAAAGTTTTACAAGTTATTACCGATGATCCTGATTTGCCCACAATAAGTAGAACTAAACTTTGGAAAGTTTTACATGAATTAAACTTCAAATACGAAAAATTTGGCAGACAGTCAATGCTTATCGATTCCGAAGATATTGTGTGTTGGAGACGAGACTACCTGAGTAAAATGAAAATAAAATAAGACAGAAAACAAGAATATTTATTATTTAGACGAAACGTGGGTTAATGAAGGGCATCCTGTAGGAAGAGTTTGGAAAGACAAAAACATAAAAACAGCTCGAGAAGCATTTCTGCAAGGATGTTCAACTGGTCTCAAGGAACCAACAGGTAAGGGTCGACGACTAATTGTTACCCATATTGGTAGTGTAAATGGATTTCTCGAGGAGGGTCTACTTTTGTTTGAATCAAAAAAACCTGTGATTATCACGAAGAGATGAACGGAGACGTGTTTGAAGAATATTTCGAACAAATGATTGAATTCATACCTAAAAATTCAGTTATTGTGATGGACAATGCAAGTTACCACTCCAGATTAGTTGAACGTTTCCCAACTACTAATGGAAGAAAAATGGAATTGCAACGTGGTTAATTTCTAAGAAATTAATCTTTAACGATACAAGAAAAAGAGAATTTTGCCATTCCAACATTCATTAACGAAATTATAAAAAATATGTCGTTGAGGAGAGAGGAGCCAAAAAACGAGGAATTGAAATACACCCTATCATTGTGAGCTTAATCCGATTGAATCAATATGGGCTCAAGTCAAAGGTAACGTTGCTCGAAATAACACAAATTATAAATTATCTTATCAGAGTAATCTTTTTCTTAAATCAATATCTGAAGTAACGACAGAAAATTGGAAAAAATGTATTAATCACGTTATGGAAATTGAGAAAAATATGTGGGAGCTTGATCATATTATTGACAGCAGAATAGAGCCTATAATAATTGATCTTGCAGCGGATGACAATTCGTCTGAAATATAATATGAGGAAGCATAACACTGTGAACTGTAGCTCAGAAGTTTATTTTACATTTTCTCCAATTAATATTGTTTATGTGGTTTTAATTGAATAAATCGTAATATTTTACATATTTTTCGTTTTATTTTGTTTTAGTAGTTGTTCAGATTTTTTAACAGTCTATATTATACTTAAGTATACAGTGCTTCTCAAAAGTCCTCTCCCCCCCTCTTATTTTTGGAAGGATTATAGATAAACAAGTGAAATTTGGAAACTGTATATTAAAGGTTGTAAACTCCCCTACTAGTGATGATAGATGACGAAATCGTAAAAGATGACGTCACAAGGCCATTGTGACCAATAATTTTAAATGGAACCCTACGGCAAGCGACACCTCTTTTAAAAGGTATCGAGAAAACCTATTCAATTATACCAATTTTGTTTGTGTTTATGGCAGTTTTAATGGCTCATTAGTAAATATTATAATTTAAATTCCATTCAGTATGATATTCATTACAGATTTAAGAATCAGTATCTACTTGAAAAATTGCTCGAAGTGACCTTCCATTTACTTCCTGACAGTGAAATATCCTATTTTAAACTCTTCTCGTACTTTTGCGAATGTGTCTGTGAAAACAGCCTCACATTCTGCAACAATACGTTGTTTTAAAACGTCAATATTGTCAGGTTCAGTGGCGTAAACCTTCGATTTAAGGTACCCCCACAGAAAAAATCCAAAGGTGTGAGGTCCGGTGATCGAGCTGGCCATTCCGTTGAACCTCGTCGTCCAATCCATCTACCACGATACTCCTCATCCAAATACCGTCTTACTGCACCGTAATAGTGTGGAGGAGCACCATCCTGTTGGAATGTTATTTCCAAATTGCCGAATTCATCTGGATTATCTTCCAAAATTTCAAGGATTAACGGTTCTATTGCGTTTTGCAACAGCTCCAGATAAACCTCACCAGTTAAATTAGTATTTAAAAAAAGAGGCCCAACGATGTGGTTTCCCAGGATACCTGTCTAAACATTCACCTTCTGGGGAAATTGGGTGAGGATTTGCGTCACTCCAATACCTCACATTCTGTGTATTTCCATTTCCATTTAGATAGAAAGTACTTTCGTCACTAAAACAAATTATTTTGACATAGTCTGGCTGTTGGTTAATTTTAGTTTCCATATTTTCGCAAAATTCTAGTCCTCGGTCTTAATTTGTTTGGATGAAATTTGTTTTTCAACACCCTGTGTACTGTACTTCGACTGACTTCACAGGTAGATGCAACGTGAGTTGTTGAAGAAGTAGGATTAACTATTACTTCTGCCAGTATATCAATTTTTTTCTCATCAGAAATTTGTGGTCTGCCAGATCGTTTCGCATCATTAATACTACCCGTTGTTTCAAACTTACGAAGAAGCTCCCTCAAATAAGTCCTCGAAACGGGGCGATCGGGAAACCTCTCATTAAAAATGCGTTCTGCTGCATGAATATTTTGTCCAGTTTCACCAAGAATTAGGATCGCTGCTACTTTATCACCTGAAGCACGTACCATTTCGCTTCTTGAAGCACTTAAACGTTCGGCTCACAACAGTTTAACAAATTATTAAAATGTACAAAAATATTAAAAGTACCAAAAGCTGCTAAAATAGGTAAACGTTCGATCAACAATACACAAATTATTAAATGTACAAAATTTTGGACAATTACAAAAACGTCGAATTAGGGAGACTAACAAAAACGTCAGCTTATTTGACAACTATCCAGAGGCGGAGTTTTAATTTGGAATTTTAGTATTAACTGATTTAATTCATCACAGCTTTGCGTTTTTCAAAAGCGAGTTGCCAAAACTGCCATAAACACAAACAAAATTAGTATCACTGAATAGGTTTTTTCGATACCTTTTAAAAGAGGTGTCGCTTGCCGTAGGGTTCCAAATAAAATTATTGGTCACAATGGCCTTGTGACGTCATCTTTGACGATTTCGTCATCTATCATCACTAGTAGGGAAGTTTACAACCTTTAATATTCAGTTTCCAAATTTCACTTGTTTATGTATAATCGTTCCAAAAATAAGAGAGGGGGAGGGGACTTTTGAGAAGCACTGTATATTAAATTCAAGGTAGGTAGTTCAAATATCAAAACTTATAAATAACAGTAAAAACCTATAATTCTATATTTTTAAATACTAACAAATTACAAAAACATTTATCAGACACTTTGTGAAATATATTCTTTCAACGTTTATTCATATTAAATAAAACGTAGCATTTGTAAATTATGCACGCCTATGTATTTCGAGGGCTCGGAAATTAGTGTTCTGAGAATTTACTCTACGTTATTCTTGAAATATACTATATACACAGTTGAGTCAACAAGATGAGTCATGTCATATTGGAATTTTTGACACGACCAATTCATAGTAATTTTGAGTATTTCTACGACAAAATCAATTGAAATAAGTAACGTAGGATTTTCCGTTGTCAGAGCAAGTGAATTATTTCAAACTTAAACATTCACTTCATCCAACGATTCTCCAATGTATCTCTCCGAATAAACCTCAAAAAAGGCCTCCGTTTTCAGCGATTACTTCCTCATTCAATTATCAACAAAGGAATGGAATAAAACTAATCTCCGCCTTAGATATTGCTGGGGAAAACAGAAGGAAAAATAATTGAAAATCAGTGCCTGTGTCTAATTTGTGGCGAAGAATATGAAAAAATCAGATTAAGGAACAAATACGGGGTACAAATATTATTTATTATATTACACTCGAAAACTGGTATGTATTTTATCTCGCTACGTTGACGGTTAATGACGGACCCAGAGGTATAACAATAAAACCACATTTTTTACAACCAAGTGAAACCAATATGAGGTGAGCTTCCATTTCAAGTATATATATATATATATATATATATATATATATATATATATATATATATATTTTGTTATAAAATGTTGATATAACAAATTATTTTGTTATTATTTTGCCCCACGTTTTGTATGCCAATTTTGTTGTTAATCTCGCCCCGCGTTGGCGACAATTGTTATATAATGATGAATTGAAAAAAAAAATATTAATTTAATTTTGCCCTGTTTTGGAAATAAATTGATATTATATGAGCTAGATAATTGTTTGCGCCCTGTATAATATATTTTGCAATTTTGTAATAATAATTGCTAGCTAACGTCACTGTTCTCTCGTCACGTTGCTGCCAATTGTTATCACTTTCCTTACCACAGATAAGCTCAGTTGGTACGCCCCTTGTCTCAGATAGCCGGTTCAGGCAATTGAGCCACTAGCCACTGCTTGATGTCAATTTCTATTCAGTGTTTATAAATACGATTGCTGATAATTGTGGAAAATAAGCAACAAAAGCAAAAGCAATTATTTCCTTTATTCAGGAAAACTTAAATTTACCTGGCCTACGATCGATAACTTATTCTAAGGTGAATCTACAAATATTCATGGATAATCATGAGAAACAGGTCATGGAAAAATAGACACAACCTCACTTTTACCTGGACAGTGAAAATTTCTTCAATGGTTCAAAATCAAATGAAATAAAAGTTCTTCTGATGGGATATGAGTTATGAGTGAAATTGTTCAGTTCGTGATGTGCACTAGGAAAGTTTATACCTGTCGCTGGAACTGTCGCTGTTCAAGATACACCCGGATTTGGATTCTCTTTCACTCCAATGCTCTCAGGAACTTCAATACCAAATAGAAGGAACCATACCAATCCAAATATCAGCTTTCAAATACTTGTATATGGTGTACAAATAAGGTAATGTTGGTTTTCTGTTTATAATGTTGAAATTTATGAATTTTTCTTCCTCCCAAATAAAACGTGGCATTCGTTTTCAAATTATTTTCGGTATCCTCGTGGCTTTGTTTTCCGTCTCCTGGATACCAATTTTCCTCATTCCTTTCGATTTGAATTTTTGAATTCGCGCACTATATTGTCACATTTTCACTGTTTGGGGTTATTTGTCAAAACTTATCAATACAACTATTTTTACTTTCTCATCAACTATATACAATTTCCAGTGATAATTGTCTCTGACACCTTTTCGTTCTTATTTTCTCACAATTTCCAATCCCACATTTGACCATACTGTTCCCTGATTGGCTATTGTCATCAAGAAGTTTGCTGTTCTATCATTGGCTACTTTTAGTTAGATACAATTTCATATACTATATGTTTCAAGCTTATAATTTTGTGGATCACATTTTATTCAGGAAGATTTTGTAAATCTAGACTTTTTGTTGTCTTTTGAACAATTATGGGTTGTAATCATTATGACACTGTATGAAATTGATTGTATTATAGTATTTGGACATTTTTATCTACTCATATTATACAGAGGCTTAATAAAGAAATAGAACTTCAAAAATTATGTAAAAACAATCTCTTGAAACTAATATCTATTAAATAATTATACTTTTTGTGGGTTTTTTCCTTTTGAAATATATAACTGGTTTTTCATAACATAACAATATATATAGTGAGAGGGTAGTCGTTACTGACAAGTTAGGTGTAAGGCTTAAATATTGGGGTGTGCAGCAAAGAAAAAGTGTACTCTTTAAAGTTTGTCCAAGCTTTCGGATAGAACCACAACATAGTCATATAAATCTTAATATATCGAATAATGACTACTATCAATACTATCCCCAGTATTTTCACCTCCTTACCATACCTAAGAGATATTTCACCCAAACTTGCTAGACTTTTCAATGCCATAGAGAATATCAAAATAGCTAACAAAACAGTTCTTACAATTAAGTCTATATATTCCAAAGTGAAAGACAAATTCCAATTCTAGACAGCAGGCATGTTATATATAGTATACCTTGCCAAAATTGCAACAAAGTTTATATTGGTCAAACTGCAAGATTATTAAAACAGAGATTAATATCTCACAAAAGTGATTGCAGGCACCATCCAGAAAGATGTGCTCTGGCAGATCATGTCAACAAATTTGACCATCATATGAACTATGATGATGTAAAAATACTGACTAAAGAACCTCACACTGCTAAGAGAACTTTTCCAGAAATGTCTTCCATATCACAGGAAAAAAATCATATGAACAAAAAAACTGATGTCAATCACCTAAGTGAAATTCATTCCTTCTTACTAGCAATGGAAAATACAGAATTTTTTTCAAATCAATCTGATTTCAATACTAGTAATCAATATATCACCAAGTTGGCCCAACCTTCAGTTGGTACTAACAATAAAAGTTACTATAATACTCTGGCCAATCATGGCAAACCATTTCATATCAGTTGGTACTACCCTCAGTTGGTACCACTGGCTGTCAAAGCATATGACAAGTTGAAAAAAAAAATCCCACACTTTATAACCTATTGTACTTTTTCAAGGCACACATGTTTCTGTACTTTATATTTTAATTAGTAACGTTTGCAATAAATTTTAATGTGTTAAGTAGTTAACAATTTAAAATGTGTTTCCAACTTCAAATTCAGAACTCATATTTCACTTTACGTTACATGAAGAACATTCATATACAACATAGAAACTAATCTCAACAAAGCTGTAAGTTTATTATTACCTTAAGGTCTGAAGGAAGGAAATAAAACATTCCGAAAGCTTGGACAAACTTTAAAGAGTACACTTTTTGTTTGCTGCACACTCCAATATTTATGCCTTACATATATATATATATATATATATATATATATGTATATATATATATAAATTCAGAAATAACGACTGAAAATTGGTATGAAGATCCCCGTTATTCCCCACTTTTTTTTTTATGTTCTGGTTCCCACGAAAAGGGATATGCCGTAATGTTCAGAGAACATCGTGGGAACCAAGGGAAAGAAGGTAGGAGTTGGTGTTCTTCTTAAATTTCTGGAGGTTGTATGCCTCGGGGAACACCTCCCTAGGCAATGAGTTCCAAAGCCTCGCTGTTCGTTGGATGAAAGAGTCTTTGGAAAGTGATGTTCTGCAGGTCTCCAAAGTGACCACGAAGGGGTGTGATGACTGAACTTGACGGGTTCGTCTCGAAGAGACTGCCAAAGCAGGAACGATTGTTGATATTTCAGAAGAGCATCGCCCATGAAAATATCTATAAAATAGAGACAAATCGCCAACTTTTTTACGGTGTTCGAGACAAGTGAGCGAGTTTGTAAGCGAGGCATCACCGACGAGACGAATTGCCCTTTTTTGGACAGAATCCAATAGCCTCAGGATATGTTTAGGTGCCGCGCTCCAAATATGGGAACAGTATTCCAGGACAGGTCGGATCTGTGCCTTATAGATCATAAGCAGCTGGGTGGGGGTGAAATAGCTCTTGGCACGAAACAAAAAACCAAGTTTTTGGGATGCACTTTTGGCAATGGACCTCACGTGATTTTCCCAGGAAAGGTTATTGCTGATAGTAATACCAAGCATCGATATGGATGACTTCAATGGTATGGTTACTCCTGACAAAGTTATGTTAGGCACAGTGAGATCGACTTTTCTAGAGAAAAGACATGCTTGTGTTTTGTTTGCATTGAATTCTACCAAGTTATTAGATCCCCACTCGAGAGTTGTTGCTAAGTCCATATTTATATCATTAACATTTCTTCCTCGTTCATTTCTGGTTTCACGGGCTGATATAGGGGCCCTGGAAGAGAAAGCGGTATGGAGGGTACTATCATCGGCAAAGCTGGGTACTGGACATGAAGTTGCTTTCAACAGGTCGTTGATGTGAAGTAGAAATAGTGTTGGTGCGAGAATAGATCCTTGCGGAACACCAGCATTTATGAGTAGAGTGTCAGATGAAACTCCATCGACCACTACATGGAGAGCCCTGTTTGAGAGAAAACTAGCAAGCAGAGAACACAGCTGAGGGGGCAAGCCATAAGACGGAAGCTTGGCGAGGAGTCCTTGGTGCCAAACTCGATCGAACGCCTTGGAGATATCTAATGCCACAGCTAAAGTTTCTCCATACTTCTCAATAGATAGCTGCCATATATGTGAGACGTAAGCGAGCAGGTCACCAGTTGATCTCTGATGGCGGAAGCCATATTGCCTATCGTTGACAATTCCTGAGTCTTCCAGATATTTCATGAGCTCGATGTTGATGGCTTTTTCCATGACTTTTGAAATAATAGATAGCAGTGCGATAGGTCTGTAGTTGCTAGGTAGGGTCTTTTTGCTTTTTTTTTTTTTTTCATATATATATATATATACGGCGCATTTCTGATACAGAACCTGAACCGGGATGTTGAAAAGGGAAGATTAGGCAGAAAAAAAAAAATTCTTTCAATTTCATCTCAATCTTCTTGAGAAAACGAATCGGTTTCCGTACAAGATGATTCATCTACTGAGGAAATATTGCTTTTTTTGTGAAGGACAGTTTACTGAAAATCGTTGTGGAGAAGTATGGGTCATGTGTATGATGTGCAATTGTTGGGCACACGAAACATGTGCTGGTGCAGAAGAGGAAGCCTACATCTGTGATTTCTGCAGATAAGCGACAACTCCAAATGGTCTCAATTTTTAGTTTACATTTTTAAGAATTTCTGTAATTCAGTAATTTATTCTGATCATAATTTTCCTACAGAAGCACCTATTCCACATTACCAAGCAGATATATTCCACATTACCCTACCATTTTCATATTTGTAAAAATTGCACATTTTTCGTGTAACTGATGTAAGACAAATACTAATAAAGGGATTGAAGTATTATTTCTCCCACGACCACTGATTTATAAATAAGATTGTTTTTCCGTTTTTTATGCTTCAAAATAAATGGGTATTCCACATTCACCGCCCTTACTCTATATAAAATGAATCTTTACGAAAGTTCCCGCAAACAAGCCCCCGTCACCCCTACTCTATTGTTTGTCAGTTTCCACTTACATTCGTTCTACAAATTTTGTACTTATCCAGTTTCCTCAACAATTATTCTCGTTTGGATTTGACGTCCTGAATTAGCATGCTGTTCTGGTTATGACGTGAATTTCGAATATCAGCCGAACAACTATTCATTTTGAAGTTACCTTTCAGTATATCCTTACATGAATAGATTCGATGGTAACAGCCAGGGACGTGCCAAGCAAATTTGGCAAAATATCGAAATAATACCATTTTTAATGGGTGTTGTCTGGCAAAGTAGCAGAACACTTACAGTGAGGTGTTTATATTCCTTTCCTCTAGCGATCTCATGATGGAGTCATGTGAGGTGTTATCGAATATCTATGAATGCACATAGAGCCATTTATTTGGCCAAGTATGTCTTTTCAATGCTTTCAACTAAGCATTGTAGAGCATTAATCGTTGATTTGCCGGGAGGTAAATCTCCAAGCAATTTATAGCAATAGAAATAAGTTGCAAACGTTATCAGGAAACCGGAAGGACAAAACTGACATGCTGGATAAGTCGGGAATTTATGAAATTAGCTGTCAAAATTGTGACAAAGTCTTTACGTGCGTTTAGTGAATACGTCACGACCGCATTTTTTTGTTGTGTTTGTCAGTCTTTGGATGCATACAAACCTGTATGGGGTCGGCTTTAGAATAGCCCCATGGTAAATCCTGCCTGTCGTATGAGGCGACTAAAAGGATAACCGTAGGTGGAATATAGTCTCATCGCCCGGTGAAATACCACCATATCGACTTTGTGTGCTGTGAAATGGATCATTCCATATTTCAGTGTTCGGTCGATACTTTCCGGTCTCCCTCTTTCCTTTTCCCCAATTCCTCCTTTATTTTCAGGTACATCCAAATAGTAATAATGATGAAGTCTCCTAGAGTAAAACACTACGGAAGCAAAATACCTCTCCATTCGGATTTCCGGGCGAGAGGTACTCGAGGGGACTCAACATTAAAAATTAATTTTTGCAACATCCGCGGACTCAACAAGAACATCAATGACGTCCACCATCACCTACAGACGAAAAAACCGGATATTCTGGCTCTAACGAAACACAAGTAAAGTCGTCCACCAACAAAGTCCATATGCTTTGTCCTGGTTACGAACTCCATTCTCGATTCAGGTTCAAAGGTGGAGTCTGCCTTTACGCTAAGGCTAACCTTTCATGCCAGCGTGAAGAGAGTTTGGAACCGAAAGACTTTGATGTGATGTGGTTCAAGCTATCTGATACCAAACTGACTAAGTTCCTCTGCTGCCTTTACCTATCACCTAATGAACCTTCATATAACGACCTCTTTGAGTTCTTATCACTCAAACTGGACTACATTCAGGAGAACCATCCAACAGCTGAAACCATAATCATGGGAGACTTTAATGTACATAACGCTGCCTGGCTCAAATTCTCTAACAAAACAGATGATGCAGGTCGTCAAGCCGAGGCCTTCGCCATCACTCATGGTCTAGAACAACTGGTCGAGCTACCAACCCGCATCCCTGATGTCAACAACCAGTCTGCCAATACACTAGATCTTTTCCTCACCACCAATCCTGACCCGTATAGAATAGAAGTTTGTGCCCCACTTGGAAACTCTGATCACACCCTCATCTCCACAACATGCTCTTTCCATTTACCATCGAGCTGCACAATACCACCCCGTCTCATGTGGCATTACAATTCGGCCGACTGGGAAGGTCTTCTTATGTTTTTCTCAGCGTTTCCATGGAAGAGAGTTTGTTTCTCTTCAGTAGATCCAACACGATGTGCTGAGACAATTTCTGAAATCATCATGTTGGGGATGCAAACTTACATACCGAATACCGAAAGAAGAACATCATCCGATAAGACCTGGTTTAACAGAAACTGCTCTAGAGCTGTGGCTTCCAAACAGGCAGCATACCATCGATGGCTAAAAATCCGGGCCCTGAGACCAGAGCAGCATATGTCGAGGCTAGAGGCATATGCAAAGAGACAATAGAATGCTCAAAAGACGCCCACAATGCCAAAATAAGATCAAAACTTGTTGAATGTCCTAACGGATCCCGTTCATTTTGGTCTTTCGCCAAAGCTGTGGGAAGAAACTTCACTTCCAGCTCATTTCCTCCTCTAACCAAAGAAGATGGAACACTAGCAACGATTGCCCAGGAAAAAGCCAATATCTTTGCGCACCTATTTGCTGGAAATTCCACTCTGGATTCATCGGGAAAACAACCCCGAACATTACACCTATTGACAGTCACATGCCCGAGATCACCTTTCGCCAACGTACTATCAGAAAGATTTTGCTGGGTCTCAACACCAACAAAGCCTGTGGATCTGACGGAATCCTGCCGATTGTTCTCAGAAATGTGCCCCGAACTAACACCTGTTCTTTGCAAGTTGTTCAACCACTCTTACAATTTGGGGTATTTCCGTCCAATTGGAAAATTGCAAGAGTACAGCCAGTCCCGAAAAAAGGCAAAAAGGCCCTACCTAGCAACTACAGACCTATCGCACTGCTATCTATTATTTCAAAGGTCATGGAAAAAGCCATCAACATCGAGCTCATGAAATATCTGGAAGACTCAGGAATTGTCAACGATAGGCAATATGGCTTCCGCCATCAGAGATCAACTGGTGACCTGCTCGCTTACGTCTCACATATATGGCAGCTATCCATTGAAAAGTATGGAGAAACTTTAGCTGTGGCATTAGATATCTCCAAGGCGTTCGATCGAGTTTGGCACCAGGGACTCCTCGCCAAGCTTCCGTCTTATGGCTTGCCCCCTCAGCTGTGTTCTCTGCTTGCTAGTTTTCTCTCAAACAGGTCTCTCCATGTAGTGGTCGATGGAGTTTCATCTGACACTCTACTCATAAATGCTGGCGTTCCGCAAGGATCTATTCTCGCACCAACACTATTTCTACTTCACATCAACGACCTTTTGAAAGCAACTTCATGTCCAGTACACAGCTTTGCCGATGATAGTACCCTCCATACCGCTTTCTCTTCCAGGGCCCCTATATCAGCCCGAGAAACCAGAAATGAACGAGGAAGAAATGTTAATAATATAAATATTCTCGAATGGGGATCTAATAACTTGGTAGAATTCAATGCAAACAAAACACAAGCATGTCTTTTCTCTAGAAAAGCCGATCTCACTGTGCCTAACATAACTTTGTCAGGAGTAACCATACCACTGAAGTCATCCATATCGATGCTTGGTATTACTATCAGCAATAACCTTTCCTGGGAAAATCACGTGAGGTCCATTGTCAAAATTGCATCCCAAAAACTTGGTTTTTTGTTTCGTGCCAAGAGCTATTTCACCCCCACTCAGCTGTTTATGATCTATAAGGCACAGATCCGACCTGTCCTGGAATACTGTTCCCATATTTGGAGCACGGCACCTAAACATATCCTGAGGCTATTGGATTCTGTCCAAAAAAGGGCAATTCGTCTCGTCGGTGATGCCTCGCTTACAAACTCGCTCACTTGTCTGGAACACCGTAGAAAAGTCGGCGATTTGTCTCTATTTTATAGATATTTTCATGGGCGATGCTCTTCTGAAATATCAACAATCGTTCCTGCTTTGGCAGTCTCTTCGAGACTAACCCGTCAAGTTCAGTCATCACACCCCTTCGTGGTCACTTTGGAGACCTGCAGAACATCACTTTCCAAAGACTCGTTCATCCAACGAACAGCGAGGCTTTGGAACTCATTGCCTAGGGAGGTGTTCCCCGAGGCATACAACCTTCAGAAATTTAAGAAGAACACCAACTCCTACCTTCTTTCCCTTGGTTCCCACGATGTTCTCTGAACATTACAGGATATCCCTTTTCGTAGGAACCAGAACATAAAAAAAAAAAAAACCGTAACGCGTATTTTGTTAACACAGCACTTCATCCATAAATTTTATTTAAAGAATTCTGGAGATATTTAAGCACTTATAGCAATATACTTATACTTATGGGATTATAATACGCTTTGTTGAGATCCAAAGACTGACTTACACTAATAAAAATTGGTCGCGAAACGTAACACTAAACGCGCGTATTATGGTCAGACAAAACGTTCAATTTCCAAAAGGTTCCACGAACATTTGGCCCATGCTACTTACCGAAGGGAGAATAAGTCAAGTGTAGCGGACCACATTATCGAATCTGGTCACAAAATTAATATTCACAATTTGAAAATGACCAAACCAGTCAACGATAGTAGAAAATTAGATTGCCTGGAGAGTATAGTTATCCACAAAAACCATAATAAAAATCTTCCTAATGAAGATAAAGGGCCGTTGTATTCCACAAGAGTACAATGAAATCGGAGTACGCTCCAAAGTGGAAAAGTGTTCTCTCCATTCGAAAGGAAATTCTGTAAGAAGCTGGAGTTTGGGAAAGATATCTGTGATCTAAAGTTAATCAAAATGATGGAATCATTATCTATGTGAAAAACAATATCAATGTAAATACTGAAATCATCCCACTATCTGAAACAAAACTATTGAGGCTGACCTTTGAAACCAGTGGTGTTTCAATTTGCGTAACTGCATCATACAGACCCCCATCTATAAACGTGCAAACATATTTGGACAATTTAGAACAGTTTTTTGCAAACTCTAATAAAAATAATATTGAGATTTTCATGGGGGACATTAACATTAATCTGAAGGACACCCTTACTCAAAATACAGTAAGATATTTAAACATCCTAACTGAACACGGTTTCATATCATATATTAATGAGCCACTAGAATAACGGAAGGATCAAGTACTATCATTGATCATATATTTATTAGGAAAGAAAATTTTAATAGAAACGAAATTCTAATAAAACCTAAAATAATTCTAGTCGATATGACAGATCATTACCCTGTATTTTCATCGATAAACGAAAGGAAAAAAAGTAATGCTAATATAAACAAAAAAAGAGACATCACTAAGAGAACTGATTATACGAAGTTAAATTTATTCTTACAAAAGAGGATTGGTTGAGTATTCTGAACTGTGAAGAAGTACAACTTGCATATGATCTTTTCATCGATAAATTCAAGCAATGCTTAGCTAGGGCAACTAAGATAACAACATTAGGTAAAAACAAGAACAAACATATCAAACCTTGGATTACCACTGAGCTCATAGATTCTATAAATTTTCGGGATTATCTTAAGAAAACATGGAATAACACCAAAACAATTGAAGCAGAAATTAAATACAAGAATTATAGAAACAAATTGACCGGATTAATCAGGCAAACAAAAAATCAATATTACAGGAATGAACTGATTGGAGCAAACGGTGATTGTAAAAAAACTTGGAAAATTATTAAAGATATTTCAAATAAAAGCAGTACTAGAAATAATGTACAAAACATAACAATTATAAAATATAAACTTATTTAACGACTATTTCATTAATGTGGGGCAGGACATGTTAAAAAAAATCTCTAGAGGTGATTTGCCGAACGGTTTTCTTAAAAACACATCTATAAATTCTACTATGTACTTGGAACCTACGAATGAGAATGAAGTAATTATCTTGATTGCAAAACTCAAAAATAACTGCTCTCCAGGACCTGATGGAATAACTGCTAAAATGATAAAAAATACGCATACACAGATCATAGGACCATTGGTACATATTATAAATTTATCGTTTCAAACAGGGGCCGTGCCTCGACAATGGAAAGAATCAGTAGTTACACCAGTCTATAAAACGGGTAAAAAAAATCAATTAAACAACTACAGGCCAATCTCTGTAATTAACAATATTGCAAAGATTTTCGAACAATGCATTAAAAAAAGGTTTTCATAAACTTTTTTAAACAATTCTTTAAAAAACTGTCGGTGCTTTGGACAAATCGAGGAAGTGTTTAACCATATTCCTTGATTTGGCCAAAGCATTTGACACCGTATCCCATAGTCTCCTATTAGAAAAATTATATACATATGGTGTGCGAGATAAGACACTAGAAATTTTACAGAATTATTTAACAAATAGAGTACAAAGAGTTAAAATTGATGAACAGTTGAGTACTCCACAAGAAGTTACTATTGGTGTTCCTCAGGGAACTGTGCTTGGACCTGTTCTCTTTCTCATTTACATTAACAGTATCACGGAAATGACTGACTTTTGTGGTCACCTCATCTGCTATGCTGATGACACAGCTATTGTATACACAGGAGAATCATGGGAAAATGTCTATAAACTTGCTGAAGACGGGCTCCAAAAGATTAAGACATGGCTTGATTATAATTTACTTACTTTGAATGTTAGCAAGACGAAATTTATGACATTTTCTCTGCAAAACACTGATCAGCCACAAAAAATAAAATTAAAGATAAAAAGTTCGAGATGCGACTCACATCAACCATGCACATGTGAAACAATAGATAAGACCTCAACCATCAAATACTTAGGTGTTATGCTGGACCAGCATTGCAGGTGGGACGAACACATAAGTCATGTCACAAAAAGACTGAGAAAGCTTATTTACACCTTCTATAATCTACGGGATATTCTTGATAGGAAGAATTTGATGATTTGTTATACATCTCTGGCAGAGTCGGTGATACGGTATTGTATAATAGCTTGGGGTGGAACATTTTATAGTTCAATGACCTGCATGCAAACAGTGCAAAACACTTTATTAAAAATAATATTCAAGAAACACAGATTGCATTCAAGTGAATCACTATACAGAGACGCCAAATTACTAAACATCAGATCCTTATATACTTTCCAAAGCCTGACATGGATTTATTCGAACATGGAAAAATATGACCAATGCAAATCCAAAGTGAGTAGATTCACCGATAAAATACAACTTCCATTGTTTCACAAGACTCACACTCAGAGATTCGTTTTCTTTTTCGGTCCTAAACTCTACAATATGCTCCCAGCACTTCTGAAAAATATAAACACACTTCCCAAATTCAAAAAAAGTTTAAAATTATACCTCGCTGAAAATGCAACTGTGTTTAACAATATCTTTTAAGTCCCTACTACTACTAAACTCACGCAAATTAATCATATCACACAAAAATTCCATAAGAGTATTCATTCAGGATTACCCTCTCTCACTCTTTCCTTTGGTTCACTGCATTTACTTTCTCACTCCAATATATATTATATACATATTACATAATCTATAATATGAACTTTTGTTCCCTTTCTCCCCGCTACTCATAAATTTTTGTTTGATACCTCAAACCGCACCGTAATAATTTTTTTTTATTTTTTATAGTCGTAAGTAATCATCCAATTTGAGAGAATTGGCACAGTACAAGCATATTCTATGCTTAGGTGTGATTCTCGAGAATTTGATGAATGTAAAATTGCACATAAAATGGTTATTATGTAATTGATTATTTGAATTGAATAAATTTGATTTGATTTGATTTGATCCTGAGTTTTTACGATTTTTCGAAGAGAAATCTGTACGGTAGCAGCATGATAAAACGCATTTTTGTTAACGGCCGAGTCGATGTTGACGTTTAAAAATTGAAATAAAAAAAGGCTTTCCGGAAAATAACTTTTCCTTACGTAAAAAATCTCGGAAAAAATGGTAATAGCTCCCCTATTTCATGTCCTATCGACGAGATGGCCGTGTTCTTGAATTCAGCGGATTTTTTTATGCAAGAAATAGTTACTTTCAGAAAGCGTTCGTGTGGATTTTTTTCTTGACACTTGTTAAAGTCGACGGGTGCGCTATCTATGATTTCTCTCGCCATTATCTCGATTTTTTAGGATTCGCGGTGATTGAGATACCACATAGGGTAAAAGCCGGATAGTTGCCTCGGACGGATACATGCCTCAGTTTCAAATGCTCTATGTTAGACGAATTGACAGTGTTTCTTTTTGATCATAATTAAAAGCGTCCCCCGCGCAGGCCTCTGTGCCGCCTAAGCCGTTGATGTAGGCGCACGTGTTTTGTCCGTGTGAGAAAACATCTTCCGCAGCGATACTTTGACGAGCGCCAGAATTATATTGGTAAGTAATCTCTGTTAAATATTTTTATAACTGATTGCGATTTCAGTCAAAAATATATTTCTTTGAGTGCATTAGAGTTTAAATTGCACTGTTTATTAGGTTTTATTGTTAAATATGTTTTATTTATTTCGTAAATAAAAAGGGCAAGTATCCGTATCAAATCGGATAGTTGCCTACTGTCTTTTGCGGATTGTTGCCCTATGTCTAAAAGGGCTAAACAATCAGCAGAAATTTTAAACTCGAATGAAAAAATAATCGAGAAGAAGAATAAAACTGAGAAAGTAAAGAAAACAAGCGTAATGAAACAAACGAAAGAAACAAAAAACAAACTAGTTGGTAGCAAAGAAAAGATTACGAAGAAAAAAGGACGACTACAAAAAAATAAAAAATAAAAACAATATAGAGATATTACTAGCAGTGAATCAGAATCAGATAGCACAGATTTTATTGAACTGACTGAAGGAAGGGCTCTAAGGAAGAGAAAAACTCGTATCTACAGTTCTAGCAGTGAAAATGAAGAAAATGTTATAAGTTCAAAAATATCTAAAGGAAAAGCAACTAAAGGGCTACTAATCAAAGGCAAAAAAAACAAATTAACTATTGGAGACACTGAAAATATATTAAAAGTAAAAAATAATTCAAAAATAGAAAATACCAAGAAAGAAGTTTCAGTTCATGATTATAATGTAGAATGTTTTGAAAATTATAATTTAACTAAATCGAAATCAGATTGGATTGAATGTCAGATGTGTCGAATGTGGTTGCATGAAAATTATTCAACACTCAAAAACCATTGCATGAGATGTGGCAAGTTGAAAAGCTTGACTTCTGGTGATAATCAATGCTAATGCCAAAGTTGATTACCATATTTTTAATATTTAAGATAAATACTAATACTTAATTGAAAAATTACATGTTCACTAAATGTTATAATTTTATAATTATAATTTAAATTTAATTAATACTTAATAAAAGATTGTATTTAACAATAAAAACTGATTATTTAAATTAATATAAGTTCATTTTTATTGGAAAAAAAACAGACGGGCATCTATCCTCACATTGGGCAAGTATCCCCCCAACCATTTTCAACGTTAGGCTGGTATCCGCTATAGTTGGCAACTATCCTCTTTTTTAGAGGTCATATTAAACTGGATTTACTTAAAATTTATAACATTAAAAAAAAAATTATAGATAGGGTATGTTAGAAGATTAATGAACTATGTTTGAGAATACACTTTGAATGAAAAATGTATTGGTACACATTTTTTAAAGGAGCTTTTCAAAAAGTATGGCAACTATCCGGCTTTTACCCTATGCTATATTTTTGGAATCTACGCGACATTTCCAACATTTTGATTCAAACTGGAGATCGATAGGACCACTTTGTTTTTCGGTCAATATATTCATTTTCTCGATCGATCCGAAAATTCGTTTCTAGACTAATTCGGCCATTCTGATTCGATTGGCAGAATTGCTCTATCTTTCACCGTTCCCGAGTTAGAGAAAAAAAAAACTGGACTGCAGCAAATAAAGACACTTCAGTAAATGTTTCGTTATACAGTGGATTCTTCAGGTGGATATGATACTAACGCCCGTGACACACACGGCGGATTTTTCTGATCTGATAATTTAACGTCGTCGCTCAAAAAAATCTAAAAGTTAAAATTTTCCGACGCCGTCGCACAAGTAGGCTGATATATGCAGTATATTTTCATCTTCAAATCAAATCACTTCAGTTTAACAGTGTTATAAACAGAGAACAATGCAATGCCAGTAAAAAAATTGTGCCACTACAGAGTATGGACACTGCCAATTCTAGAATCTCAAAAACGAATATTTTACGATCACTACCTTTCTAGTATATATATAAATCGTATATTTAGTCATATAACTAATATCAAGTACAATGAGTAACACAAAAAAATATAATAATATAAAAATATGAAATATGTAAAAAATATGTATATAGGTACTCACAAAGGAACATATGTAGCAAAATGAACAAACATGCAGAACATACACAACATAAAAAAAAATAAAGAAATGATATCACAATATGTTTGTACAGAGGTGCTTCTTCAGCCTAATTTTAAAAATATCAAGACTTCCAGAATTTTTCACATCAATTGGAATTCTGTTGTACATGGTTACACCTTTGACAAAAATAGAATTCTGGCTATATGTTCTGCTAACCAGGGGAACACGAAGGTTGCCTCTATATCTAGTGTGGTGCTCATGAACTTCCTGATTGAGGATTAAAATATTTGCAAATACTCAGGCGTCATACCGGTTTTAATCTTATGAATGAATATGAGGGAGTGATATAATAGATAATTCTTAACCGGTAACCAATTGAGGGTATCTAGCATTTAATTTATCGACGTATCTCGTGCACAACAAAGAATAATTCGCATGGCTCGATTTTGTAATTTCTGTAATCGGTTTAGCACATTTTGATTCACCATATAAAGAACAGTGGCACAGTAGTTGAAAGTTTTGTATAAGAGTATTGTAAATTATAATTTTACTCCATTGGGTAAGGTGCTGAGAACATCTCCTCAAATAGTTGATTTTAATGGCAATTATTTTTTATCACATTTTTTGCATGATCATTAAAGTACAGTTGACGATCAACTAATACCCCTAAATATTTAAATTTCTCAACCAACTCTATCTGGACACCACCAATAGACAATTTCGGTGCTGTCTCCATCACTTCCTTATACATTTTGTCTCTACTGATCAACATCCATTCAGTTTTGTTTGTATTTATTTTCAACAAATTTCCACAGCAATAATTGTGTATAGCTTCTAAATTTTCATTAATTGTATTGAAGCATATCGAACGGTTATTTCCAGTACAATAAATAACAGCGTCATCAGCAAATAGGTGTATACAACATCCATTCACTACCTCAACCATATCATTTATATACTCTAGAAACAATAAAGGACCCAGAACACTACCCTGAGGAACACCTATATTAATATCGATTATGCTAGATGTAACCTGGTTAAGTCGTAACTTTTGTTTCCGATTATCCAAATAGTATGCAATCCATTGTAATGCTGCATCTACAATTCCGACAGCTTCCAATTTTTTCAATAATCTAGTTCTGTCGATAGTCTCGAACTTCCTTTGCAAATCAAGAAAAACTGTCACTGTCATTAAATTTTTTTTCCAAAGTGTTCTTCCAATCATGGAGGACACATTGCAAAGCGGTTTCACAACTATGCTTATTACGGAACCCTGACTGAACACATGTGATAGCCTTATTGCGTTCCAAGTGATCCACAATTTGATTGTAGACCGATTTTTCCAGTATTTGCCTACAACTGATATCATATTTATTGGTCTCAGCTCACATGCTTTATTCGTATTTGCGACTTTAGGGATTGGTATAATTGTCAGTTTTAATTTCGTCAGGTACTTCATTAGTTTCAAAGAATAATTTATAATATTCAATAGTGGCTTAGAGATAGTTGAGAAACATTCCTTCAACAATTTTGTTGATATTTCATCTGTACTATTTTTATTAGTCATTGAAAATATTATTTCCTTGAGATTCACAATGGTAATCATTTTGAAGTATCTCAATTTGTGTAAAACATGCCTAACTATGATAGGAGTTTCGATTTGGGGTACATTAATTGAATTGGTGATCCGGTTAATGCTTTTGACATAGTATTCATTAAGAGTATTCGACATTTTAATATTATCATTTCCAACAATAACATCATCAAATTCGATACTTCCATACACGCTGGAAAAATTGTTATTTGGTAAGTATTTTTTCAAAGTCTGCCACATTTTAGTAGGATTACCAACATTACCATTTATTTTATTCTCTAAATATTTCTTTTTTTCTTGTTTTATCACCTTCACAGCAGTATTACGTTTCTGTCGGTATGATTCCCAGTTCTCTGCTTCACGATTATTGACATATATCTTATAGCTTTCGTCTCTCTCTACTGTCGCAGTTTTAACTATACTATTCCACCATTCTTGATAGTGAGGAAATATTTTTATCTGCTTCTTGGGGGCAACTATATCCACGGCTTCTAATATTGTGTTAATTAAACACTTATATTTATAATTAATATCATAGGTTCTATAGTCCCATTCTACACTTTCTACTCTCTCATTGATTGCATGATAATCTAACGCCCTACCTCTACTCTCGATTAGTTTAACTTCATTTTCAGAAACGATTTCATCAAGATTTACTATTATATTTCTATGATTACTAATCCTAGGTAAATCCAATACCTGCACAGCGATGTCACAATTCGACAACAATAAATCAATTAAAGTACCTCCGCTATTTGTTAGGTGCGTATACTCTTTAACTTTATTTTCAAAACCAATATCCTCTATCACCGCCATCAGTCTCTGAGTGTTAGTATTTGTACCATGCCAATTAATATTAAAATCGCCAACGATAATAATCTTGATGTTCCTGTCGGTTAAATTATCATCGCACCATTTCTCAAAAAAGTCTAGAAATATTACACTACTACTATTTGGGGACCTATAAACTGAGACTACTAAGAAATTAGTTTTATGATACACGAATTTAACAGATATTAACCAGTAGGACTTCTCGAAACTCGTTTTAGAAATATTTAATATTTGCAAATCGTTTTTTGTATAAATGAGAGCACCACCAGTATGTCTACTACAACTGTCCACTCTATTAACTACATAACCGCTCAACTCAATTTCACTACTGTAAATATCAGGTGTCAACTGTGTTTCTGACAAACAGACTACTAAAGGTTTTTTATCGTCAACAAAATGGTTTATTTCATCAAAATGTGCTAGAATACTTTGCGAGTTCATGTATAGAAGAAAACATTCATTATTATCTGTTATGCGTTGTTTTTCACGGTTTTTTCGTTTATCTCTAGTGCGTATAGGTATGTGAAAAATTAATTTATATTTGTTTACACACGCTTTATTAGTTTCTCCTGTATGTATGTGTCTTATGTGTCTAATTTTCACCCACTTCCAGACGTCCAATCATCTGAAATTTTGCACACGTACAATACAATAATTTGATAGCTATGACCTCTCTCACCAAGATCGTGTTTTTATAGGCAGAAATTCGTTTCATAATGAAAAGTACGTATTTTTATTGGCCAACCTGATAAACTCAGTACATTCATGCCCCGAACTAATTGAGAAAATCAATCTTCACGCTCCACCCAGACAAACACGCTCAATCAACTCCTTCTACATACCTCACTACAGAACTAATATCGCTGGAAATTCTTTTATCACAAGAGCATCCACACTAGTACACACCACCTCCCTGGACTTTTTTGTGGGCCACGCACAGTTCAAGTCTACCCTCAGTCCAGTCTTCTCTCAGTAAAGGTGCTTTAAAATGTTTTTATTTTTCACTTGATCGTTACTGCTTTATAATACCTTGGCAACGGTTGCTATTAACAGACCCATAACGCCCGGGGCGTTATGGAGGGCATGATGAATCATAACGCCCCCTAAATGTTTTTTCTGTAGTTCGAAAAATTAATTACTCAGAAAAGTTTTATTTATAACTGTACATAAAAAAGGGACTAATTATTTTCTCTCAAATAAAAATTATAATTTTCAAATGTTCCTGAAAAATTAGTACCAAGTTTGAAGGTCTGTGAGTTGACCGATGATGAACTCCTCAATGTGCATTCGGTTTCGTTCGGAACGTTAACATTTTCTTTTTCGGAAACGGAATGGGCTATCATTGTAGCAATTTTGTTCTTCGAGGAGATACTTTCTTCAATATAGCTCTCAGCTACCGTTCTACTCTTCCATTTTCCATGTAATTTTAGTGTTTCAAAGGAAGCACCACCTTGAACAAGAAGCGTTGACGACGTTCGGCGTAGACAATGTCCGGTGTAACCTTTCGGGTTTTCCAAATTTAGGTATTTCGCTATGATAGAAGGAACACTTCCTATAGTATTTTTACCTACAGGTAACTCAATGCATTTATTATTTCTGTAGGTTAAAAAAAACCTACGTTGTTTACATCCTTTTGGTCGTAGTGCAATGTACTTTTTAACTAAGTTCAAGGCTCCTATTTCGCTTTCTTCAACAATGGTGGAACTTTTTGAGGTGCAGGTCTTGGTTTCTGGTACCTTGATCAGTAAAACGGCTCCTCTGTCTTCAATGTCATCAACTGTCATCTTGACCATATCATCACGTCTTAAGCCTCCAAATACGCCCATTACCAGAACAGCTTTATGTAGCAGAAAAGTATCATCTGGAGCTTTTCTTATGAAAAGTAATACTTTTCCACCTTCCAATACCTTTGATTTTTTAGGAATGTATCCTTTTGAATTAACTTTTAGAAATGCCATCAGTTGACTGAATGCTGATATATTGATATTTTCTTTAACAATCAATATTGATTTCAGCTATGAGTATTTGGTCCATAGACTATTTGCACTATATTGTTCAGACTGAAATAATGTAGAATAAATGAAAAATATTAATAATTTTCATGAGATAAACTTACCAGTTCCTGGAAGTATGCCATTAGGACAGTTTCATTTACGGTATTCACTCTGTTTTTATCTTTCCATTTCAGAAAATGGTCATACTCCTTCTCATATAAGTGTTTGGATTTCACAGGCAGTAAATTTCCTAACGCTTTTTCAGCTTTGAGCGTCACATTTTGTGGGATCTCCATAATTATTATGAACACAACCGTTTTTAGTTTCCTCCACTAACAAGCTTGTCAATTCTCACAAAAATGCAGAGTCGTTTTATTAAATAAACAACCCTTAGCAACCTCTTCAATGTTTCCATGGCAATTGCATAGAAGCTCACTTGTGCTCAGTTGCCGACCAGAACGCAGTAAATACTATGAGAAGAAATTTATGAAGCAAACAACGTCGTTTAAGATATTTTTTTCGTGAAAAATAAAATCTTGTATGCACCACGAGCGGTACTAGATCCTAACGCCCATCGGGCAACATTCATCCCTCGGGTGAATGTTACCCTCCGGGCGTTAGGATCTATATAACGCACTTGGTACATAAATAGCTATAATAAACCACTTGGCATTGTGTACTTTTCTTCTCTTCTCTTTCTTTCTCCACTTCTGTAACAGGAATTTTACACTTGCTCTCACTCAAATGTTCCTACTGCAAGTATTTCTAAGATTTTATTTTTAAGTTCAAGTTTTATGTTTTATTTTTACTTTTATGTTTACTATTAGATTTAGATAATGTTGTCCTAGATTTATTAGTTTTATTAATTTTAATCTTATACATAGGCATCTTAGCATTTGTCAACAATACCTGTAATACTTAATGAGCATTCGCTCGAAAATAAATAAATAAATGAAATCTGTTTCGAAATGAAAATCTGTGTAAAAATGGACAATATCCATAAATCGGTATTATAATTCGGGAGTAGAAAAAAATATTTATTCAAATGAGTAATAATTTTGTTAATCCACTGAATTGAGAAATATGACAACCGAGCATGAGAGCCTACCCCTGACATTTAAGCCCAGACGTCGCGTCGCAACGATGATAAGTTGGCTTTGCTATCTAAGTCAGCAGGGTCAGTTGTGCGAACGCTTTCCCATCTAACGCATATAATTCAACCAATATAATATTCTTCTATTTGAATTAATCTATTCCCGTTGTTTGATTCAAATACATATTATATTTGTGTTGAAATAAATTTTATTTAAATATGAGTTGGACATTGTTTCAATAGATGAACATATATCCAAATTAAAGAAATGTTAGCATTGCATTGAGAAATCCATTTTGTCACCGCAATATAATAATTCCATCAGTCGAATATACCTGTGTTTTGGGATGAATTTTATTTAGTCGGGATAAGCTAATTAGAGTGACCAAATAAAAGACCCCGCAAAATCCTTATGGAAAATGGCTCTCGGCTAAATTCGCTGAAACTCTGCAAAAAGATAGTATTCGGTATGCTGATCAACAGTCTTAATGGGCACAACCCTCCATTTTCAACCCCAGACACCCTACAGCCCCCCAAAGCCCCCAAAGTTCACTTTCCGGTGTGTTAATGCATAACAGTTTCAATTCATCTTCAAGCGTTTCCTTCCCTGCCCGTTCACTTTCCTCACCTTATCAACCCCACATACCTACACCACCTCGCCCTCACCCTCACCCCCCTCCCCAACCCTTCATTAACGCTCCATTACACACTTTCAAGATTAAAGTTCTTCAATTGCTGCAAATCGTGTAGTACCAAATCTTGGTATCGAAATAGTAGATGAATAATTAAAATAATATGCACCTACATGACGTACAGTAGTCAGGGAGGGATGTACAGTAATGTATATATACATTTTTTATATATATATAATAAAAGCTTCAAAAGATTGAAATAAAAAAATTGAAGAATCTTTAACCTTGAAAGTGTGTGATGGGGCGTTAATGAAGGGTTGTGCGGGGGTGAGAGCGGGGTGTGGTGAGGGTAGAATGTAGGATTCGGCTGGAGAAAGGGGTGGGCAGTGAAAGGAAACGCTTTGAAGATGCATTGAAACTGTTGATGCATTAACACACCGGAAAGTGTACCTTGGGGGGCTGTAGGGGGTCTGGGGTTGAAAATGGAGGGTTGTGCCCATTAAGACTTTTGGACAGCAAACCGAATACTATCTTTTTGCAGAGTTTCAGCGAATTTAGCCGAGAGCCATTTTCCATAAGGATTTTGCGGAGTCCTTTAGTTGAATCAACAAATCCTTTCCTTCCGTGTACTTGGACATGTTGAAGAGTTGGGAGCATCGCTGGTAGAATTGTGTAGACTTACAAGGAGACTATGTAGGGAGAAAAAAAAATCAATTGGAAGAAAAATGTCTTTTATCTTTGTTCAGTCTACCCTCGTATATCGGGTGACAATGGGATTAGGGCCATGCCTATATCTCCTTGACTTATCAAGCGATTCGAATCAAATTTTGTACATACACAATTTCGGATTGACAGACATATGAAAACGAAATGGCCTACTTTCGGTTTTGCCATAATAGTCACCAACTTCGATTTTTCAAATGGAATACCCTGTGTGTTTGACGTTTTTCGGATTCTACGTCTCAAATTACATACGACAGTGTTGCCAAATTTTTATTTTACAATTGAAAAAATAATAATTTCTCAATTATTATTTTTTAGCCCAGGAGGCCTTGATCAGGTTAAAATCTATACTAATCAGTAACTCATAGTAATAGTCATTTCATCGAATAACATCAATAACAAATCCTACAGCAGCAATTGAAATTTTCTGAACGCATTTTTAACGAAGAAAAAATTTCAAATGGAACCTACCGAGGGCCATCTTGCCATTCGTTAGAGAATTTAATTACAAATTCAACGATATACATTATGTTCCACTTTCTTTTTGTTGAAAACGTAGAGCCACGTAAGAAAATGAAATCAATCTGAAAAAATTGGTAGGTAACATGACATCTATTCATTCTTCCAAACTTTACTTCAGAATGGTAACAATGAATTACCAAAATTAATCGACTCGACAATATGTCATGATCATAAACCCATTACAGAAAAGATAACTTCAATATAATCAAACTGTTTGAATAAATCTAACGACTGAAACCGTGAAACATTCAACGTACAAATTATTACTCACAATACCATTATCCTGTTTTCAATAGAAGAGTTTCAAAACCATCGAAAAGTCATTTTATTTAATAATGACCAATGATATATTCGAAGTGTTGCCCTAAAACATAGACTAGTTCTATTTATTGTACACCTCATCACATTTATCAGTTCGTGAGCAGGAATTTCCTGAAATGCGCGCTCAACTCTATCTCCCAAATCCTCCAAAGAAGTTGGTCTCCTCGAGTATACTTTGGATTTTCTGTGACCCCATAAATAAAAACCAATAGGGGTTCAATCGGGCGATCTGGCTGGCCATCTGATTGGACCATTTGTTCCAATCCATCTCTTCCCATAGGTATCACTAAGATATTGCTGAATAATATCAGCATTATGTGGTCCTGTTGATGCTGTAGGATTTGTTATTGATCTTAGCGATGGAATGACTACTACTATGAGTTACTGATGTTAATTATTAAAGATTTTAACCTGATCAAGGCCTCTAGGGCTGAAAAAAATATTGATAATTTTTTTTTTCAATCGTAAAATACAAATTTGAGCCGTAGAATCCGAAAAACATTAAACATATAGGGTGTTCCGTTTGAAAAATCGAAGTTAATGGCTATTAATTTGGCAAAACATTAATGAAATAACTAATAACAGTAGAAAAAAAAATGATACTAAATACGAAATCATGGGACACCATGGAAAAAAACTCCCAGATGATATAGACAAGCAAACTACTTTAACCAATTCTTCATTGGATTGGGGGAAATAAAAAAACAACAATCCTGTTACAGAAAATCGCAGAAATATCAAAAACTCGTTATTTCTTCACCCAGTCACGAATAATGAAATAATCAATATTATATCAAATCTAAAAAATAACACTTCTTCCGGTCCGGATGGAATTTCAGTTTTTTTAATCAAAAAGTTTCACTCTTTCTTGGTAAAACCGCTCTGCCACATCCTAAATCTGATATTTTCCACTGGTAAAATTCCCACTTCATTCAAGGATTCCATTACGATACCTATTTTCAAAACGGGCGATAAAAAGAATGTAACAAATTACAGACCAATAACACTTATTAACAACTTCACAAAAATCTTTGAAAAATGCATTAAAAATAGGGTAGTACACTTCTGCAATGAAAATAATATTCTTTCTGAATCCCAGTTTGGTTTTAGAGAAAACAAATCAACTGAAAAAGCGGTATATCAGATAATCAACCAAATTGACAATTGCTTCCAAAACCAAGAAAAGTGCATTACTGTATTTTTGGACTTGGCCAAAGCATTCGATACGGTAGATCATGACATTCTTCTCCAGCGTCTGTCTGACAATGGTATAAGAGGCATCGCATTAGATATTTTTGAAGATTATTTGAGCAATAGATTGCAAGTCGTGAAAATCAACGACTCAGTAAGTGATCCCTTACCAGTAACCAGGGGTGTGCCGCAGGGAACGGTATTGGGGCCAATACTGTTTTTGTTGTATATCAATGATATTTTTAATATTGCAGATTTTAAGGGTAAAATAACATCATTCGCTGACGACACAGCAATTATATTTATCGGAAATACTTGGGACGAAGTACAAACTCTGTCTGAAACAGGTATCAGGACGATTTTTGACTGGCTAAGTGATAACTTACTGAGTGTCAACGTTGAAAAAACGAAATATATCGCATTCTCGCCAACAAGCAGAGACCAACCGATAGCTAATGTCATAAAAATACACAAACCATCATGTGAAACCAATATGCATTGTGGCTGCTCTTTCATAAACAAAACAAACACAATGAAATACTTGGGTATACTTGTGGATCAATGCCTTCGATGGAAATATCATATTGATTGTACTGTTGTCAGATTACGTGAACTCATCTACAAATTCTACCAGCTCAGAAATATAGTGAGTAGGGGATTAATGCTGAAAGTTTATGATGCTTTGGCTGAGTCCATAATGCGTTATTGTATTATAGTGTGGGGTGGAACATTCAGGTCCTCTATAAAGAACCTAGAAGTAATCCAAAATACTCTGTTGAAAATTATGATGGGGAAAAACAGACGACATTCTACAGAATTGCTCTACAATGAAAGTGGGTTGTTAAGTGTAAGAAAACTGTACGTATTCAACTCTATATTATGGACTGTCAGCTCTCCAAGTACAACTATTCAGCATCCCTATAATACTCGGATATGTAAAGATCTGACTTTACATGTGCCAAGATGTAGACTCACCCAAAACCATAAATTTGTATCATATTTAGGACCCAAACTATATAATGCATTACCTTTACAATTAAAACAAATCCACAGTAAATTTAAACTGAAAAGAGAATTGAAGACATTCATAAAAAATAATTATAAAAGGTTTGAAAATATACTCGATAGATAATCCATATAAGGTATGGGCTGGGCTTATTATAAACCACTGCTACATGCGTTGTCCGTATCTACATTTCTTTCTATCTATCTTTCTCTTTCTATCTATCTTTCTCTTCCTATCTTCCTCTCTATTTTCATCTTTATACTCTTCTCTCCCTTCTTTAAGGATCTAAGTTAAATATAAATATATGTTATCTGTTCTGTTGTGTCTATTTGGTTGCTCGCTACAATACAAGCTTGCTTAGGTAGCGTCAATCGCATTAGACTCAACAGAAATACACCTAATTTGTACCTCGTTGCTGAGGACGACCTGTAAACTTTTTTTGTTTATCTGAATGAATAAATTACTTACTTACTTACTTACTTATTCTAGCAAAACCGGAAGTCGGTCATTTTGTTTTCATATGTCGTGTGAATCCGAAATTGTGTCTGATTTCTATGTACAGAATTTCATCCAAATCGGTTGATAAGTGAAGGAGATATAGGCAGTGGCTAGGACTGGACACCTTTACATTTTTAACCGACGAAACCAAAAAGGAGGAGGTTCTCTATTCGACCCGTATATTTTTTTTCCATCATATTTTTTTATGTATGATCACGCATAACTTTTTCTGAGGCTTCCGATTCCGATAATTCTTTTTTCAGTGGATAGGGTGTACTTCGAATTTGGTCCCATTTGAATTTAAAAGATGAAATCCACCCCTAAGGTTAGCGAAATGAAGGATATTGATCACTCACCCTCTGAATTCTGGTCCGTTAACCGATTCTATCAGGCATAACTTTGTACTGGGTTCTTCGATTTGGATGATTCTTCTTTTAATAGATAGGGTATACCTTATATTTGGATTTCGGAAGGAATTAGCCACATAATTGATTTTTCACTAGTGAACATTGGCACACACATACGTAGTTGGCAATGACAGATCGCTACTGACATTATTCTTGTTCCACATCCGTCAAAATCAGTATATTTTATGAGAGGATGGAATGATATACAAAGTAATGAAATAAACTGACCAGAACAACGAAAATAATTTATATTACAACAAACAGTAAAAGTAGATAATCATTGATTTGTTGAAAATATAAACAGAATGTTCATAAAATCAGATTTTTTCTTTTGAGTTAGGGCCTTTTCAGAATATCTATCAGATGTAGTTCAATGTCCAGCGTGGCTTTAGCCGGGGAAGTAGTTGTTTTCTGTTAGACATTCACAAAAAATAACTTCATTTTAATCGTGGATTTTTCAATTCACAGAAAAATCTTTCTATCAATGTTCAATTGAGAATGTTTCCCTTTTCAACATGAATACCCCACAAGAGGTTATCTTGACGATGGAAGATAGTGACTAAAGTTTATCTTTCAGTCGCAGATGATTCCACATCTGATTTTATGAACATCCTGTTTATATTTTCAACAAATCAATCTATCATACCCCATGACAGGTTTTAATGTCAGAAAACACTAATTTCAAAGTGTCTCTCCAAAAGAAATGATTCTAACTTTTTCCATCTTTGCAAAGTGAGATTGCTTCTTGAAAATGTGTTTCCCATTTCTTCCGGTTTTCCTGATGATCGTGGAAGCGTGAAATAGATTTTCGTCGACAAAAATGTATTGAAGACCTAGTGAATGCGATGTCTCTCCTGCGTCAATGTTAGGAATGATTTCTGGTGAGTTCTCTCTTTTGGAAAACATTTTTCTTTGCCTCATTCATCTTATGAGTTATTAATTAAGACTGGAATAGAAAATCAAATAACTATCTGAATGAAAATGCAAATTTTCAATTTCAGATTTTTTCTTTTGAGTTAGGGCCTTTTCAGAATATCTATCAGATGTAGTTCAATGTCCAGCGTGGCTTTAGCCGGGGAAGTAGTTGTTTTCTGTTAGACATTCACAAAAAATAACTTCATTTTAATCGTGGATATTTCAATTCACAGAAAAATATTTCTATCAATATTCAATTGAGAATGTTTCCCTTTTCAATCTAGATAATCATATTATTTAACTGGTAATAGTTGAAGTAAGGTGGGTAATAAGTATTTTGGAAGTAATAAAAAAACAAGTAGGTAGTAATTGGTAGATTTTAGCCACAAAAAATTGAAAAATTAAAACTTTTTAACAAAAAAAAAAAAAAAAAAAATAAAATAAACCTTTTAAAATTAAACCGACTAAAAAATCAACTAAAAACTGATTTTGAGTCGGCGCCAAACAAACTAGCAATTGAATTAGGTGAAGCGTAAAATGATGGCAGCGAGATGCACGGCTGCGTTTTGATGACTTCTTTCATAGATAATGATCTTCGATAATTGTTTGTTTGGCGCCGACTCAAAATCAGTTACTTACATTAGTTTAGGAGCTCAATTATCATTTAGACTAAGAAGGTTTATTTTATTTTTTGCTTTTCAGTTGATTTTTTCGTCGGTTTAATTTTTTGTTGAAAAGTTTTTATCTTTATTGTATATATTAAGAACTATATATGACCTATCCCATCTACATAATATGTAGGAAAAGGGATTAATGAACTATATATCTATTGATAACTGAGTGTCGATACATTATTATCGAGTATCTTTCGTCAAGAATCAACTTATCCTTCAACCCTCACCAATTTCGAGCTATCAGTGCATATACTTTGTATTACTTTTTCAACTTGTGTACGAATTTCATTGAAACACTCATGCTTACTATAAATATGTCAAAAACTCACAGAAACCGATATTAGGTGATGATATTTGAAATTAAGGACTGAACGCAAAGCCCCTCACAATCTTCATTTAAACAATCAATGGAATGGTGGGCAGTTCCATGAATTGTTTATGGGATATCTACTCAACAATTGTTCTTTTCGTACAGTCGTAACAAGACGAAATTGCGGTATATTACTGAACCAATTCCACAGGTATATAATTTTTCAGCCGAACTAATGATTATTTCTCTGTTACATCTACCTATTTCCTATATCGATCAGTCCGGTCATCGGTCAGAAGTAATAACAGTTGAAGTTTCTGATACCATCCACGATCCGACAAGTAATAACATCCGTGTCACCGATAAATCACTCGAAATTGACTATTCAATTGAAATTGCTCTCCATATTAGACTGTAGCGTATGCCTGTGTACTTACCGAAAGGAATCCAATAAATAAGACCCTGTAATCATGTGTCGCCATCTTGTGCAATGCCGCTCCAGGAGAAATGTCGAATGTGCTCATTACTCATAGTAAGAAATGTAGCTTTCCAGAGCTGGACTGATCCAACTGGGGCACCTATGCGTAATCCCCCATTTGGGATCACGCGTTTTATGTAAGGCCAACATGAAACGTAACTCAATATGTGTTTTCCTATTTTTCGTTAATCAAATATCTGTGACTCATAATAATTAGCTAATTTCATATAAAATAAAAAATTTACAATATTCTTCCAGACTACCTACTACTACTATCTATACAAAAGATGAATGCTGGGTCGAAGATCCATAAAAAAAACATCTACTTTTCTGGCTAATGCCTCGACGAACATTGGATTACATACGATTAATAATCATGCAAAGTCCTATGTCTTGCCAAAAGCTCTGTTAGAGAATGTATTTAGTTATTTTTGAACCGCCCTGTGAGTGCAGACGTTTGGGGTTAGTTGTCAATTGTATTTTTGAAAAGTAATTCTATTGAAGTCATTTATATAAAGCTTTATATTTTATCGAGTTTTCATAATTATAACAAAAAATTAAACCGACGAAAAAGAAAACTGTAAAGCGAAAAATAAAATAAACATTTATAGACTTAATAACAGAACTCCTAGACTAATGTAAGTAACTAATTTTGAGTCGGCGTCAAACAAACAAGCAAATTAATTACGTTCCCGAAGTCAAGGAAGAAGCACGGCGAAAGCAGTGCTCGAATTAGTCGACTTCATAACTAAAGGTTTCGAGAACAAAGAATCAACACTTGGCATATTCCTCGATCTGAGCAAGGCGTTCGACTGCGTCTCTACTGATATTCTATTAGAAAAACTGAGATACTATGGCTCTGTAGGCATTGCACACAATCTACTAGCATCATATCTAAATGAGAGAAAGCAATGTGTATTATATAATGAAGAACTCAGTAGCTTACAAACGATCCTGAATGGTGTTCCACAAGGTAGTGTCCTTGGGCCATTACTTTTCTTGATTTATATCAATGACCTGCCAAATTCAATGACAACATTCACAATGCTATTCGCCGATGACACTTCCTTCGCCATTCGGAAAAACAAGAATGAAGAATCATCAGAATTAGTAAAGCGAGTTATTCAGGAAGCTACGGACTGGTTCAGTGCGAATAGCCTATGTGTGAATAAAAGCAAGACCCAAACAGTTATGTTCTCGCTGTCTAATAATCCCTCAGATAATGTGAAATGTCTTGGTATAACTATTGATTCAAAGTTAACTTGGAAACCCCATATCGACAAACTAGCAAAAAATCTATCAGGCAAGGTCTATGCAATCAGGCAGATAAAAAATAAAGTCGGTCGGGAAGCTGCCCATACCGCTTATCATGCAATGTTCCATAGTTCCTTAACTTATGGACTGATAAACTGGGGCACATCTATCCATATTCGAGAATATTTACAATTCAGAAACGAGCAATCAGAGCTTTAGCTGGAATAGCTCAAATGGAGAGCTGTAAGAATTGGTTTATAAAGTTCAATATATTAACTCTGCCATCATGTGTAATATACTGCAATTTGATACACATTCAAGAAAATTTACAAAAGTTTACTACAAATGAACCAACCACTCGTATAATACTAGGAATAAGGATAATATTGGAGCACCAAAACAAAGATTAGAAATAACAAGGAGATGTAACTCATACATATACCATTGTACAACTCACTGCCCCAATCAATGAAAAATGCAACCCTCGCTAATTTAAAAAGGAAACTGAAAAAACACCTCTCAGACAATGCTTACTATGATGCGTCTGACTTCAGCTTTACTGAGTGAATACATTTATATATTTATTTATTTTAATTTGTGCTCGTATTATATACAATTTACTGAGTGACCATTGTCAATGTACTGTCTCTATGTATTTCTGTTTTTTACATTTATATATTTATTTACTTTACTCTGTGCTCGTATCATATACAAATTTTATTAACTAACTACTGTTTCTCGGTATTTTAATATTCAAATTGTAATTTACATTTATATTATATGTAGCTTTATTATTGACTTGTCATAGCACTAAGGTGTAATAATTTGACCAATAAAAAATCAAATCAAATCGATATCAGCGAGACAGCTACCCGAACGGGCACACACGTGAGAGCACACGTCGTTGCGAGTGGTTGTGCGGAGAGCGCATTTTTGAAATGTTATTGTTTATCGCTGGGGATTCCTCGTTGCATTCTTATGTTATTTTATTTTAATTATTCATTTAAAGTGAGTTAATAATCTTCGTTGATTTTTTGTTTGGCGCCGACTCAAAATTAGTTACTTACATTAGTTTAAGAGCTTAGTTAATAAAAAAAAAGTTAATTGTATGTTTCGCTTTTCAGTCTCTTTTGTCGTCGGTTTAATTTTTTTGTTAAAAAGGTAATTTTTTTTAGTTTTTTGTGACTAAAATCTACTAAATACTGCCTACGTAATTTTTTATTACTTTCAAAATACTAACTTCCCTACTTTATTTTAACTATTGAATGTTATCTCAGGGTCGCTGATATGTGTGGAAACGGTCGATTATCTCCCAAGGTAAGATAGCTAGCGAAAAATGTTAGGACACAAAAGTTTTATTTAGGGTTTTTTTTTAATCTATTACAATAAAGTGTACAGGATCAGTCAAAAAGCCATGACGAAACAAAGTTGCTTTTTCTTTAATAGAACACCCTGTATATTATTCCATATTTCAATTCTTCTCAAAATTCTAAATAAAATTGGTATAGCACATCATATCCTAAATTTAACGGTTTTCGAGATATCGAATTTTGAAAATAACTTTCTTATAATTATACAAAAATATTTTAGTCCATTGAGTTTAGTCAATCAAGTTACCAAGTTACCCGCATCGTTCTTTTGTCTAACAGAGATGATCTTGACAACACATGTCAAAAAAATACATTTATTTTTCACGTTACTGCTTTATAATACCTTGGCAACGGTTGCTATTAACGGACCCATAACGCCCGGGGCGTTACGGAGGGCATTATGAATCATAACGCCCGCTAAATGTTTTTTTCTGTAGTTCAATAAATTAATTACTCAGAAAAGTTTTATTTATAACTGTACATAAAAAAAGGAATAATTATTTTCTCTCAAATGGAAATTACAATTTTCAAATGTTCCTGAAAAATTAGTACCAAGTTTGAAGTTCTGTGAGTTGACCGATGATGAACTCCTCAATGTGCATTCGGTTTCGTTCGAACGTTAACATTTTCTTTTCGGAAACGGAATGGGCTATCATTGTAGCAATTTTGTTCTTCGAGGAGATACTTTCTTCAATATAGCTCTCCGCTACCGTACTACTCTTCCATTTTCCATGTAATTTTAGTGTTTCAAAGGAAGCACCACCTTGAACAAGAAGCGTTGACGACGTTCGGCGTAGACAATGTCCGGTGTAACCTTTCGGGTTTTCCAAATTTAGGTATTTCGCTATGATAGAAGGAACACTTCCTATAGTATTTTTACCTACAGGTAACTCAATGCATTTATTATTTCTGTAGGTTAAAAAAACCTACGTTGTTTACATCCTTTTGGTCGTAGTGCAATGTACTTTTAACTAAGTTCAAGGCTCTATTTCGCTTTCTTCAACAATGGTGGAACTTTTTGAGGTGCAGGTCTTGGTTTCTGGTACCTTGATCAGTAAAACGGCTCCTCTGTCTTCAATGTCATCAACTGTCATCTTGACCATTTCATCACGTCTTAAGCCTCCAAATACGCCCATTACCAGAACAACTTTATGTAGCAGAAAAGTATCATCTGGAGCTTTTCTTATGAAAAGTAATACTTGTCCACCTTCCAATACCTTTGATTTTTTAGGAATGTATCCTTTTGAATTAACTTTTAGAAATGCCATCAGTTGACTGAATGCTGATATATTGATATTTTCTTTAACAATCAATATTGATTTCAGCTGTGATATTTGGTCCATAGACTATTTGCACTATATTGTTCAGACTGAAATAATGTAAAATAAATAAAAAATATTAATATTTTAAGATAAACTCACCAGTTCCTGGAAGTATGCCATTAAGACAGTTTCAATTACGGTATTCACTCTGTTTTCATCTTCCCATTTCAAAAAATGGTCATACTCCTTCTCGTATTGTGTTTGGATTTCACAGGCAGTAAATTTCCTAACGCTTTTTCAGCTTTGAGCGTCACATTCTGTGGGATCTCCATAATTATTATGGACACAACCGTTTTTAGTTTCCTCCACTAACAAGCTTGTCAATTCTTACAAAAATGCAGCGTCGTTTTATTAAATAAACAACCCTTAGCAACCTCTTCAATGTTTCCATGGCAATTGCATAGAAGCTCACTTGTGCTCAGTTGCCGACCAGAACGCAGTAAATACTATGAGAAGAAATTTATGAAGTAAACAACGTCGTTTAAGATAATTTTTCTGTGAAAAATAAAATCTTGTATGCACCACGAGTGTTACTAGATCCTAACGCCCGGAGGGTAACATTCACCCGAGGGCCTTTGGCCCAAGGGATGAATGTTGCCCGAATGTTGCCCAATAAATTCGACACAACAGAGGGCTTTAAATCATAACATGAGTCAATATTCCATTCCAAAAATTTATTGGTGGACACGTCATAGGACCCTATTTTATAAACGGAAATTTGAACTCTGAACGATATTTATTACTTTTGCAAGAGCATATTATTGCAGAGCTTGGACGATTATTCCCGAACAATAACAATCCCAATTTGCCGACAGAACAAATAGGATTTCAACAAGATGGGGCTCCTCCACATTTTGGACGTGTGGTACGGGCATATCTAGATGAAACTTTTTCTGATATATGGATTGAACGCAGGGGGGCAACTGAATGACCAACTAGTTCTACCGATATGACCCCACCTGATTTTTTTCAGTGGGGTTACATGAAAAATGTAGTTTACAAAAATAGGCCGCAGAATATCGAAGAGTTGCGAGACAGGATAAGGCATGAAATTTCCACCATTCCTCCCAACATGATTTTAGATTCACCACAAAATTCTGTTCAGCAAATTCATTACTGTCAGGAGGTAAATGGTTAACACTTTGAGCACCTTATCAAATAGAATTCCAAAGAAAATATGTGTTGTTTATTAAAACTTGTTTTCTCTCTTTTTTTCTTCTGGTTTTTATAAAATTTAAAATATCCCGAACATTCATTAATAAAAACTTCTTAACAAAAAATTAAACCGACGAAATACGGAACTGAAAAGTTACAAATTAAATAAACCTCCTTAGTCTTAATAACTAAGTTCCTAAACTAATGTAAGTAACTAATTTTGAGTCGGCGCCAAACAAACAAGCAAATGAATTAGATAAGGCGTTAAATGATGGCCTCGAGTTGCGCGGTGACATTCCGATAATTTTTTTGAAGTAATTCAATGATCTTCGTTGATTGTTCGTTTGGCGCCGACTCAAAATAAGTTACTTACATTAGTTTCGGAGCTTAGTTATTGAGACTAAGAAGGTTTATTTTATTTCTTACTTTTCAATTCCGTATGTCGTCGGTATCATTTTTTGTTAAAAAGTTTTTATTTTTCAATTACTAACCTAACCTAACTAATTACTACCTACTTGTTTTTTGATTACTTCCAATAGTATATTAAAGTATAAGTGGATAAAAAGGGCTTTAAAACACGCGCGATTTTTCAAGTGTTTTTAAGACCAGTTATCCACGAATACTTTACGTAATTTTTTTTTATTGGTGCACTTTGAAATCATATATACTGGTATTATTACTACAAAAAATAGAAATAAGATCTAATAATGCAAGAAGGTTGAATTCGTGATGTGACATCAGTATACCTTTCGTTGTCATGGAAATGAGAAAAACAGATATTCATTTGCAATTTGTTATGAAAGATCAATATTTGTTGTCACCAGAGCTCAAAAATGAATTATTCTAATATCGAATTTTTGAATAGTGAGGCAGAATCGCGGTTAATACCGCGAAAATCCAGTGATATATATAAAAAAGAATATGAAAAGTTCATCAAATGGATGGAGGAGCACATATAAATGAACGAATTGTTAGTAATATTTTATTTGACGTTACAAGGTACTCCTGTCAGATCAATAATAAAAAATTTGTCATTTAGACTTCACGTTTCTCGATTTGTTGATGTTGTCATGGTAACTTTAAAAACCTCCTCCTTTTTGGTTTCGTCGGTTAAAAAATACATTTTTAACAACCCTGAACAATTATGCTTTTTTATTTTCTCTAAAAAAGTTATAATTAAAATTTAATCATATCCATAATACTCCACCTTGTGTAATTTTCATGATAAATATCCATCATTTCGGAGTTTTTCTTTAATAAATTTGAGAGTAGTAAAAAGTTATTTTCAAAATTCGATATCTCGAAAACGGTTAAATTTAGGTCTATATCAATTTTATTTAGAAATTTGGAAGAATTGAATTATGGATTAATATACAGGGTGTTCCATTAAAGAAAAATCAACTTTGTTTCGTGATGACTTTTTGACTGATCCTTTATACTTAATTATTGTAATAGATTTAAAAAAACCCTGAAACTTTTGAGTCTTATTTTTCGCTAGCTATCTCACTTTAGGAGATAATCGACCGTTTCCATACATATCAGCGACCCTGTATGATAAAAATGAATCACATATTTACATACCTCAGTATAGCAACAAAAACTCCCGTTCAGTTAGAGCCATTATCGATACAGGATCGCAAAGATCCTATACAGTGCTTCTCAAAAGTCCGCTCCCCCCCTCTTATTTTTGGAACGATTATACATAAACAAGTGAAATTTGGAAACTGAATATAAAAGGTTGTAAACTTCCCTAGTGATGATAGATGACGAAATCGTCAAAGATGACGTCACAAGGTCATTGTGACCAATAATTTTAAATGGAAGCCTACGGCAAGCGACACCTCTTATAAAAGGTATCGAAAAACCTATTCAATGATACTAATTTTGTTTGTGTTTATGGCAGTTTTGGCAACTCGCTTTTGAAAAACGCAAAGCTGTGATGAATTAAATCAGTTAATACTAAATTTCCAAATTCGAGCTCCGCCTCTGGATAGTTGTCAAATAAGCTGACGTTTTTGTAGTCTCCCTAATTCGACGTTTTTGTAATTGTCCAAGTTTTTGTACTTTTAATAATTTGTGTATTGTTGATCGAACGTTAAACTGTTTTAGCAGCTTCTGGTACTTTTAATATTTTTGTACATTTTAATAATTTGTTAAACTGTTGTGAGCCGAACGTTTAAGTGCTTCAAGAAGCGAAATGGTACGTGCTTTAGGTGATGAAGTAGCAGCGATCCTAATTCTTGGTGAAACTGGACAAAATATTCATACAGCAGAACGCATTTTTAATGAGAGGTTTCCCGATCGCCCCGTTTCGACGACTTATTTGAGGGAGTTTCTTCGTAAGTTTGAAACAACGGCTAGTATTAATGATACGAAACGATCTGGCAGACCACAAATTTCTGATGAGAAAAAAATTAATATACTGGCAGGAGTAATAGTTAATTCTACTTCTTCAACAACTCACGTTGCATCTACCTGTGAAGTCAGTCGAAGTACAGTACACAGGGGGTTGAAAAAAAAACAAATTTCATCCATACAAATTAAAAATGGTTCATCAACTCTCAGACGACGACCCAGACCGAAGACTAGAATTTTGTGAAAATATGGAAACTAAAATTAACCAACAGTCAGACTATGTCAAAACAATTTGTTTTATTGACGGAAGTACTTTCTATCTGAATGGAAATGTAAATACACAGAATGTGAGGTATTGGAGTGACGCAAATCCTCACCTGTTTCGTGAAACACATACCCAATTTCCCCAGAAGGTGAATGTTTGGGCAGGTATCCTGGGAAACCACATCGTTGGGCCTCTTTTTTTAAATACTAATTTAACTGGTGAGGTTTATCTGGAGCTGTTGCAAAACGCAATAGAACCGTTAATCCTTGAAATTTTGAAAGATAATACAGATGAATTCAGCAATTTGGAAATAACATTCCAACAGGATTGGTGCTCCTCCACACTATTACGGTGCAGTAAGACGGTATTTGGATGAGGAGTATCGTGGTAGATGGATTGGACGACGAGGTTCAACGGAATGGCCAGCTCGATCACCGGATTTTTTTCTGTGGGGGTACCCTAAATCGAAGGTTTACGCCACTGAACCTGACAATATTGACGTTTTAAAACAACGTAATGTTGCAGAATATGAGGCTGTTTCCGCAGACACATTTGCAAAAGTACGAGAAGCGTTTAAAAATAGGATATTTCACTGTCAGGAAGTAAATGGAGGTCACTTCGAGCAATTTCTTTAAGTAGATACTGATTCTTAAATCTGTAATTAATATTATACTGAATGGAATTTAAATTTTAATGTTTACTAATGAGCCATTAAAACTGCCATAAACACAAACAAAATTATTATCATTGAATAGGTTTTTTCGATACCTTTTAAAAGAGGTGTCGCTTGCCGTAGGGTTCCATTTAAAATTATTGGTCACAATGGCCTTTGACGATTTCGTCATCTATCATCACTAGTAGGGAAGTTTACAACCTTTAATATTCAGTTTCCAAATTTCACTTGTTTATGTATAATCGTTCCAAAAATAAGAGGGGGGGGAGGGGACTTTTGAGAAGCACTGTATAGTTAGGTACACATCAACCAATAGGTAAGGAAAACGGGATAACGGGAAGACATGATAACGGGAATAACGGGAAAACGGGATAACGGGAAAACCCAAAAAATCATAATGAATCAGGGGGTTTCCGATAGGATTCTTATTTTTATTGGTAAACGTAGGGGCGTAAACTACATGGTGGTCATTTCGGATTATTAAACGATTATGGGGTGTTCGCCGAGGATCCGGCCCTGTGGGTTTTCCTATGTGAAACTCAATATAATGCCACCTACTTACGAGAGGTATGCATTATTTATTGTTCATGCAGTTTCACGCTCTCACGTTTTTTAGATACCCGACGACATGCCTATGAAATTGATTTCATATACCGCGAAATCGCCTTGTAATGGATGTGAATTGTATCATGTTCACTTCTAATAGTTTCGCATTACGCCAAACAGGTCGACTTCAAGTGAACTTAGAGCGACTCGTATCTCTTTTTGTCGGGCATATACTTTTCTTCGTTTAATAGTTCCCAACTGAAAATTCGTTGGAAATTATTATATCCATCAATTTCTGATGATAGTTTGTTCCTATAGGGTCGAAGAATATTTGAGTGATACAAAAGGAAGTTTGTTAGAGTGACAAAAATAGGGTAGGTAGAGATGCAACAGAGCGATATTAATGATCACTTACGTTCCCATTGTTAGTGATTAACAATACAAATTTTGAAATCTATATTTGGGATATTATTCTTCTACGAATGCTCTAGTGGACACGTATTACAATCAGAGGTATATGGACTTGGGAGGAGTTTAACGTGCAGCGCCGCAGTGGCGGAATCGGGTGAACTCGTCCGTATAGTGTCACTTATCTGCATTTACTGCTTTGATAAAACTGGTGTTTACAAAGTTCGATAGTTGGAATTTGTCGGTCGCAAACGTCAAAACGACGTTGGTGTTGTTATTCGGCGGATAAAAGATTCGAGTCAAAGAGAAGCCCAGTGTCGAAAGTGCGCGTATAATAAATGAACGACAATGAACGATTCGGCCGCAACTAACCTCAAATCAAATGTTTTGATGTCCCTCGGTGAGCGTTTATGTATGAAAATACTCGGTAAACGTGTTTTTCTGCAGCCGTCTCGAAAATAAAATTTTCGGTATGATTTATTTAATCGAAAGTACCACTTTACACAAATGGTACCATGAGTAGCTATTTTCGGGACGATTTTTTTTTACTTTCGAGCGATTTCTTTACTTTCGCGACGATTCTTTTGACTTTCGGGATGATTCTTGTTACTTTCGGGACGATTTTCAATATCTATGTAGGCGGCTTTGACAATAACATGAACTTTGTATTTTATTATGACAGCGCTTGTGTGTGTGTTTTTATCCTAAAAATGGAAATCAGTAGTGAAAGTAAATCTGAAATGATTCCACATGAGATTAGTGAATCTGCTGAAGCGACTACTTATGAATTATTGCCGGTAAAGTCAAGAGAGAGGTATGAATTGGTCTACACTTTATTTCAAAAATGGAGCAATGATAAAAATGTGCATACTTCAAAAAACAAGTAATTCTTGCATATTTAATGGGAAAATCTTAAAGCCATCAAGCCTCTGGAGCTATTACTCGATGCTTAAGTCCACAATTAATTTTAAAAATAATATAGATATAAGCCGCTATCCCAAAGTTATTGCTTTCCTCAAAAGAAAATCCATTGGCTATGAACCAAAAAAATCAAAAGTATTGAATAAAGAAGAAATAGATCACTTCTTATCAGAAGCTGGAGATAATATCTACCTAATGACAAAGGTAATATAATTAAATCTAATTCCTCTTCTTCCTTATGATTTTTTTTTATTGTTTTGTTTTAGTTACTAAAATTCCTAATTCTAAAACGACTATGGATAGAACCTTTGTCGTCATTGAAAGAAATAATGTTTCTTTATACAGAAAATATTTGTCATTACGTCAAGCAAACACACCACTTCGCGTAGGTTATTTGTTTATTATAAAAACGGAAAATGTACTATACAACCTATTGGTATTCACACTTTTGAAAAAATCGCCTGCACAATTGCTGAATTTCTTAAATTACCGAATCACGAAGAATACACCGGGCATTGTTTACGCAGGAGCTCAGCCACTTTACTCGCTGAAACTGAAGAGACACGGAGGATGGAAATCAACGAATGTAGCAGAGGGATACATAGAAAATTCTTTAAGAACCAAAATTCACATAGCTTCACAGATTGAAAAGGGCCGTAACGAAATTAATATCTCGAACACTAGTACAATTACTTATGCGTCTAATTCTAATTTCAACACTGCCACTTCTGTTAATATCCCTAATAATATTAATATAAGTAATTGTCATAATTGTGTAATTGATATTCATAAGTAATGTAATCATAAGAGTGATTGTTATATGTAATTGTCTATATAAAGTTCATACGTTATTATCCATCGATATCCTTTTTAACATACAAAACGGCTATAGAAAAAATACTGTACGTAACACTATCCAAAAGTGATTTTACGGGACTCGCAGGTTCCTACTCATCCCGTTAGATATCACTTTCGGAACGTGTTACTTAAATTACTATTACAGTCGCCACGAACATTCGCTCTGCAAGTGCAGGAAGTTCTTGTAACAGCTTCGTTACAATCAATCTACGAAAGGAAAAAAGGTGAATTGACAATTTTTCCAAGTTTTTAAATAAATTTTCACATTGATATAGACAATAAAAAAAATTAATTCTAATAATTATAGTAATCTGAAAAAGCATAAATGAAACCAATGAAGAAAAAAAATTGTAATTGTAATACACATTCAAAATCATTGGTAGAATTCTGACAGTAAACGAACGATATGAAAACAAATTGTGAAAATGTATGTATGTAGAAAATAAAATAATATTTTCAATACATTTATTTTTATTTCTTTTATATTTATTCATATTTCTTTAATTTTTTTTTATTCGTGTAATGTATTAGAGTTGTGAGTTTTTATTAAACATTTTTTGTGAAAGTATTCATTCACCTCTAATTCGACAGAGAACTGATTTGTTGTCGCTACTACTTGATTAATCCCTTTCGCACGTATGCTGTTCCTTTTTTATTTTATTTTTTATGTATGATCACGCATAACTTTTTACTGAAACGTCCAATTCCGATCATTCTTTTTTCAGTGGATAGGGTGTACTTCGAAGTTGGTCCCATTTGAATTTAAAAGATGAAATCCACCCCTAAGGGTAGCAAAATTAAGGATATTGATCACCCACCCTCTGAATTCTGGTCCGGTAACCGATTCTATCAGCTATAACTTTGTACTGGGATCTTCGATTTGGATGATTCTTCTTTTATCAGATAGGGTATACCTCATAGTTGATCATATTTGGATTAGAAAAATGGGGGATAATTGATTTTTTACTTGTGAACATTGGCACACATATGTAGTTGACAATGACAGATCGCTAGTGTCATTATCACAATAAATATATTCTATGAGAGGATGGAATGATATACAAAGTAATGAAATAAACTAACACGAACAACAAAAATTATTTATATTACAACAAATAGTAAAAGTAGATAATCATATTATTTAACTGGTAATAGTTGAAGTAAGGTGGGTAAGTGAGTATCTTGGAAGTAATCAATGAACAAGCAGTTAGTAATTAGTAGATTTCAGCCACAAAAAATTGAAAAATAAAAACTTTTCAACAAAAAATTGAACCGACGAAATACGGAACTGAAAAGTAAAAAATAAAATGAACCTTCTTAGTCTTAATAACTAAGCTCCTAAACTAATGTAAGTAACTCATTTTGAGTCGGCGCCAAACAAACAATCAACGAAGATCATTAAATTACTTCCAAAAAATCATCAGAATGTCACCGCCCAACTCGATGCCATCATTTTACGCCTTACCTAATTCATTTGCTTGCTTGTTTGGCGCCGACTCAAAATTAGTTACTTACATTAGTTTTTTTTACTTTTCAGTTCCGTTATTTCGTCGGTTTAATTTTTTGTTAAATTTTTTTTTCTATATACAGATTCTCGAAAAAACAAGCTTGTAATGGGTAAAAACATAGTTCCAAGCACTTGCTCCATCACGAATATAAGACACATTTCAACTTGGCAATAAATTCATCAAAAAGTGGTTAATATTGATCCATTTCGCAACAAACACTTGCAAAGTACCTTTTAGGACTTTGCACGTTTATCCATCAGATGTCATTCAATGTCCGTCGAGGCATTAGCCAGGAAAATAGTTGTTTTTTTTATGGATATGCGACCAACATTCACCTATTGTATAGGTTATTGTAGTCAGCTGGCTTGAGGAATAAGACATTTTTAATTTTCAATGAAATTATGGCTTTCTGTCTCTTATTGCAGCTTTCTGTCTCTTATTGCAGATACGTTGTAAGTTTCCGTTCTGGGTCCATAAATATAAATGCATTCGTCAGGATAACGTCTAAAACCTAATTTTTTTTAATAAACCAGGCGATAGAACGCACGGCCAAGTGTTCATTACATCCGCACGTTCATTCAATGGGATTATCGAGTCTTTGTAATGTCTTCATCTCAACTGTTCTTTATTCCTTTATCAGTTTCCAGCCGGTCTTCACCGGATCAATAGCTGCTGTGATGAGCCGATCTCCACGAAGTCAAAGTTCAAAGATAAATAAATGAAGTAGAACCCAGAATAATTTCATTTCGCAGATGTTTCGAATCCTTTTGCAAAATACGTCAAGGAAAGCCTTTTGAAATTGAAATATCGAAATACACTGTCTGCTCAAAGCGAAAGGAGCTCGTGCCGAAATAATGAAGAATTTTCTATAGACGAAACAAACTGGAGTAGCTTCAGTAGATAGTACAACCTACAAATTATTTGGAAACTGTTTCGAATATTTAATTAATTTACATCCATTTTCTGCCCTTATTCATCAGCTGAAGTTAAAACTATAAGGAATATCAAATTGGAAGTTATAAAAGACAGAAGTTTACTTTGTATCTACTACATGTTTTATTGAAAACATTATGAATATGACGTTTGGAAAACAACTGAAAGTCTGAACTTATAATTCAGGAGATGAATGCATATAGTTAATATTCTTCTAGTCGTAATTCTACTTGCGCTACAAACTTTTCTATAATAAAATAGTTTTTACTCGTGGGAAACAATTGAGGCCCGAGAGATTATTTTCTATCAATGCAGCAGATGCTAATAAGCAATTTAATTTTCGTAAAGCGAACTTCCCAGTTATGTACGAGCTGATCAGGACAACTGATTGGCGCGATGTTGCCGAAAGTTCAGATGATGACTCGGCGTATACTTTATTGTATCAAAAGTTAGACAGCATTTTCAGTCAAACAGCCCCATTGAGAACAATAAGAACTCGTCAATTCCCCCCCTGGTTCGACGCCGATGTTATTAGCCACATAAAACGAAAGGAATTAGCATTTAAAAACTACAAGAAATATAAAACAGCTTTTTATCAGAATCGATATTCGGAACTGAGAAAGATTGTAAAAAATAAAATAAACTTAGCGTATAATAAATACACAAACGCAGCGGAGAACAATATTTTAACAGACAGCTCGAATTTTTGGTATTCATAAATAGTAAAAAAAGGCACTCGCGTATTCCGGGTATAATGAAATTCGGTGATACAGTATTTGATAACCCCGTGGACATTGTCAACGGATTTGCAGAGTATTTCAGAAGTGTATACCTGGTTTCTGATGAGAACATGCTCCGTGAAAACTTCGATGATGCTGATTTAGATATGTTAGACATAGGTGTTTTTTCCGAAATTGATATAGCTACTGCTTCAAAAAAACTAAAAAACAAACTTACTGCGGGAGTCGATAATGTTCCTAGTTTTGTAGTAAAAGATTGTATTGACATACTATCTATACCTCTCATGGGCATATTCAACCTAATTTTATCGACCAGTGCCTTCCCTGAACTGTGGAAGACAGCTCGAATATGTCCGATTTTAAAAAAAGGCGACTCAAGTCAGATCACAAACTATAGAGCAATTTCTATTTTATGTAATTTTTCCTAACTCTCATGTTCAGAAAGTTATTTCCCCCACCCAGCACGGCTTTGTACAACAAAGATCGTGTTCAACAAACCTTGCATGTTTAAACCAATATCTCTGTACTCATTTAGACAAGCAGAATCAAGTCGATGTTATTTACTTGGACTTCCAAAAGGCATTTGATCAAATAGACCATTATGTTCTTCTTAGTAAATTAATAAAATTGGGACTCTCCAGGCAACTGCTCACTCTACTTGAGTCATACCTAGCTGACAGAAAACAGTTTGTTGAATACGAATCTTTCAAATCTGCTTCATACGTAGTTACGTCTGGAGTGCCACAAGGTTCTAATGTAGGACCACTCTTGTTTTTAATTTCCATTAATGACTTGGCAACCTCTGAAAATTCCCAGCCTTCTATTTGCAGATGACCTTAAATTATACTACAAAATCGATAACTGAGTTAGATTTAATTAAACTTTGGTGTAATAATAATCGTCTTCAACTAAATGTATCCAAATATCGTTTACAAGGAAATATAAAACCATAATGTATGATTATACTATCAACAATAACACGATCAACCGGCTACATGAGATAAAGGACCTTGGTATAACATACGACAGCAAATACACATTTACAACACATATTAGGAAAAGGGTTGGTTTCATTTACAGAAATAGCAAAAACTTCGAAAACGTTGCCACCATAAAATTGCTATATTTTGCCTTTGCCAGATCTAAGTTGGAGTATGGCTCTTTGATATGGAATCCATTCTACGATTACCAAAAAATGTCAATCGAAAGTGTACAGAGGAAATTTTTGAAATATTTATGCTTGAAAGTTGATGGACAATATCCTGTGAGAGGCATCGATCATGATATTTTATTGTCACCTTTCGAAATGACATCTTTGTAAATACGGAGAATTATTCTTGGCATTAAATTTTTGTATAAATCAATTAATAACAATATTGATTGTGCTGCTCTTTTAAACGAAATTAATTTCCTAGTACCTAGAATCGGAGGTCGGCACAATGCCAAATTTTATTGCGAACCATCACGAACAAACGTTATGCTACGCTCACCGTTGAATTTCATGTGCGGTAGCTTCAACAAAATTTGTGAAATTTGTGACATTCATTTTGACTCATCGAATGCTGTTACATCGTGTATTATTGAGTATCTATAATGTTCATGTCTACTACAGCAACCTTACAGTATTTTGGTGTTATGTATTCCTTTGTTTTCTTGTTTATTTGTTTACTCAAACTTTTTTTTTGAACTTTAGAATTTAATTGTATGTTAAATATTATAAATTTTCTTATCAGCATTTACTTTCATATATATATATATATATATATATATATATATATATATATATATTGATTGTTTATTAATATTTGGGCCCCTTTGGAAAAAATTTTTTTCAAAATAAAATTGAACGACATTACTTTGTAAATTTTCCATAAAACTCCGAAAATTACTCTTAAAGTCAAATATGTTCAGAAATGTTGTATTAGTATACTTTTTGGCAAAAATAATCGTAATTCAAGTCAACAAATATGGTGAAACAGGCTTTATGTATCCGCTACTGAATCTTAAAATGTCTACCAAATCCTTTTCGACTTACTGTTACGAAAATAGAGGAAATGTGTTTTTCGACTTACTGTTACGAAAATAGGGGAAATGTGTAAAAACTTTACCCATTTACCGACTTCCCTGATTATAGTATTTCTTATTTCAACTAAGATCTCTCAAATCTATAATTGACATACAGGGACTCCTGCTCTTCTATTTCGGGGAAATCCAATCCAGATTAACATACGGAATAACCATCTGGGGTAGTTCTTCTGCAGTTAATGAGGTTTTTCTGGTGCAAAAGAGGATTATGCGATGCCTTGCTAATGTTCCCAATGGTACCTCATGCAGGGATCTATTCAAACAATTTAAAATTCTTCCTCTATGGCCTACATATTTGGAACTTTTAACATATATACACAAGCAACGCAAAACTCTGGTTAAGAATAACTCACTACATGATCATCATACAAGATCAAAAAATAATTTCCATCTACCCACTGTTCGTTTCACAGTATCTCAGAAATCTGCAGATATACTGGGACTAAGATTATATAACGTTCTTCCTGAAGAACTAAAATTGATAGAAAAGAGTGCACACATTCCAAAAAGAGATAAAAAAGACTTCTCCTCGCCCTCTGCCCCTATAACATTAATGAATTTTTTGATAGTTTTAGATAAAATGTTTTGTCTGTCTATATTTTATATCTTATCTTATACACTTTATTTTTATATTTTTATATCTTATCTTATACACTTTATGTAAACCTTGTTTATATCTGACTTGTCCGATAGCCTCACAGCTCTATGGATTAAATAAAAATTGAATTGAATTGAATTGAATTATTTATTCCATTTTAACGTTTCCTCCAAGGAACGGCATATCTCTTGTTATATCTCATGCTCATTGATATAGCGCCTATGCTACAGTTATCTAGACACACGGCATTGTGTCAGCCGATTTCAGCGACGCACAGTGATCTGGATTGGCCAAAAAACGGCCAAAACTCGTTTTTTCGTTGATATAGAAATAATGAAAGAAACTGTTTTTTGGTTTTGATAGGTATTGCCTTAGCCTAACTTTCAACATCCCGAAACTATGGTGGACCGAGAACCTTATTCAGATCACACCGCTGTCTCGATCTATATGACCAGTCTATTATTTAACAACCGTTCATCTCCTTACAACTCATCAATATGTTTCTATTTAAAATCTGAGAGTTGTTAACAAACAGACAGGTTAGGTGTCAGGTTGACTGATAATAAGAACAAGATCAAAACGTCCCCCATTTATCAGGAGTACATTATGAAATCTACATTTCCGAGTGGCTGCGCTATAGAGATTTCATGTGAAAAAATTTAACAAGAGTTTTCCGTATAAATTAATTCACTTATTCGTGTCTCGAAGCATTTTGGATTGTATGTGGCAACGAACGAATGATACCGAAATCAATAACCATTTGAAAAAACAATAAATACACATCTTTCGGGAAGGATATATCAATTCGATTCGGTTTTCTATAAGACTCAGTCCCGTATATTTACACGGAATCCGATTACCTATACACCATTCTATCAATCTCATATCAAAAATAACATGCTTTCCGAAGTACAATATAAAATAGCTCCCTCTCAAAGAATTTAAGCCTTACCCAAAGAGACATTTATGAATACTCAGAACGAAACCGGTGAGAAAACTTTGGTTATTCTTGTATTTCCAGTTTTATGAGTAAAGAAAATCTGCGAAATTGTGTCTTGACAATATTTCACATCCAATGAAAAAATTAAATATGTAATCATCATAAAAGTTTCCAGACAGAAATTGAAATGGATTCAGAACATGGCGACGTAAAGTTTCGTTTCAAACGTCTTGTTAAACAATTTTTGCCCATGCGAAATTATACGAAAACTCTCTGTTTTTTCTATATATATCGGGTAACCAATTAGTGTAGCAAAGTTCGGTACCTATATCATTATTTCAAAAAGCTAAAAAGTTCCCCTGGAGGAGATCAAGAGGGAACAAGGCCGCTCATCACACAGAGCTAAAGAAGCTTGTCCTTTACAGGGTGATTCAAAAGTACTTTGGTAAACTTCAGGAGGGATTCCTCACAATATTCTAATAATAATAAAAATAATAAATTTCTTTATTTTCACAAATTAATTTTTACATCAACAGTGTGAAAATACAAATAAAAAATAGAAAAACGTCAATAAAATCAAGAAATAGTCGAAAAGAGACAATCTAAAACCTCCGGACGTAAAAGGAACATCACATACACGTAAAAAAAAACGTTATTACAAAACAAGTTACGACAGAAATTCCTCAACAGTGTGAAAATTAAAATAAAAAATAGAAAAACGTCAATAAAGTCAAGCCATAGCCGAAAAGAGACAATCTAAAATCTCTGGATGTATATAGGAACATCACATACACGTCACAAACAATAATAAGAAATATTATAAAATATAAATATAAAAATATGATCAATAATTAACTATAAAGAAAACGTTCACGTTACAAAACAAGTTACGACAGAAATTCCTCAACAGTGTAGCAGTTTTTTGACAATAAGAGCTGCTTAACTTTTGCCTTGAAAATATGTACATTTCCTGAAGCTTTAATGTCATCGGGAAGTTTGTTGTACAGTTTGCATCCCTGATATTCAAAGCTTTTTTGGTAGAGTGCAGTGCGATGTTGACTGGGTAGGAGTAAGTGTGCATTTCGTGTCAAATGGGTATGTGGTGGTCTGTTGGTAGCAAATATGTTTTTGTTGCGGTATACATATGTGCACGCCTCAAGTATATATAGTCCTGCAACTGTTAATATTTTTAAGTTCTGGAATGATCCTTATTGCATATTTCTGTATTATGAACACTCGACCCACAGAGGAACTTGTGCCCCAGTTCAGTATGCTATACCTGAGATGAGAATTGAAATTTGCATAGTAAAGCGTAAGTAGAATCTCTTGACTGCAGTGATTGGAGAGAAATCTAAGAGAGTAGCAGGAATTTCTGAGTTTTTTGCACAAATTATCTACTTGTGGCTTCCATTGTAAATTGTTGTCGAAGACAACTCCTAACATGTTGGTTGTTGTTGTGGAATCCAATGATAATTCAGTATTCTGATACAGACTCACTTCATGGTGTTGTCGTCTTATCATGAATTGAAGCATTTTGGTTTTTGTTTTATTCATTTCTAAATTATTTTTCTCAGACCAAGTGATAACTTTACTGAAAGTGCTTTCAGCTGTATTTTTAAGGGAGTTTAGGTCATCCTCAATAACTAGTATATTAGTGTCATCAGCATAACATATACAGTGAGTGGATGAATTCCCATTCAGATACACCAATAAATCATTAGCAAAAACTAAATATAATAGAGGCCCCAAAATGGATCCCTGAGGCACACCGTCGGCAATATGTTTTTCGGAGCTTGTATTCTCCCCAATTTTTACTATTTGTCTCCTATTTTTTTGGTAGGAGGTCAATAAATTGAGCGGCAATCCTCTAACCCCATATCTCGAGAGTTTTTCCAGCAAAAGACTGTGATTCACGCAATCAAACGCACGTGAAAAATCAATTAACAATCCAAGCACACACTTTTTTTGGTCCAAGGCCGTTATTATTCGACTGTGAAAATCGCAAAGAGCTGTATTAGTGCCTTTATTAGTTGTGAAACCATGTTGTGATGGTGATAATAATTCCATCGCAGTAAAAAAAGCATTTAACTGCTCTTTTAAATTCATTTCATATAGTTTAGAAATGCTAGAGAGAATACTGATTGCTCTGTAGTTATTTAGATCATTTTTATCACCTTTTTTATATACAGTGCTAGTCAAAAGTCCCCTCCCCCCCTCGTATCTTTTGAACGGGTATACTTATAATAATGAAATTTGGAGGGTGGAAATAAACGGATGTAGGCTTCTCAACTGGTCATAACAGGTGACGCAATAGTCATAAATGACGTCACAAGGCCACTGTGACCAATAATTTTAAATGGGACCCTATGGCAAGTGACAGCTCGTTTGAAAGGTATTGAAAATACCTATTCAGTCATACCAATTTTGTTTGGGTTTCGGCTGATTTTGATTGATAAATTGAAGAAATACGAAAATTATAGTTTCGCATTTAATTAATAAAGATTTAAGAACCAGTTCTTATAATAAGTGTTCAAAATGTGCTCCATCTACTTCCTGGCAGTAATGCATCCTATTGCTAAACTCTTGTCGTACTCGTCCCAGTGTGTCAGAGGAAATTGCCCTACATTCTTCAACAATTCGTTGTTTCAGAATGGCAATACTGTCAGGTGCTGTAGCGTAAACCTTAGATTTCAAGTACCCCATAGAAAAAATCTAATGGTGTAAGGTCCGGTGACCGAGCTGGCCATTCGATCGAACCTCGTCGTCCAATCCATCTACCACGATATTCTTCATCTAGGTAACGTCTTACTGCACCGTAATAGTGTGCAGGAGCACCATCTTGTTGAAACGTTATTTCCAAGTTGTCGAATTCATCTGGATTCTCTTCTAGAATTTCAAGAATTAACGACTCAATATCATTTTGTAACATCTCCAGATACAATTCACCGGTTGAGTTAGCATTGAGAAAAGAGGCCCAACTATGTGGTTTCCCAAAATACCTGCCCAAACATTTACTTTTCTGGAAATTGAGTATGTTTTTCACGAAGATGTGAGGATTTGTGTCACTCCCAATACCTCACATTTTGAGTGTTAACATTCCATTGAGAAAGAAAGTACTTTCGTCACTAAAACAAATTGTCTGTATGTAGCCTGGTTGTTGGTTCATTTTATTGGACATAGTTTCACAGAATTCTAGTCTTCGGTCGGGTCATCATCTGAAAGTTGGTGCACCATTTTTAATTTGTATGGATGAAATTTGTTTTAGCCAACACCCTATGTACTGTCCTTTGACTGACTTCACAGATAGACGCAACTTGGGCTGTGGAAGAAGTAGGGTTTACTACCATTTCTCCAATTATGTCAATTTTTTGTCATCACTAATTGTTGGTCGACCAGATCGTTTGGCATCTTGAACACTACCTGATGCTTCAAACTTCCGAAGAAGCTCCCTCAAATAAACCCTCGATATAGGGCGATCGGGGTACCTCTCATTAAACAGTCGTTCCGCTGCATGGAAATTGTTTCTACATTCACCAATTATTAAGATAGCTGCTACTTTGTCGACTACAGTACGTACCATTTTGCCTATGTAAACACTTAAACGTCTCGTTAAACAATAGCTTAGGTAAATTTTCAAGGTATAAACACTTTTGACAAGTAGAGAATTCAAAAACGTCAACCTTTTTGACAATTAACCAGAGGCGTACTTTAAAATCTTTATTAATTAAATGCGAAACTATAATTTTCGTATTTCTTCAATTTATCAATCAAAATCAGCCGAAACCCAAACAAAATTGGTATGACTGAATAGGTATTGTCAATACCTTTCAAACGAGCTGTCACTTGCCATAGGGTCCCATTTAAAATTATTGGTCACAGTGGCCTTGTGACGTCATTTATGACTATTGCGTCACCTGTTATGACCAGTTGAGAAGCCTACATCCGTTTATTTCCACCCTCCAAATTTCATTATTATAAGTATACCCGTTCAAAAGATACGAGGGGGGGAGGGGACTTTTGACTAGCACTGTATAGGAGATACACTGGCTAATTTTAAATTATTTGGGAAAATGCCCTTTTCTGTTGACAGATTGATTAGGAAGGTGAGTACAGTGCATAATTCAGAGGAGCAACATTTGATCAACTTGTTTGATATTTGGTCCGTTCCGCATGAGTTAGTGTTTTTCAGTTTATTTATCAACTGTACCAACTCCCTTTCAGTGATGGGAGACATAAAAAAGTGGAGTGAATTGTCCAAATAAATATATGTCCGGAAACGCTTCGTTTCCAAGATACAGGGTGTTAAAGTTTTATTTTTATTTTCGTTTTTTTTTTAAATAACTTTCGAAATACTGACTTTAATTCAACGAAAATTGGTATTGAGAGGTTCTTTGAGGTGTCGAATTCGAACCTGACATGCGGATACAAATTTCTAATGGTACATTCTGAAGTAGTCCCGGCAATTCATTTTCTAAAAAGTCTCTCTAAGTTGCGCCATTCAGTCGGAACGGAAGAAAGAAAGGACCTATCAAGTAATTATCAATTATTGCCGCCCATACATTTACTGATACTGATAATGTCTTTCACTAACTGCGTGCGGATTTTTCAGAGCTCAAACATGGTTGTTATGAATGTTTGTGATAGCATTTCGGGAGAAGTTTGCCTCGTCCGTGAAGAGTACATATCTTAAAAATTGAGGAGTCTCGTGGCAAGAGAGCTTGTACCCTTTGAATATGGTATGGATGAAATTGTTGATCCTGGATAATTCTCCAAACTGTGGACTGAGTAGAATTGAGAGCTTCAGCAATTATTCTTGTACTTGTTTCTGGATTCTCTTCGAGAGCATTCAAAAGAGCTTCTTCCAATTCTGGGGTTCGGACTGCTCGTGGTCTTCCAATAATATCAGCTGCCCTCTTAAAGCTACCTGTATCTGCCAAACGACGGTTGAGACTGGTAAATGTTGGAGCTGAAGGCAGTACTCGATTAGAAAATCGCTCCTGGTTAATAAGTCTTGCTTCACGCGCATTGCCATCCGCAAGGCCATAAACGAAATGAATATCGGCTAAATGAGCATTATTGTTTAAATAATCCATTTTTTAAAAATTAGCGTTTTAAAACTTACAGAAACTTCAACAAAACAACAAAACGTTCAACTGTCACATAATATGTAATTACCAAAATTAGTTACTTAAACGTCAAATTCATTTCCTAAGCATTCCTGTGAAAAATGCAAAATAATGGTAATAACTTCAACACGCATCGATTATCAAATAATCGACTTGAAATTATCAAGTCCAAATATCTAGAAAACGGTTGCTTATAGCGACTTGTAACAAGAGTAGCTTTTTTACGTAGATATGATAGAGGAATTTCACTGAAAAATGTGCTAGAAGTACGCTAAAAAAAGTTATGAATCTTCAAAAAAGAAAAAGACGTGTAGGTGGCGCCCCCTACGAGTAAGAGCAATAATAACATCAGGTTCGAATTCGACACCTCAAAAAACCTCTCAATACCAATTTTCGTTCAATTAAGGTCAGTATTTCGAAAGTTATTTGAAAAAAACGAAAATAAAAAAAAAAACTTCAACAACCCGAAGCGTTTCCGGACATATATTTATTTGGACAATTCATATTAGAATATTGTGAGGAATCACCTCCCGAAGTTTATCAAAGTTCTTCTGACTCACCCTGTATAAACTAACTTGTGGTACTTGTCCAAGTTTTTACATAGGACAAACAGGTTGAACTTACAAGCAACGCATATCCGAGCATAGAAACAGTTTTATTAAGGGCAAATCTAATTGAACTTTTGCTAACCATCTGACTGAAAAACATTGCCTAATGACTTTGAACTTTTGCATGTAGAAAAGAAAGGTAAAAAATTCAATACACTAGAAAGCTTAGAGATTAACGAATAGAAGAATTCACAATATTTATTAAATGACCAGACTAATTTGAATAATTCGCCCTCTTTAAATCTGTTCACTAGAAATTGAATAATATTTGGTCCAATAATCACTTATCACTACCTGCTCCTATTATTTATATCAAACCCCAGTAATTGTAATTTACTTTCCACTTGAAAAAGCTATAGTATAGCGAAACACGTGTCGTGGGTTTTGTAAACCATGTTTTTGTGAAAATCGTAGTGAAGTGTTTCTCATAAAGTATCTGCCGCGTCTATTAAAAAAAAAAAATCCATCATGTTAACTCCTTCAATAAAAATATTGAAAAAGCTTATTTGTTTCGAAAATTTGGCAGATAAATTATGTGTTTATTTGATCGAATAGCGGCGATTACCTCAACGACATGAACTCGGAAAATTAAGAAAAATGGTTGCGAGACAAATGAACACCTAATCTACCTGCTAACTTTTTCGCCTCACAGAAACGAACAAGCCCTTTACCCGATAACGAATTTATAAAGAATATCATGTGACATAAAAATCCTTTCCACAAGTACACATTGTTAGTCCGTCTAGCCATTAACAATTTCCAGTTGAAAATATTTCAAGGCGAAGAAATAATTAATAGGGCATTCTAACGAGAAGGTCTCGGCAATTTAAATATATTCCACCTACCTATAGAATTGCATTAGGTAAATGCATTCACTGAATTAATTTAAAGTCATGGATTGACATGAAGCTGACAGTCCATTTGGTGGCTTTTATAATAACCACAAATTAAAACGATTGGAACTAAATGCACACGGATAAGTGAATATTACTAAGTGGGACGTGAACTTAGGTTATTAAAGTGTTGATGGTTTGAAAATATTGAGGAGAAAGTAATGAAGATTTTGCAATGCGATATGGCCAGTTGCGAAAATATGCAGGATCGTTTTCATCTCCATTCTCCTAATGTCTTGAAGTACGATATTCTTATATACAGGGCTTTTCACGATGAGCGTTAATTAGACGTTTCTGGCTAACCAGACAACTGAAAATTCCACAGTATGCATAAATTAATATGATCTACACGCCTAACATATTTTAGACGATGCGGCGTTGCCGCTTCTACTATAAAGTAGCGGCTACTTTGATTTTTCAAATGGAACACCCTGTATATAATATCATGTTATGATTTCTTATCACTTTGTACAACTTCATGTTCTATTTCCCTATACCTATCTGTTACCGTTTAGAAGATATAAATTAATTTCGATTTTTTTTACCAAACATTCACTTTTATAAAATGCTGATAATCTTGAACTCTCTGGTACTAAGATGATCAAATTCGATATCATGAGGATCTTCACTTCGAGTCATTTTTTTATTTGCCTCATACAGGGTCTTTGAAAAATGCAGATACTTTGTTCACATGAAAAAATGAGTGTAAGTCAATTTTTTCAAATGGTACACCCTGTATATTTCCACATTTTTTAACTCTACATCCAATTTTAGATTGACTTTGTTCAGATTTCGAACCGTTATCGAGATAAACTGTTTCAAACAGAAACTGGCGTGGTTTCCTTGTATTCATCACTTATTTTTGAAATTTAACAGATTCCGTTCGATGTTCCTTCATCAGTCACAGATAATACAATGAATAAATAATTATTGAAATACTCTTCAACCATCAAAAGAAACTTCTCTTCAAACAATAGTTGTATTAACGCTGACACACGAACTGAAAATAATTTCATGAATTAGTAAAATAATTCAATTGTCAGTGTATTTCAGAATATGTTCGAACACCTGTACTTGAACAAACATGTAATCTCTTCAAAAGATTTTCATGGGTAGCGCTTCTGATTGAGTCTGGAGTTAAGCTATTGAAAACAGTTCTAACTCTCGATTTCATATCTTCCATTGGAGTAAACGATATTTTTAATGAAACCCCACACAAAATAATCTAATGGATTGCCATCTGGTGTTCTAGGAGGCCAACAAAAAGGTCCATTATTACCAATCCATCTGTCTTCGAATTTTTCAGTTAAAGCTTCGCTTACTGAACGAGAATTATGGGGTGGAGCACCATCCATTTGGTACCATACACGTTCTCTTCCTGGCCTATTATTTAAAATCATTTGAATTCCATTTCTCATATTTTGTTGCATTCAAATTATCATCATATAACTCGATATAAAAAATTGTCCCATTCTTTATGGCACAAAATACATTAAATTGCCATCTTTCTTGAAAACCCCTTTGGCGAACGACATGGGGATTTTCTGGCGCCCAATAATGACTGTTGAATCTATTGAAAACTCCATTTTTTGTAAACTTGGCCTCATCTGGAACATTCATTTTTCCAAAGCACACTATTAAAAAATATTAATTTGCAATGTTGTACGGTAGAGACACTCAATACCTCCATGCATACAAATTGTAACTTTTGCTAAGGTACATACCAATTTCGAATTGACTGATTTGAGACTGTTGAAAAACTAAATCGAAAAGAAATATTACGTAGTATAAAATAGATGTTATATTTCAAAAATAAGTGATGAATACAAGGAAACCACGTCATTTTCTGTTTGAAACAGTTTATCTCGAAAACGGTTCGAAATCGAAATAGGATTATCTGAACAAAGTCGATCTAAAATTGGATTTAGAGCTCAAAAATGTGGAAATATACAGGGTGTTCCATTTGAAAAAATATACTTCCACTCATTTGTTCATGTGAATAAAGTATCTGCATTTTTTAAAGACCCTGTATGAAGCAAATAAAAATATGACTCGAAGAGAAGATCCTCATGGTATCACCCCACTCCATTTCGAATTTGATCGTCTTAGAACCAGAGAGTTCAGCGTTTATAAAAGTACATGTTTGGTAAAAAAAAATCGAAATTAATTTATATCTTCTAAACGGTAACAGATGGGTATAGGGAAATAGTACATGAAGTTGTTGACAAAGTGATAAGAAATCATAATATGATATTATATACAGGGTGTTCCATTTGAAAAATCAAAGTAGCCGCTACTTTATAGTAGAAGCGGAACGCCGCATCGTCTAAAATTTTAGGCGTGTAGATCATATTAATTTATGCATACTGTGAAGTTTTCAGGTTGATCCGTTGTCTGGTTTGCCAGAAACGTCTAATTAACGCTCATCGTGAAAAGCCCTGTATAGACATTTATATATATATATATATATATATATATATATATATATATATATATATATATATATATATATATATATATATATATATATATATATTGTTATGATGAGAAATATTAGTTCAACGTAAAAAAATAACAAGTGATATAATGATACTTATATATCACATATATACCTGCTATGTTTGATTTGCAATTTTTCTATACATTTTGCTTCTCTGGAACCTTGTACCATTTTCTAGTCAACGCAGCACTGGAGTTTCTCTATTGTCATAAGTATATTGTCAACAATACATTCAATGTGCACAACCTATAAAAAAAATATAGAAATAAAAATTCATGAATAAACTTCAGATCTCAAGTAGACAAAATGGTATTCAAGTTGGAACATCCTGTATGGTAAAATCAAATCAGAAGGAAACATGACAGCGACATGTCGAAAACATTTTGATGGAAATAATAAAATATAACATTTTTGAGTACAGAAAATTGTCAAATATGAATTTTAACAAACTCTGTATATATTATGTAAGCTATAGAAATGTAAATTGTAAATAAAATCCATAGAATAGTTTAGAATAAGAAAAAGTGTCCCAGAAAGTGGGCAAAACCTAAAATTTGTGAAAATAAACAAAAAGTGAGGGTTGCCAAGAAGAAAAATAACAAGTTTGGGAGAGATGAAAAATTATATTTGAAAAGAAAGCCGTACCAAATTTTGAAAAACAATAAATGAGAAAATACAAGAAGAACGGAAGCAAATCAACCATTATACAATATGAAACATATTCGGAGACAAATAGGAATAGAAAGTATCGAGGAAAAACCACTCACCTTCAGAATGCAGCCTAAGTCCTATCCGTGACGTTGCCAATAACAGTGGAGCTGCAATCTCCAATATCCGAAGAACACTTCCACGATTCACGAGAACACTCAAGAGAAAGAATAACAGTATTTTTTAGCCCAGAACTAAACAAAGTGAGTGTATTCGGGTATTTTGATGACTTTTACTCACTGATTTTAACATAATTTCTTATTCATGCTCATAAACTGAGTATAACCTTCAAACGTATATTCACTAGTTACTTTATTGCACATGAGCAAAGGTTTGACAACTTTATTTCACTGGTTAATAAAATTGAGATAGATTTCGCAGGTTAGGTATATTTAAGGATTCATTTGAATAAAAGAAACATTTTTGACTATTTTCTGGATTCATTATTTATCTATTTGATCACGTAACGACAAATATTTCCACAAAACAGTACATTGAAATTTGACTTCAAGCAGAGAAGGAGAAAAGAAACATCATTTTTCCATAGGCGTACCGACTGAGCTGGAATAAGGTAAAAGGATACAGGTAAAAGAGTATTTGAAAAAGGGTAAACAACATACCCGGATATTTTATTGCTGTTATGATAGGTATTTCCTTTTCAAAATTTTCAAATAAAAATAAATCATTAAATCAAACGTATCATAACAAATGGCAAATATTTTATCATGATGACTAGTTATTAATGAAATAAAAATAATAAAAATAATAATAATAGCATCATCATAATAATATATATATATATATATATATGGTTTTCGTTTTTGACCAGTCAAGAAAGTCTGAAAGGGACAGCACTATATATATATATATATATATATATATATATATATATATATTGTAATGTAATGATGAATTGTAAATATAAATTTTTGTTTTTATATAATAAAATTGCTAATAATTTTTGCTATTCTTTGTGAGCCAGATTGATATGATATAGATAAGTATTTTCACCCTGTATAATATTGCAATGATGTAATAATAATTGCTAGCTACGTCACTGTTCTCTCGTCACGTTGCTGCCAATTGTTATCATTTTTCTTACCACAGCTAGCACAGTTGGTACACCTCTTATCTCAGATAGCCGGTTCAAGGCAATTTAGCCACTACTTGATATGTCAAAACTCAATTTATTCAATGGTCGTAGGAATGATTGTTGATCATTGTAGAAAACAAACAACAAAGTATCAAAAAGCAATTATTTCCTTTATTCAGGAAGACTTAATCTTACCTGGCCTACGAGAAATAACTTATACTAATGTGAATCTACAAATATTCACGGATAATCATAAAAATGAAATCATGGATAGATAGACAGAACCTCACTTTTTCCTTGAGAGTGCAGTTTTCTGTTATAGTTCAAAATACAGTGAAATAAAGTTCTTCAGATGTGAAATACGTTATTTGTGAAATTGTTCAGGACCGGATGTGCACTATTAAAGTTTTTACACCTGGCTGGAACTGTCGGTGTTCAAGATATACCCTGAAACTGGATACCTTCTCTCTCCAATCGCTATCAAGGAACTCCAATACCATTAATCAGGAACCATACAGATGCAGAAATCAGCTTTGGATACTTGGATATGTTGTATAATTAAGGTAATATTGGTTCCTTGTGGCTTTGTTTGTTGTTACCTAGATACCAATTTTCCTTCTTCTTTTTCATTTGAATTTTTGAATTCGCGCACCAAATTGTCACATTTCACTGTTTGGGTTCATCTTATATAATTTATATATACAACTATTTTTCCATTCCTATTACTATTTACAAATTTCAATAATAATTGCTTATGACACCCCCCGTTGTTATTCTTCACAATTTCCAATTCTACATATGACCATCTATTCCCTGATTGGCTATTCTCATCAAGAAATTTGCTGTTCTACCATTGGCTACTTTTAAATAGCTACAATTTCATATACTGTATGTTTCAAATTTATAAATGTGTTGATCTCTTTTTATTCATGAAAATTTTGTAAATCTAGACTTGTTATCTTTTTATTGTAACGAACCTAGGCCGGACCTGTCGCCTCACGTGTTGCCATCGACAGCGATGAGATCATCCCCGGAGATATTCGAGAAACATCCAGTCTCTCTGCCACGGAAAACAACGGTCAATATTGGAAACAATTGGAACATGCCAGAATTCGAAACATCGAGAATGCTGTATCGGAGATAAATAGGCGACCCTCAAGTAGAGTCAAGACAGTCTGAACGAGCCCATACGATCGAGCTATTCAGTGGCGTAGTAATATAAATTAAGTTGTAGATTTTAAGTGCTAAATAAATTAGTTAAACCAAGTTAAGTTGATTTACGTTACAATTGGTGTCGGAAGCGAGATTTTGAAAATAAACAAGTGATCGTGGAGTGGATAGTCAGAAAAATAAATTGATAGACCTTTTTGTACGCCCAAAATAGACAGTGGCCCGGTTTTCGCGAAGTGGACAATTGTGCGTGGGAATATAAACTGATACACTGTTCGCGTGAAACAGAAAATAGACAGTGGCCCGGTTTTCGCGAAGTGGACAATTGTGCGTGGGAATATAAACTGATACACTCTTCGCGTGAAACAGACAATAGACTGGTGGCCCGTGGAAAAGAATTCGCGAAGTGAATTTTTAACAAACTGATAAACTTTTCGTGTGAAACAGACTGATACCTCGTCAAAGACAAAATGTGTTCAAGAAAAGTGCGCCTTGCGGACTTGAAGGTAGCGGAATTGAAACAGGAATTGGAGGAAAGGGAACTGGAAACAACGGGTAAAAAGCAAGTACTCCAGGAAAGACTTGCAGAAGGACTTATACAAGAAGGTGAGGACCCCGAAACATTTTTATTCGAAGTTCCCGGAGGTGATTTAAGTTTGGTAATGAATAAACTGGAAGAAAATTCAAGAAGCCTGGAAGAAAATGCTAAAAATCTGGAAGAGAAGCTTCTAGAAAATTCAAGAAGCCTGGAAGAAAATGCAAAAATTGGAAAGAAGCTTCAAGAAAATTCTAGAAATCTGGAAGAGAAGCTTCAAGAAAATTCTAGAAATCTGGAAGAAAAAAGGATAGGAACCGTCGAGCAGAGATGGACAAGATGAAGGAAATAATCAGCGATGAAATCAAAGACGGAATCGAGGCAGAAATGGACAAAATAAAGGAAACGATCAGTAAGCTGGAAAAACGAATTAATAGTGCGCCCCCCACAGAGATGGTTAACGAAAATGCAATGCTGGACTTGAGTTTGAACTTGGATAAAGTTCAAGAGGGTATAAAAAATGTCAAGGTCATTTCTGAAATAGGGAAGCTTTCCATGAAGCCGCCTCAATTCGACGGAAAAACTCCATGGGAAAATTACCGCCGACAGTTTGAAGCAGCGGCCAAAGCAAAGGGGGGAAAGAGCTGTAGCACTAACACTTGCATTACGTGGAGAAGCGACGAATATTCTACAAACTCTTACCGCCCAAGAACAGGAGGACTATGATCAGCTGATTAAACATCTAGAATTACGATATGGCCAGGCCCATTTGGAACACGTATACCACTCCCAACTGAAAAATCGCTGCCAGAAATCGGGCGAATCCTTACAAGAATTCGAAGCTGACATTGCACGCTTGGTTCGTCTCGCATATCCAGCCACACCGGAAAATGTAATGGAGCGATTAGCGGTTCAGGCATTCTTGGATGGACTCCGTGACCAAGAAACCAGACAAGCGTTGACACTAGCTCGTCCAACACATCTCGTAGACGCACTGGCACGCGCTTTGGAATTTGAGGCAGCAAAGCAATCCTGCAAAAACCAAAGTAAAGTTCGAAGTATTGAAGAAGACCCACAGGAGCATGCTGACTTGGAAGCTGCCATAAGAAAAGTGATGAAGGAAGTTTTGCCTGAGAAAAGACAGATAAGATGCTGGAATTGTGGCAAAATTGGACATGTGCGTAGCAAATGTCCTTCGAACCAAAAAAAAACAAAGAAGGTCGACGAGAAGGGGCAATCGTCGGCCTGTGTCCAGCAAGCCCCGGTTAACAACGCATATGTCGCTATCCTGAAACGACAGAACAGAGGTGTTTTCGTAGACGGTCTCATCAATAACGAGCCTTGCACCATGCTGCTAGATACAGGTGCGACTAGGACAATTCTCGGACCTTCCTTTGCCAGAACACCGGAACGAATTGAACCGACAACTTGGAAGCTACGCACAGCAACAGGGAGCCAGCTACTGTATATGGCGAGCTACCGATTGAAATAATTTTGGGCAGCACTAAAGTGAAACATCAGGCACTTGTAGCGGACATCGAAGACGATGCAATCATCGGAATGGACATCATGAATTCCAGAGGGTTTGAATTGGATTTCAAAGACGGCGTCCTACGTGTCAACGGAGAAGAGCTGGTACTTCATGGGAGAAGTGAAGAGTTGATCCGTGTGCTGTTGGCTGAAGATGTAAGCGTACCTGAGAGGGCTGAAACCATCCTGGAGGCTCGCCTGGACGGGAGTGCGAGCAGTGGAGACGTGATGATGTTCGAGCCCAAACTTCATGATGAGAAAATTGGACGAGGGATTGCCCTAGGGAAAACCCTGTTACGTGCTGAAAAATTTGTACCGGTAAGGGTCATGAATGTCAATTACTTTCCAGTGACCTTAAAGAAAGGAACAATTTTAGGGCACTGCTCGTCAGTTTCATCTGTGATCCGGGGCGTACGAGGTACGATTAGCCAACCCAACAACTTGCCCACAGAACTAGAAAAATTAGTTGCCATCTCTTCCAAAGACATAAAACCAGCTCAACAGCCCAAACTAAGAGATTTAGTCAAAAAGTACCAAGACATCTTCGATACCGGACAAGGAAAAGGGGGTCGAACTAATGTGGTCCAGCACAAGATTGATACTGGGGGTGCCCGACCGATCCGGCAATCAGCAAGAAGACTTCCTCTTGCCAAGAAGGAAGAGGCTGACAAAATAGTCAGCGATATGGGAAAAGAAGGAGTTATCGAACCATCTGACAGTCCCTGGTCCTCTCCAGTTGTACTGGTGAAGAAAAGGATGGATCGACACGCTTTTGTGTAGACTATCGCCAACTTAATAATGTCACGAAGAAGGACAGTTACCCTCTCCCGCGAATAGATGACACCCTAGACACGTTGGCTGGTTCCACGATTTTCTCGACCCTTGATCTGAAGAGTGGATACTGGCAAGTAGAACTGGCTCAGGAAGATCGAGAAAAGACTGCTTTTCCATCGGCTCAGGATTGTGGCAGTTCACCGTTAGCCATTCGGGCTCTGTAATGCCCGCCACATTCGAAAGATTGATGGAAACAGTACTGAAGGGACTCTCATGGAACACGTGTCTAGTGTATCTCGACGACATAATTGTGGTCGGCAGATCGTTTGAGGACCACGTGAAAAACTTGGAGGAAGTATTCCTGCGACTGAGGAACTCCGGATTGAAGCTGAGCCCTAAGAAATGCCATCTGTTCCAAAAAGAAGTACGATACCTCGGCCACGTTGTCTCTGGGGAAGGAGTAGCGGTGGATGACCTGAAGATGAAAGCTGTTAAGGATTGGCCCATCCCAAAGACATTCACCAACTTCGAAGTTTCCTTGGTTTATGCTCATACTATCGCCGATATGTGCTGGGATTCGCCAACATCGCGTAAACCACTGGCCAAGCTCACGGAAGGCCCAGCAAAGTTCCATTGGTCCGAAGAATTTCAAGACTCATTCAGGAAGCTTAAAGGAGCTTTGATCAACGCACCTATACTGAGCTATCCCTACCCAAAGGGAAATTCATTTTGGATACGGACGCCAGCAACGTGGGACTTGGAGCTGTCCTATCTCAGATCCAGGAGGGACAGGAGAAGGTCATTGGTTATTTCAGCAAGACGCTTAGCAAACCAGAGCGCAATTACTGTGTCACCAGGCGAGAGCTGTTAGCTGTTGTAAAGGGGTTGGAACACTTCTACAGGTACGTGTATGGAAGAAGATTCCTGTTGAGAACTGACCATGCAGCTCTCAAATGGCTCTTACAGTTCAAAAATCCTGAGGGTCAAGTAGCACGTTGGATCGAGAGACTCCAAGAATTCGATTTCGAGATCGAACATCGAGCCGGAACTAGCCATAAGAATGCAGATGCCTTGTCGCGAAGACCATGTCCAGATGATTGCTCACATTGCCGACGAGCAGAAGAAGAAGCAACACTTTGTAGAACCGCGGCAATGGATGACAACTGGAATGACAGCAAGATCCAGAAAGACCAAGAGAGGACCCCGACCTTGGCTTAGTCGTCAGCTGGAAGAAGGGCAATCGAAGACCATCATGGCAGGAAGTCGCAGGTTACTCGCCGGCTGTTAAGTCCTATTGGGCACAATGGAACTCTCTTATTCTGGACAATGGGATCCTGAAACGTGTGTTGGAGGCCGATATTGGTGGGAAGACAGACGCCAAATAATTGTTCCCAGGAACAGAAGAGAGGAAGTGCTGCGGAAATCCATGATGGAGTCGCTGGAGGACATCTGGGAGTGACGAAGACCCTGCAGAAAGTGAGGCAACGGTTTTACTGGGCCAATTGTCAAGCTGACGTCCAGGACTGGTGCAGAAAGTGCGCTATATGCGCTGCTAGCAATGGACCTCGAATACGACCCAAGGCCCCGATGCGTCAGTACAACGTAGGCAGCCCGTTCGAGAGAATCGCCATTGACATCGCCGGCCCGTTTCCCGTATCCGACCACGGGAATAAATACATCCTTGTGGCAATGGACTACTTCAGTAAGTGGGCGGAAGCCTATGCCCTGCCCAACCAGGAAGCCATCACCGTCGCCGACGTCTTGGTGAAAGAATGGATATGTCGATTCGGTATTCCAATGGAGCTGCACTCGGATCAAGGCAGAAATTTCGAATCAACCTTTTCCAAGACATATGTCTACTGCTGAACATCCGCAAGACAAGAACCACGGCCCTACATCCGCAGTCCGATGGAATGGTGGAACGGATGAACAGGACGATCAACCGCCACTTGTCCAAGGTTGTCTCTGACCATCAAAGATACTGGGACCAGTATCTTCATTTGTTCCTGATGGCCTATCGATCCGCAGTACACGAGTCAACCGGTCAAACTCCTGCTAGTATTTTAATGGGCCGAGAACTGCGACTGCCTTGTGACCTGAAGTTTGGGATACCGCCAGGACAAGACACTGCGGGAGAGGACTACGTCAGCAAACTTCGGCAGAGAATGGACGACATCCACGAACGAGTCCGGTTGAACATCCAGAGTGCCAGCGATAAAATGAAGAAGACCTATGACATCAAGGCCGACGCTGGAGGATTTAAGGTTGATGATCTGGTTTGGCTGTACAACCCCAAACGTCGTCGTGGACTATCACCAAAGTTGCGGAACTCATGGGAAGGCCCGTATAAAATCGTGAAAAGGATAAACGACATTGTGTACCGAATCCATAAGCCACCCCGAGGGAAACCAAGGGTCGTCCATTTCAACAGGTTGGCCCCTTACGCTGGAAACCATGCCAAGTTCGCACCCTCAAGCCACCGGAGGATGATATGACGTTCGAGAAGTTTATGTCCTTGTATTCAAACGGGCAGAAAGTTCTACATGGGGTTACTAGAGAGGAGTCACGAGACCTTTTCGAGGTGCCTGCTGACTACGCACTAGCGCACTGTGTGGCAGAAGATCTTCAAATGTCCAGGGGCATCGCCGCAGTTTTCTACAAGAAATTTGGTCAACTCCAAACACTGCGGGAGCAGAATCCAGAAGTTGGTGGGGTGCTACAGTTGAAGAAAGGCCAGAGAAACATCTACTACCTAGTTACCAAGAGGCATTCCCAAGATAAACCGTCCTATGAAGATGTCTGGAAGAGTCTCACCAAACTAAGAGATACTATGGTGGACCAGAATCTGGTGGATCTAGCAATTCCAAAATTGTCCTGTGGTATTGATGGGTTGGACTGGAGAGTCATAAGAAGTATGCTGGAGGCGATATTCAGATCCAGCGGCGTCAAGATTTTGGTTTGCTGTAACCCTCTTCTACGACCGATCATGAAGACCGTGGAGTGTTACTTCCATCGAACTTCACGGTGCAGATATGGGGAGTCATGCAGATATCGTCACACTCCAAGGATGAAATTTCGGGACGAAATGTCTTTAAGAAGGGGGCAATGTAACGAACCTAGGCCGGACCTGTCGCCTCACGTGTTGCCATCGACAGCGATGAGATCATCCCCGGAGATATTCGAGAAACATCCAGTCTCTCTGCCACGGAAAACAACGGTCAATATTGGAAACAATTGGAACATGCCAGAATTCGAAACATCGAGAATGCTGTATCGGAGATAAATAGGCGACCCTCAAGTAGAGTCAAAACAGTCTGAACGAGCCCATACGATCGAGCTATTCAGTGGCGTAGTAATATAAATTAAGTTGTAGATTTTAAGTGCTAAATAAATTAGTTAAACCAAGTTAAGTTGATTTACGTTACATTATCAATTATGGGTTATAAATTAAATTTATTTTATTTACTTAACATTATAATTATTTTTTTTTTTTTTTATTCCTTTTAAAACTTATAACTGGCATAACATAACATAACAATATATATATATATATATGTATATATATATATATATATATATATATATATATATATATATACAGGGTGTAATCTAATCTCTTGCACACCTGTGAATGACGAGTGTGTAATGCCATTTTATATCCGTAGAAAATTTTCAAATAATGTTGAATTGATTGGGTGGTAAATGTACAAAAAGAGTGCATTAATGCGATAGATATTCTATTTCAAAGTATGAAAACAACGAACTCAATATTTTAAACTGGTAGATAAAATCAGAACTAGTAGATGAGGTCAATACAGCTTTATATAATATTTTTTACTCATCATTCATGTGCATCAGATTGTTCGACGCACTCTAGATGCAACAATAAAAAAAATTCTGAAAAATCAGATCTATCAATTTCCCTAAAATCCAAAAAAGTTAAAATTTACAGGGTGTTCCAAGGTTTTCCAATTTCACGTTCTGTTTCAAAGTATCCTATTAAAAACTTTTAAAAAATTATTCCACTAGTTTCATCGATGGGAATTACAACTTTGTTATATTGGAAATACAAAATTACCAAAATGACGTCGTCTCTTTCCAACGAGAAAATACTATACTACGAATTGAAAGTATATCCACCGCATAGGTGATACAAAAGATTCGGGTGTCGCTTTCATTAGAGATCTGAGCTCCAAGAAACATATTGATATACATTTGCATGAAATACATTACAATTATTAATTGACCCCATATAAGTGCTCCACTACTAATAAGAACGCAGTCTTCAAGAATTCGTACCGCTTATTGGGGATCCTTTCAGACAAAATCTGAGGGAAAAACGTTAAAAGTTCAGAATACGTTTCTGAAATATTATCGAAAGTACAGAACGCATCCCGCTTGTTAGTCCTTTCAACCGATTCGAGAGGATTTCTAGATAAGTCGTCTCGAACTCCGAAGAGAGGCCAACAAAATTCCCTACATCTTCATATTACTGAATAACTACGTTGAAAGTCAATACCTGGTGTAGGACATCAATTTTACCGTCCCTAAGGATAGCTGACGCCCTCGCCTGATCCTCTTTCAAGTGAATGTACATGGATATGCCAAATTATTAGATCACGTGCTTTTCTGTCTAACGAATTATTGGTTCAGACATCATAAGGATTCTTTGGTGTCAGTTTCATCAAGTTCAAAAATGAATTGACACATTAGATTGTTATGTCACAAAAATTAAAAGTTGTTTTTTGCAGCGATTGAAAAAAAAACGTGTGCGGTGGGGACCCCCTTTAGGAACGAAGTTCCTTTACGCGGCTTGCGTTGGGTGTTGACTGGTAGAAATCGTCACGTAATCCCAAGTAATACTATGCCTATACAGTGCGCGCGTAAAGTATGGAAACATGAAGATATCTTTGACACCCCGTAAGATACAATAACAAAATTTTGGTTATGTATATTAGATGGATAGGCGATTTCAAATTTTATATTTTCGACGTTGTCACGTCCCCAATAGGTAATATATTTGAAGAATCTACCTAAAATTTTGGTTATGAAATGAAAGACATAAAACATCTTATTTTTGGAGGACGTTTTCTGAGGACACCATTGAAAGTAGGGTGGTCTCTGAATATTATCTAACTTTCAATCTTATTTATGCATACGTTTACGTGTGTCTGAAAGAGCTTAACAACATCAGAAGAACTGATTTGTTTGAAAATATGAACAGGATGTTCATAAAATCAGATGTGAAATCATCTGCGACTGAAAGATAAACTTTAGTCACTATCTTCCATCGTTCAAGATAACCTCTTGAACGATGGAAGATAGTGACTGGAGTTTATCTTTCAGTCGCAGATGATTCCACATCCAATTTTATGAACATCCTGTTCATATTTCCAAACAAATCAATCTATCATACCCCATGACAGGTTTCAATGTCAGAAAAACACAAATTTCAAAGTGTCTCTCCAAAAGAAATGTTTCTTACTTGTTTTCATCTTTGCAAAGTGAGATTGCTTCTAGAAAATGTGTTTCCCATTTTTGCAGGTTTTCCTGATGATCGTGGAAGCGTGAAATAGATTTTCGTCGACAAAAATGTATTGAAGACCTAGTGAATGTGATGCCTCTCTTGCGTCAATGTTACAAAGGATTTCTGGTGAGTACTCTCTTTTGGAAAACCTTCTTCTTTGCCTCATTCATCTATATGAGTTCTTAATTAAGAAAATAACTATCTGAATGAAAATGCAAATTGGTAAATATAAAATTACTCAAGATATGCACTCTGAATATATGGAAAAAACTTTTATTACGTGTTTTTGCCTCCTGAACACGAATACGGAAGAAAAATGCGGCGGTCTTATACCGTTCCCGAGTTAAAGAAAAAAAAATTAACCTCATTTTCAAGCACCGTTTTCTCGCACAAAAATCACTCAAAATGCCGCCTTCTTTTTACCAGCATAAACAATACACCCTAAATCACTTATTTTCGGCACAACTTTGCTCAAAATATCAACGTTTTTATCGAAAAAATCCAAATAAATAAATTTCTCACTTTGACAGATGGAATTTAGTAACTTTGCCTTATTTTTCATGTTGGTAATAAATGAATCACCGCCCACAACAATTGCACACATAAATGAAGGGGAAACTATTGCTCACATTTGAGTTCGAAAAGTTGGCGGTGATTCATTCATCACCAACATGAAAAATAAGGCAAAGTTACTAAATTCCATCTGTCAAAGTGAGAAATTTATTTATTTGGAACTGTGTAAGAAGGAGAATTTTTTCGATAAAAACAACGATATTTTGTGCGAAATTGTGCCGAAAATAAGTGATTTAGGGTGTATTGTTTATGCTGGTTAAAAGAAGAAGGCATTTTGAGTGATTTTTGTGCGAGAAAACGGTGCCTGAAAATGAGTTTTTTTTTAACTTCTCTAACTCGGGAACGGTATGAGACCGCCGCATTTTTCTTCCGGATTCGTGTTCAGAAGGCAAAAACACGTAAGAAAAGTTTTTTCCTTATATTCAGAGTGCATGTGTAGAGTAACTTTATATTTACCAGCAAATTTTCAATTTCAGATTTTTTCTTTTGAGTTAGGGTCCTTTCAGAATATCTAACAGATGTAGTTCAATGTCCAGCGAGGCTTTAGCCGGGAAAATAATTGTTTGCTGTTAGACATTCACAAAAAATAACTTCATTTTTCTCGTGGATTTTTCAATTCACAGAAAAATCTTTCTATTCTATATTCAATTGAGAATGTTACCCTTTTCAATCAGAAGAACCTTCAATTTTCAAGAAATGTGCTTATTATAATAAACGATATATCTTGATTTTCTTTGCCATTCCACTATTGAGCCGTATTAACACTGTGCAATTCAAAAAAAGGAGAGAAATTTAAACTATCCACTATTTAAGGCCACGAGACAGTTGAATTAGGAAATTATTTTCGACGGAATCGAAAAATTTCAAAGGACTTTTCGATTTGAAATGCGAAAAAAAAATATTTTTGAAGGGGGGCATTTGCCCCCCCAATCGACTCTAGAAAATTTCCTCGTTATAGAAAGTCGACGACTCAAAAAATTGATGTCCCCGAAAAGCGCAACAAAAAAAATGTTCAGACCCCCCCCTTACTAGAAATCATACGTCATGGGAAATAATTATCGTTTTTCAATAAAACTTCAATGGACTTCTTTGTAGTACTTACTCTTTTTGAACTTTTTTTTTTGGGGGGGAAGGGGGGTATTGTTAAAATCGATGGGGTCAACTAGGAGAAGGAGTTTTTTTTTCGCGTTTAGACCCTCAAATGGTCCCCTGGCACAATCCGCATTTCTCTACGACCCCCCCTTTAGGCTGTGCGCTTCCCCGTGGACTATTTGGAATAACGAGAGTAGTTTTGATTATATCTGTCAAACTAGATGGTCAATCACTTTGATTTTTTTCACGATATCTGTGATATCCTGCTCTAGCTCGTTCTTCATAAACTTCTTAATTTTAGTACTAACGGTAGGATTAATAATGTGCGCTTCCCCGTGGACTATTTTGAATAACGAGAGTAGTTTTGATTATATCTGTCAAACTAGATGGTCAATCTCTTTGATTTTTTTTCACAATATCTGTGATATCCTGCTCTAGCTCCTCCTCGTTTTTCATAAACTTCTTAATTTCAGTACTAACGGTAGAATTAATAATGTGCGCTTCCCCGTGGACTATTTTGAATAACGAGAGTAGTTTTGATTATATCTGTCAAACTAGATGGTCAATCACTTTGATTTTTTTTCTCAATATCTGTGATAGCCTGCTCTAGCTCCTCCTCGTTTTTCATAAACTTCTTAATTTTAGTACTAACGGTAGAATTAATAATGTGCTGTTTGCCTATGCATGGTCCATATGTTACGTGTTAACTGAGTCAACTTCAATTATATATATCTCGGGTTCGGGAAGGTGGAAATTGTTAAAATTTTATAGAGGTGTTGTTCACATGTTAAACAATACATATGCCAAATTTTAATAATTTCCTAATGCAACTGTCTCGTGGCGGAACTACCTTAATGATAAACTCAAAGAAGTTACTTTCTGTGACTTGTTCTTTCCCAGCATAGAAGCCATTTTATAATGTCTAATTATACCTTAATCTTAAACGCCCACAAAAATTCCCTTCACATATAAGGTACGGTGGACAATTCTTTTGGAGCAAAAACTGAAGTACCTATAAATTGAATCATACTTTGATTCAATATTTAGGTTGAAAATATGGTATTTCAAAGCTGCATTATTCGTGTATTATACGTATGCCAAATTTTAATATTTTACTACCTCAATCGATAAAACCAAATTGCTCTAAAATCGCTTACCTTGCTTATCTACTGCAGCTCTCTTTCTGGAACCCTTTCTTCGTGCCATTTTTCAGTTAATATTCAACACTTTCAAAGTCGGTCATTACACCTGGACGAAATACGAACACAGCATAGATTATCACTTTCCGCAACACTTATTTCGATTGATTGTAATCCACCTGAGGCTGCAAAAGGTTTCAGGAAACTAAAAAGGGTCGTCCACTACCGTAAATAAAGTTCATTTTTTAAAACTTTCTCGACGAGTACGAATAAAACATCCTCCTGCACCCGAAAAACTCGCTCCTAACTCTTCCCAACTTTTCCGGTGTCTGATCTTTCGCGCAACTGAAAAGCGCGCTCGACGGAGCTTTCAGGATGTTTCCGAAAACGTTGAGCTTTTGAGGGGAACGCGAAAACTAGCGGTCTCAGTGGCGCTTGAGAGTGGCTGCCTCTCGTTCGCTCCCACTACCGGGATTCAACCGATATCATGCACGCTTCCGAATCATTGATGTCGTTTATTTGTTTTTACGTGCTTACTCAGATGCTACGCTGTGATTGTTCAGCGTGTGCCGCCGATGTCCAATCGAAAGCTGGTTTGATGAGTAGAAACCACCTATTTTTAAAACTTATGGTGGATTTATGCAGCACCAATTAACAATTATCAAGTAACAATTATCAATTAACAATTAGCAACATGCATTATATATAACAAAGAAATTACGACAACTAATATACAGTGTGTCCGTAAAGTATGGAACAAATTCATTTTTAGGTAAACAGGTCATTTTAAGAAATAATCCTGAAACACGTCGATTTTTTATGTTAATTTACCGTATTTTAAAATAATAATCTAATATACAGGGTGAATTACGTTCGAGTAATGACGTCACCCTCATTTTTTCTAAATGGAACACCCCCATTTTGTCTCAATTTTCGGATTACTCTAGCTGAGCTGATTCCAAAAATGTATCACATGTTGATTCCAATTGGTACAGGGTGGACAAAAATACAATAGTTTTGTGTGTGCTCATAAAGTAACGCGTAACATTCTTTATTAGGTAAATTAACAATATTATCAAAAATACTTATTGTCTAGCGGACAGAATATGCTGGAATACATGACTTTATAAATGTTCGAACTGCAGCCCTTGCTGTATTTGACAGTAACCCAAACGGTGTACAAATTCTTGTTGAACCTTGTGTATGGTTTCTTGCGTAATATTGTTTATTTCTGTTCGAATTTTCTCTTGTACATCTGCAATATTTGCTGGTTTCGTGTTATAAACAACATTCTTCAGAAAATAATCCAAAGGATTTAAATCTGGTGACCTCGCTGGCCATTCAGTGGGTCCACGTCTACCAATCCACCTGTTTGGAAAAATTTCATCTAGGTACCTTCTAACATCTACAGCATAATGTGGAGGTGCACCATCCTGTTGAAACCATAAACTTTCATCAAAACCTCCAGGATTACGTCTGCTGGGAAACAAATTACGTAAAGTAGGTACGAGATACCCCCTTAAAAACTCAAGGTACGTTGCCCCGTTTAAATTACCTTCGAAAAAGTAGGGTCCGATGATTCGATTTCGTACAATTCCAGCCCATACATTTACCTTTTGAGGGTATTGTGTATGATGCTCACGCATCCAGTGGGTTTTCTTTTCCCAGTACTACTTCGACGGTTAACCTCACCTTTCATGAAAGTGGACCATCAGAAAAAATAATGTTTTGTATCAAGAGAGGGTCTCGGTGACATTTATCCATCATTTCTTCGCAAAATTGGAGTCTTCTATCGGGATCATCTTCGTTTAATTCTTGCACAAGTTTGATTTTAGAAGGATGCCATTTTTCAAGCTTCAATAGTTTGTGTACCGTTGTTTTGCTAACACCGATATAGCGACTAACTTTACGAACAGAAGTGTGCGCATCTTCTTCAAAACTCAGTAAAACATCTCATGCTGTATCAGCATTTGCAGGGGGACGACCTGATTTGCGTACATTTTCAACATTACCAATTTCTCGAAATTTCGTTTCAATCTTACTGACTGTTGAACGCGTTATAGGTCTTTCTGAATATTTATCATTAAACAAATTGCACACTTCCATCTGAGTTCGCGATCTGTCTCCATACCCAATCATCATAAGTATTTCAATTCTTTGTTTTACACTTAACTCCATTTCTACTTCCAATTAAATCTAAGCAATCATTCGAATATTCACGAATACCAAAAATATTGTAGTACTTAACTGTCACTGAACATCAATAAATTACTAAACAAATAATGACATTTTATGAATAGATAAGAAATATTTTTTGTCATATTGTCTGCTAGACCACAAGTACCAAACATGTTTGGAAACAGCTCATATTTTTTTATATTGATAATTTACATATTAAAGAATACTGCGCGTTACTTTTAGACCAAACACAAAACTATTGTACTTTTGTCCACCCTGTACCAATTGGAATCAACATGTGATACACTTTTGGAATCAGCTCAGCTAGAGTAATCCGAAAATTGAGACAAAATGGGGGTGTTCCATTTAAAAAAAATGACGGTGACGTCATTACTCGAACGTAATTCACCCTGTATATTAGATTATTATTTTAAAATACGGTAAATTAACATCAAAAATCGACGTGTTTCAGGATTATTTCTTAAAATGACCTGTTTAGCTAAAAATGAATTTGTTCCATACTTTACGGACACAGTGTATATATACAGTGCTAGTCAAAAGTCCCCTCCCCCCTCGTATCTTTTGAACGGGTATACTTATAATAATGAAATTTGGAGGGTGGAAATAAACGGATGTAGGCTTCTCAACTGGTCATAACAGGTGACGCAATAGTCATAAATGACGTCACAAGGCCACTGTGACCAATAATTTTAAATGGGACCCTATGGCAAGTGACAGCTCGTTTGAAAGGTATTGAAAATACCTATTCAGTCATACCAATTTTGTTTGGGTTTTGGCTGATTTTGATTGATAAATTGAAGAAATACGAAAATTATAGTTTCGCATTTAATTAATAAAGATTTAAGAACCAGTTCTTATAATAAGTGTTCAAAATGTGCTCCATCTACTTCCTGGCAGTAATGCATCCTATTGCTAAACTCTTGTTGTACTCGTCCCAGTGTGTCAGCGGAAATTGCCCTACATTCTTCAACAATTCGTTGTTTCAGAATGGCAATACTGTCAGGTGCTGTAGCGTAAACCTTAGATTTCCAGTACCCCATAAGAAAAAAATCTAATGGTGTAAGGTCCGGTGACCGAGCTGGCCATTCGATCGAACCTCGTCGTCCAATCCATCTACCACGATATTCTTCATCTAGGTAACGTCTTACTGCACCGTAATAGTGTGCAGGAGCACCATCTTGTTGAAACGTTATTTCCAAGTTGTCGAATTCATCTGGATTATCTTCTAGAATTTCAAGAATTAACGCCTCAATATCATTTTGTAACATCTCCAGATACAATTCACCGGTTAAGTTAGCATTGAGAAAAAGAGGCCCAACTATGTGGTTTCCCAAAATACCTGCCCAAACATTTACTTTTTCTGGAAATTGAGTATGTTTTTCACGAAAGATGTGAGGATTTGTGTCACTCCAATACCTCACATTTTGAGTGTTAACATTTCCATTGAGAAAGAAAGTACTTTCGTCACTAAAACAAATTGTCTGTATGTAGCCTGGTTGTTGGTTCATTTTATTGGACATAGTTTCACAGAATTCTAGTCTTCGGTCGGGGTCATCATCTGAAAGTTGGTGCACCATTTTTAATTTGTATGGATAAAATTTGTTTTTAGCCAACACCCTATGTACTGTCCTTTGACTGACTTCACAGATAGACGCAACTTGGGCTGTGGAACAAGTAGGGTTTACTACCATTTCTCCAATTATGTCAATTTTTTTGTCATCACTAATTGTTGGTCGACCAGATCGTTTGGCATCTTGAACACTACCTGATGCTTCAAACTTCCGAAGAAGCTCCCTCAAATAAACCCTCGATATAGGGCGATCGGGGTACCTCTCATTAAACAGTCGTTCCGCTGCATGGAAATTGTTTCTACATTCACCAATTATTAAGATAGCTGCTACTTTGTCGGCTACAGTACGTACCATTTTGCCTATGTAAACACTTAAACGTCTCGTTAAACAATAGCTTAGGTAAATTTTCAAGGTATAAACACTTTTGACAAGTAGAGAATTCAAAAACGTCAACCTTTTTGACAATTAACCAGAGGCGTACTTTAAAATCTTTATTGATTAAATGCGAAACTATAATTTTCGTATTTCTTCAATTTATCAATCAAAATCAGCCGAAACCCAAACAAAATTGGTATGACTGAATAGGTATTTTCAATACCTTTTAAACGAGCTGTCACTTGCCATAGGGTCCCATTCAAAATTATTGGTCACAGTGGCCTTGTGACGTCATTTATGACTATTGCGTCACCTGTTATGACCAGTTGAGAAGCCTACATCCGTTTATTTCCACCCTCCAAATTTCATCATTATAAGTATACTCGTTCATAAGATACGAGGGGGGGAGGGGACTTTTGACTAGCACTGTATACTTCATACTGACTAACTGTATTGTAACTCTTATTTGTTTTGGAATTAATTGAATTTGAATTTGAAAAAAAAAATATTATAAGTTCAACCATCATCCTACAATGACCGTGTTTATGCAGACAAGTAACAATTATCAATTAACAATTAACAAGTAGAAAGTTGGCCAACTTTTAACTTCTTAATTTAATTGAACCAAATTTTCTTCTAGTGCGCAACTAGTACGCAGATGACCGTGGATTGGTCCGTGCGATAACGAAAGCCAACCCAACTTTCACTGAATAAAATATTCTGGTTTGTTTTTGTTGAGGGTTGTGGCGTCTTCTGGAATTTTATTTGTTTGTGAAAATATACTGTGAAAATGTAAATTGATGATGCCATTTTGATCGACCTCGTTCGGCAATTTCCCGTGTTGTATGACTTGTGCGCATGCTTACTTTTCTTGTTAATTGAATGTGCATAAATGCCATCATTTTCGTTACTTGTTAATTGCTAATTGTTAATTGATAATTGTTACTTGATAATTGTTAATTGGTGTTGCATAAATCCACCATTACTTTGGACGCGGTTGTTGGACCGGAATCGATTTTTAGGTAGATTTCCATAAAAGTACTCTTGCCACAGATCTAAGAGACTCATTATACATGATAATCCCATAATCTAATAATTGCCTATTGGTAATTCATAAAAACTTTTTAACAAAAAAATAAACCGACGAAATACGGAACTGAAAAGTAAAAAATGAAATAAACCTTCTTAGTCTCAGTAACTAAGCTACTAAACTAATGTAAGTAACTAATTTTGAGTCGGCGCCAAACATACAAGCAAATGAATTAGGTAAGGCGTAAAATGATGGCATCGAGTTGCGCGGTGACATTCTGATAATTTTTTTGAAGTAATTTAATGATGTTCGTTGATTGTTTGTTTGGCGCCGACTCAAAATTAGTTACTTACATTGGTTTAGGAGCTTAGTTACTGAGACTAAAAAGGTTTATTTTATTTTTACTTTTCAGATCCGTATTTTGTCGGTTAAATTTTTTGAAATTATTTATTTATAAAATTACTTTTTTACTATTTGTTGTAATATAAATTATTTTTGTTGTTCTGGTTGGTTCATTTCATTACTTTGTATAGCATTCCATCCTCTCATAGAATATAATGGTTTTGACGGAAGTGGAACAGAAATAATGTCAGTAGCGATCTGTCATTGTCAACTACGTATGTGTGTGCCAATGTTCATAAGTGAAAAATCAAGTATCCCCTATTTTTCTACCCGTAAGGGTATATAATTCCATTCGGAATCCGAAATGTGTAAGGTATACCCTATATATTGAAAAAAATAATCATCCAAATCGAAGAACCCAGTATAAAGTTATGCCTGATAGAATCGGTTAACGGACCAGAATTCAGAGGGTGAGTGATCAATATCCTTCATTTTGCTACCCTTAGGGGTGGATTTCATCTTTTAAATTCAAATGGGACCAACTGCGAAGTACACCCTATCCACTGAAAAAAGAATTATCGGAATCGGACGTCTCAGTAAAACGTTATGCGTGATCACACATAAAAAAAATGATGGAAAAAAAATATACGGGTCGACTAGAGAACCTCCTCCTTTTTGGTTTCGTCGGTTGAAAATTAGATGCCAGCGAAAGTTCAAACCAGACATACGTACATTGTTTGTCTGTTTTCTCAGAGGTTATACACTCGTGTTTGGAGTTTTTCCTAAAATATTTCCATTTGGTATTATTTTGCAGTTTTTTTGTGTAGTGTTATTCATTTCAAGACACTAGTGAGGTGATGTATTTAAATCTTAAGACAATATCATTTGCGAAAACTCACTTTGAAGGAGACAAAGTATGTTTTAATGTGCTTGCAAAAAAAAAACGAAGTTTCTGGACAGCAGCTTAGTGAAGTCATCGGGAATTATTGATATGAGTTATTTTGAAGAAATGTTACTCACACATTATTTGTGAATGTTCGAATTGAAAATAAAAGTAACGAAAACAGTTTTTTTAATTTCATATAAAACAAACAAGATGGTGTGAGAATGTGTTCTAATCACCTAGATATACATATATAGTCACTCTTTTTCCATACTGTATGAATAATCTTCGGTATGTTGAATAATATCTGTTTTTTCTGTTCTTAACTCTCTTTTTTTTCTTATCAACTCTCTTTGATGGTTCTCTTTTTCCCTTTTTTTCTTGGTCACACACGTTACAGGAACATTTTGGGAAGGAACTGTATTCTTCTTCAAGATCCCAAGAGCCCGTCGTCTGTCTTTAGACTCACGCAATCCTAGATTAGTCTGCACCAGTATTTACATTCATTTTTGCACGGAATATGATAAAAAATTATTCATTCCAGTACAACGGAACCGTTTTGCCCAAGAGTCACATTGAGGTACACAACAATAATGAATCACTCATTTTTTCACTCGAGGACTTACAATAGTCAACAGAATATTCACCAGGTAAACCAGAATTTCATTGAATGTCAACAATCACAAGAGATTCGAAAGTTTTAAGTTTACAATGGCTAAAATCATATAAACATTAATGTTTCGAAAAGTAAACAATGTGTCCTTATCACCTAGATATACATATACAGGGTGTAACATAAGTACGTTAAAATATTCAAGTGACGTATTCCTGAGACAATTTTAATAAAAAAAGTCTATATAAACTTGTGTCGGGAAATGCTTCGTTTCGGAGATACAGGGTGTTGAAATTGAATTTTTTTGTTCGCTTTTTAAAAATAACTTTTGCAAAAAATAAGTTATTTGCACGAAATTTGGTACCCGGGGTTTTTTTGACGTGGGAAATCATAATTTCGTATCAATTTTCATGTAACATCTAGAGGGCGCTGCGTACGCTGTCATTATTTATTTCAAATTGCCCTAACATTTTGGACAGTAAACTTTTGGTACTTTTCATCAAAAAACCTCATTCCCACACCTTTTCCAAGTAAAAAAGGTACACTTCCTCAACAACGCTGGAGGTGATCGTTTTCGAGATATTTACAATTTTCTATATCGATGCATGTTACTTAGCTCCTACGGCGCTAAGTGAAGTTGCTGAGAACATTACAAAAACTAAGTATGTGGTAGGTCTCGTCAAAATAAACTACTTTTTTCCTATGAAATGTTCATCGAAAAATGATTTGTTTTCGAGATACAGATTGTTCAAATTTTTCAAAACATGGTTGGTTTTTGTCATAAGTTATTTGCAACTGCAGTTATTTTCATCAAACTTCAAACACAGACTTCATTCAAACTGAGCATTATCAAACTGCTTGATCAATCCAAATTAAAAAAAAAATCAGGTTTAATCATTCAATTAGAAAGTGCTACATTTCGGAGTTTGTAAAAAAACAATTCGGAGAAGTACTATGTTATTTATTAGGCAATTAGACATAAAAATTGAACGAAACAACTATTACAACAACTGTTCAAAGTGACGACCCCCAACAGTAATACAAGCTTCTGCTCTCCTCATCAAAGAATTCCGCACCCGTTGAAAAATGCCGGGAGTGTTTCTTATCGTTTCGCAGCAAGCTATGATGCGATCTCTTAACATTTCCTCGTTTCCAATGGGGCTAGCATAAACTAGTGATTTTAGGTGTCCCCAAAAAAATCGACGAGATTGAGGTCCGGTGACCTCGGGGCCAATGCTGAGTGCCTCCTCTTCCTGTCCATCGTTGGGGATATGCTACGTCTAAGAAATTTCTTGCTATCAGACTAAAATTAGCAGGGGCTCCATCGTGCATAAACCAAGAGTGATTTCGGAGACCAATGGGAACATCTTCCATAAGCTGGGGAAGCTCGTGTTCCAAAAAATTTTGGTAAGCATCTCCATTCAAACGTAAGGGGAGAAAATAGGGCCCAATTAAATAATCCCCAATTATGCCTACCCATACATTAAAAGAGAATCTGTCTTGGAAATGAGTTTGCGTTATCGCATGTGGGTTATCTTCCGCCCAGATGTGGTTGTTATGGAAGTTCATGATACCATTTCTTGAAAAATTAGCCTCATCTGTGAAGAGGATTTTCGATAAAATTTGGGGATGTTGTTCGACTTTTCTTTGAAGCCATTGAGCAAATTCGATACGTGGTTGAAAATCACGTAGCGTAAGTGCCTGGACACGCTGAATATGATAAGGATATAATTGCTGTTCCTTTGAAATTCTGTAAACGGTCATGTGACTCACATTTAAAGTTTGACTAATTTTTCTTGTACTTGTCTCTGGATGTTCACTAATTTCTCCGAGAACCGCCTCCTCCAATTCCACAGTAGTCCGTGGCCGTCCTACTGCAGAATTTCTTTCAAAGCTTCCAGATTCGGAAAGTCGCCGGAAAAGATTTGCAAATGTCGCTGCACTAGGAGTGACGCGTTGGGGATACCTTTCCTGATAGATGCGTCTGGCCTCGGTTGAATTTCCGTCAGCCAATCCGTATGCAAAAACCATATCGGCCATTTCAGCATTCGTAAAGTCGGGCATGGTACCAAAAACTCCGAACTGTGAATTTGTCAATGAATAGTTAAAAATGTGACAGCGAACTTCTATTTTTATAAACGAACGTTCATAGCCTACTCGATTTAATTAACTCAATTTGCAAGCGGAGACTGACAAACATTGTTGAAATCAAATTTGGCTATACTGATTTAGCAGTTTGATAATGCTCAGTTTAGAAGAAGTCTGTCCGGGTATACTGCGTATAAAGTTTGATAAAAATAACTAAAATTGCAAAAAACTTATGACAAAACCAACCATGTTTTGAAAAATTTCAACAATCTGTATCCCCCGAGGTCACCGGACCTCAATCCCGTCGATTTTTTCTTTTGGGGACACCTAAAATCACTAGTTTATGCTAGCCCCATTGGAAACGGCATTTTTCAACGGGTGCGGAATTCTTTGATGAAAAGAGCAGAAGCTTGTATTACTATTGGGTGTCGTCACTTTGAACAGTTGTTGTAATAGTTGTTTCGTTCAATTTTTATATGTTTAATTGCCTGATAAATAACATAGTACTTCTCCGAATTGTTTTTTTACAAACTCCGAAATGTAGCACTTTCTAATTGAATAATTAAACCTGCCAATTTTTTTAAATTTGGATTGATTAAGGAGTTTGATAATGCTCAGTTTGAAAGAAGTCTGTGTTCAAAGTTTGATGAAAATAACTGCAGTTGCAAATAACTTATGACAAAAACCAACCATGTTTTCAAAAATTTCAACAATCTGTATCTCGAAAACAAATTATTTTTCGATAAACATTTCATAGAAAAAAGTAGTTTATTTTGACGAGACCTACCACATACTTAGTTTTTGTAATGTTCTCAGCAACTTCACTAGGAGCTAAGTAACATGCATCGATATAGAAAATTGTAAATATCTCGAAAACTATCACCTCCAGCGTTGTTGAGAAACTGTACCTTTTTTACTTGGAAAAGGTGTGGGAATAAGGTTTTTTGATGAAAAGTACCAAAAGTTCACTGTCAAAAATGTTAGGGCAATTTGAAATCAATAATGACAGCGTACGCAGCGCCCTCTAGATGTTACATGAAAATTAATACGAAATTATGATTTCCCACGTCAAAAAAACCCCGGGTACCAAATTTCGTGCAAATAACTTATTTTTTGCAAAAGTTATTTTTAAAAAGCGAACAAAAAAATTCAATTTCAACACCCCGTATCGAAACGAAGCATTTCCGGACACAAGTTTATATAGACTTTTTTTCTTAAAATTGTTTCAGGAATACGTCACTTGAATATTTTAACGTACTTATGTTACACCCTGTATAGTCACTCTTTTTCCATACTGTATGAATAATTTTTGGTATGTTGAATAATATATCTTTTTTTCTCTTCTTAACTCTCTTTTCTTTCCTCTCAACTCTCTCTGAAGGACCTTTTTCACTTTTTTTTTGCCACAGACGATACAGGAAGATTTTGGAAAGGGAATGTATTCTTCTTCAAGAGCCCATCGTCTGTCTATATACTCCCTCAATCCTAGATTAGTCTGCACCAGAAAATCAGCGAAGTAATACATAATTAGGGTATTTTTGTCAAGCTGGTAAATACTGTAGCATAACTAATATATTGATGTGACTATCCCACTTATAGTTTTCGGCAATTTGTAAGCCTAGGAATTATTTATTCGTAACCTGCTTCATCGTTCCAGAAGATTGCTTGATTAGGAGACTAGAATCTGAGCTTGGATGACTGAATTTTATAAATGCTGATTTATTTTCATCACAAATTAGGTTGTTATTTGTAAACCACTTTTGAGCCTTTAGTATAGTTTCGCTTGCATTCTCCGTGAAAGATGACAGATTACTCGCACTTATCAAAAAGGAAGTGTTATCTGCTTACATAATTGCATTTTGAATTGAGAAGTCGTTAACGTAGATTATGTACAGTAGTGGCCCTAAGATTGAGCATTGAGGAACTTCTACATTACTTATTAGTTGTTTGGATTTAGTTTCATTTATGTGTTCTTTAGTGTAAGTAGTTCTTAAACCATGAGTATGCTACACTCCTAAAACCGTAACTGTCTAGTTTATTCAGTAGAAAATTGTGTTCTACTAGGTCAAATGCTTTGCTTAAGTCTAAGAAAATCCCTAGTGATTTTCTATTTGCCTCAAGATTATCATACAATCATAAGAAATTGATTATCATTGAATAGTTTGTGCTTGACTAAATATGACGTTATGCTTTCCGATATATATTTTTCAATTACTTTTGCAAATGGGCTCATATGTGATATGGGTCTATAATTTTCAACCTTGTCCTTATTGCCTGTTTTGTAAATTGGTTGTATTTTGGAAATTTTCAAGTTTGTCGGAAATAAGCCCTCTTCCATTGAGCTGTTAATTATAAACGATAAAGGTGTAGCGATTGAGTGAGCGACACATTTTATTGTATTTGTAGAGATTTCGTCATTACCTGTTGCATACGAATTTTTTAGGTTCCTAATGATATTAATGATATCCACGTTTGTGCAAGGTATGAAACTGAATGAGTGATGATGCAGATCAGGAAGTGTGTGCTCCTGTGAAGTTCTCTGTCTTAAGTTGTTGGTTAATGTGCTAGGTATTGTGTTAAAATATTCGATAAAATATTCCGACGTAATTTGATAATTATGAGTGATTTGATTGATTTTTAACCTCTTTTTATTAGGATTATGGGTTATGTTTTGGATTATGGATTATGTTAATAACTAATTTTCTTAAAATAACTAGGACATGCCCAAGTTTCCATGCTGATTTGTGGTTTTAAAATTCAGTTAGCAGTTTAAATTTGTTTGGATTTGAGTAAGAAACACTTCTATTATAGCTTTTTTATAAAGGTTTCTTGAAATAATATTATTCGAAAGGTTTGGACTATAACCGTTATTAATAGCAATTTGTTTAATTATATTTTATTTAATTCTTTATTGACATTTTCTTCTGAAAGCGGAATGGATTTGTTGATATACAATACACATTATACAGTGCGGTCCATAGGTATGAAATAAATTTATTTTTAGCGTTATTATGCATTTGTTTAAAAAACCTGAAACAGGTCGATTTCTACTGTCAATTTGATAATTTACGGTATGAAAATATCACCCTCTTCTTGCACCCCCTCTGAATTATGAACAACCCCTCAAAAATTTTAAACGAGGAGGGGGTCGTGTGGCAACTTGTTCGAAAGGGATTTTCATTCTCTATTCATTTTTAAGTTTTTTCAAATTTGGTGCAATCATAACTGATTAATTTATTTTGAAATTGTAAAATTTTGATAATTTACGTAGAATGAAGGAAATAATGTCACATAATGTTTTGGAAGTATTTTTCAATTTATTTTACGATTGAATAAAATGTTCAAAATGACCACCATGCACTTCTTGACAATAAGAAACTCGATCTTGGAATTCTCGTACAACATTTTGTAGGTCCTCAGGGGTTATGTTGTTAATTTCTTCCGTTATCCTAACTTTTAAATCTGCAATATTGTCTGGTCTATTGAAATATACTTTTGATTTTAAATAACTCCATAAGAAATAATCAGTTATTTTCTTATCTGTTTTGCTAAACGCCAGGAAAAAGTCGTTCAGGACACCAAAAAATTATTAACAAAACCCACATAAATAATGTAATGTCAATCTGGTAGACTTTTTTTTTTATGTTCTGGTTCCCACGACAAGGGATATCCTGTAATGTTCAGAGAACATCGTGGGAACCTAGGGAAAGAAGGTAGGAGTTGGTGTTCTTCTTAAATTTCTGAAGGTTGTATGCCTCGGGGAACACCTCCCTAGGCAATGAGTTCCAAAGCCTCGCTGTTCGTTGGATGAACGAGTCTTTGGAAAGTGAGGTTCTGCAGGTCTCCAAAGTGACCACGAAGGGGTGTGATGACTGAACTTGACGGGTTAATCTCGAAGAGACTGCCAAAGCAGGAACGATTGTTGATATTTCAGAAGAGCATCGCCAATGAAAATATCTATAAAATAGAGACAAATCGCCAACTTTTCTACGGTGTTCCAGACAAGTGAGCGAGTTTGTAAGCGAGGCATCACCGACGAGACGAATTGCCCTTTTTTGGACAGAATCCAATAGCCTCAGGATATGTTTAGGTGCCGCACTCCAAATATGGGAACAGTATTCCAGGACAGGTCGGATCTGTGCCTTATAGATCATAAGCAGCTGACTGGGGGTGAAATAGCTCTTGGCACGAAACAGAAAACCAAGTTTTTGGGATGCACTTTTGGCAATGGACCTCACGTGATTTTCCCAGGAAAGGTTATTGCTGATAGTAATACCAAGCATCGATATGGATGGCTTCAGTGGTATGGTTACTCCTGACAAAGTTATGTTAGGCACAGTGAGATCGGCTTTTCTAGAGAAAAGACATACTTGTGTTTTGTTTGCATTGAATTCTACCAAGTTATTAGATCCCCATTCGAGAATTGTTGCTAAGTCCATATTTATATTATTAACATTTCTTCCTCGTTCATTTCTGGTTTCACGGGCTGATATAGGGGCCCTGGAAGAGAAAGCGGTATGGAGGGTACTATCATCGGCAAAGCTGTGTACTGGACATGAAGTTGCTTTCAACAGGTCGTTGATGTGAAGTAGAAATAGTGTTGGTGCGAGAATGGATCCTTGCGGAACACCAGCATTTATGAGTAGAGTGTCAGATGAAACTCCATCGACCACTACATGGAGAGACCTGTTTGAGAGAAAACTAGCAAGCAGAGAACACAGCTGAGGGGGCAAGCCATAAGACGGAAACTTGGCGAGGAGTCCCTGGTGCCAAACTCGATCGAACGCCTTGGAGATATCTAATGCCACAGCTAAAGTTTCTCCATACTTTTCAATAGATAGCTGCCATATATGTGAGACGTAAGCGAGCAGGTCACCAGTTGATCTCTGATGGCGTTAATTTGATATTTAGAAGTTAATGTATTGTAAAATATTTGTGTGTATTTAATTTAACTGTGGCTCATTTATCCGAAACTCAGAGAATAAACATTTTAATTATGATTGGATGCGGTAATAAAACAAGAACTCAAAAGGAAGTTGGTGAAATGTTTAATAATAAATGCCCTGGTCAACACGTCTCACAGTGTACGCAAAATAGAAACAAAATTTCGTGAAACTGGACATGTAAAAACTATTCAAAAATCAGGTCGAAATGTAAAATTGGATGAGGAAAAAAGTTAGATGAACTGTTAGCGATTGAGGAAAATCCGCATATGACAAGTAGACAACTTGCTGCCGACAATGATGTAAGTAAATCATCGATATGGAGAGCTTTGCCTAAAGAAAAATACCATCCTTATAAAGTTCAGTTGGTTCAGGAGTTAAATGAGGATGATCCTGATAGAAGGCAACAATTCTGTGAACTGATGATGGACAAAATGGAAGCAGGTTTGCAGTTCATAAACAAAATTGTTTTTTCTGATGAAGCTACTTTTCATTTAAATGGAACGGTAATAGACAAAACTGTAGATATTGGAGCAGAAAAAATCATAATTGGATATGTGAGGCTCACACACGATATCCTAAGAAAGTGAACGTTTGGGCTGGTATCATTAACAACAGAATTATTGACCCTTATTTTTTTGAAGACACAGTTAATGGTGAGGTTAATCTAGATTTTTCTATGAACTTTTTACAGCCTACATTAAAAATACATTTTCCTGATGTTAATGAGTCAAATGCAATAGATAGATCAATTTGGTACCAACAAGACGTATTACCAACGTATTGTTAGAGATTATTTGAACGAAGTTTTTCCCAATAGATGTATTGGAAGACGTGGAACGATTGAATGGCCGCCTAGATCCCCCGATTTGACTCCTCTCGATTACTTCTTATGGGGTTATTTGAAATCAAAAGTATATTTCAATAGACCAGACAATATTTCAGATTTAAAAGTTAGGATAACGGAAGAAATTAACAACATAACCCCTGAGGTACTACAAAATGGTATACGAGAATTCCAAAGAACGACTTGCTTATTGTTAAGAAGTGAATGGTTGTCGTTTTGAACATTTAATTTAATTGTAAAATATTTCCTAAACATTGTGTGACATTATTTTCTTCATTCTACGTATCAAAATTTTACATTTTCAAAATAATTTTTCTCAGTTATGATTGCACCAAATTTGGAAAACTTGATATTGATGAACAGAGAATGAAAATCCCTTTCGAACAAGGGGCCACACGACCCCCCTTCTCATTTTTTTTGTGGAGGTGCTCATAATTCAGAGCGGGTGCAAGAATTAAATATCTGCTAACGATTTATTAATATTGTCCATTTCAACACGAATTTTCATTTCGAACGGATTTTGGCCAATAAAAACACGTACTTTTCATTATGAAACGAATTTTCGGCCTATAGAAACACGTACTTAGGGATAATCAAGTGGTATGTTTCTACATACTTGTTTGACATTTAATTTTAATTGACATTCAATCACACCACGTCAAATAAGTACCTATAAGTATGTCGAGCAGTGAAGAATTATCTTGTATAGTAGTTCTTATCCCAATTGGACCGACATAAAAAGTTTCGAGAAGGAATTCTCTTCCACACGACAGAACTTTTTTATGATTGTACCAGGAACGCTTTGAAAGTAAAAACACTGATAGTATATAAATTTTCCATTTGCCGGGCAGTGCATATGAACACTCCCCGTAGTGCTCTTATTTTTATTGCCGTTCCAATTGAGATTAGAATAACTATACACCACTAGAAATTCTTGTTTTTATTTTATTATTTATTGGTCGTATAAAAGATAGTGTATGCAACGATCATGTAATGGCTCACGGTTTACGACACTCGTGTCGTAACTCACCTCGTGCTCGTGTCTTAATAACTATAATTACATGATCGTTGCATAATATACTATTTACAATTGTTGAGCAATGTTTAACTTTTACACTTCTGACCAGGTTTTTGTCTCAAATAGTCCACTGTGCGGCGTATGTCTCCAAATTTGTGAATTATTGAATAACTTGAGAAAATTGATTTGCTTTTTATTTCCGAGAAACTTTTACGTATCCAAATGGGGGGAGCTCCAAATCGATCTCCACGGAAACAATATCTGTGTAGTTTACTTTATCTCCAAAGTGTATTCATTTCGGAAGTTAATACTTCCATCATTATCGGGGGTAATACCACAAGAGCTCAGTTTTAGCCGGATATTTTTTGCGGTTGTTTTCGAATACTTACTTTCATTGGCAATTTAACGATCGAGTTAAATTACATATATGAAAGTAAGTATGAGAAAACCATCGTAAAAAATATCCTGCTAGATCTGAGCTCGCGTGGTTTTTGGTAAGACAATTCCATGAATAAAAAACTCAATTCAATTGAACTTTATTTAACAAACTACGGGCTGGTTGTACAATACAAAGTTAAAATATAAATGAAGTTCAGACGTAGTTTTGTTGTACAATCACCAGTCAACACTAACTATAGGTTAAATTAAGACATTTGCTAACTGGACAAATAAGAGCGTTTAAAGTCATTAATCGGTCGTTTATAACCTATATAAAAACTTTTTTACAAAAAATTAAACCGACGAAAAAATCAACTGAAAAGCAAAAAATAAAATAAAGTTCTGGCCACTCTTAGATTTTTGGCAACTGGATCAATTCTACAAGTTGTGGGCGATTTTTGCGAAATAGATAAGTCCACTGCAAGTAGGTGTATAGAGAAATGCTTGGATGTACTAGAGAAATGCTTGGATGTACTGGCAACTTTGAGACCACAATTCATAAGAATGCCAGTTACCGCTAATGAAATTGCTTTGGTCAGACGAGGAATTTACAATATTGCTCGTTTTCCACGATGCATTGGGGCATTAGATAGTACCCATGTAAAGATTCAGGTATATTATTTGAATCAAATAAGTTTATTTCAGACATGTAATAAAAGAAGGTTTCCAGTTTTGGCATGAGGAGTGAGATTGGACCTCCCCAAAGTAGAAGAAGTTGTATCAGCAGCTGTGTTACACAATATAGCTATAATAGTCCGGTCAATATAGACATTTGAAATAACAAAAATTTCCGGGGAGCCAAATATTGGTGGAGAGCTGGAATTTACCATTACAAATAAAGTTTTAGAAATCCCCATCGATCCTATGTGTGCTACAAAAGTTATTCGGGGTCAAAGGTCAAAATTTGAGGTTGTTTGGATTTTTCTCGAAAACGGTGAGTTTTATCACACCAAAGTTGTAGATCTTAAAATTCTCTACAAAAATGGTTTCCATGATTTTTTCCCTAAAAGTTACCATTCCTGAGATATCGCGATTCTAAGAGTCACATTATACATGATATGCACACATTTCCACGCCACCTGTGAGGTAGTGTACTCGGCGCGTTTTTTTTACAATGGTTTCTCCTGTAGGCCTACTCCACTAACTGTCATGACAATTTTAGGATAATTTAAGGGAACAATACTCGTCAAGTTCTAGATATTACCTTATTATTGATATTGATTATTGATATTGCTATTGATTATTGAGTTAACTATTGTTTTGATTTCTTTAGATATTTTAATCAGATTCATACTCTTGAAAGTCTACTTCAACAGTCATGTCTTCTTCGATTTCTTCCTCTTGTTGGATGTTCATGAATTGTTGAAATGTGGCTGAGTCATTGGTCTCTTCATTAAAATCACAGGAATCTTCCTCTATTGTACTCAACTGGACATTTGAGCAAGACTGACCTTGGCAATTGGTACACGCTGAAGAACACAGCAACCCGACTTTTTTACAGCCGCATTTGGCACTACAACCTTTTTTGCAATTGCAAAAAATAGTGTTGAGGAGTTTTTCTGGAGCAGGTGGGAGTAAAGTTTGAATCGGTTCCAGAGTATTATCTATCAATTTCCAACCCCACTCTTCTGGGTTCAGTTGATTGCCTAGCCATGTTTGAACTTGATAGTATACTCGATACAAGTGTTGAATAGCAGATGCCGATGTTGGAGGAAGACATGATAGTTGTACTTGTTTCTTGTTTCGCGTATTTTTTACAAAAGTTAAGTATCGGTATTTATCAATGCAAGACATTGCTGACGAAGTGTCGCAGCCGGTTATCGCATGTAAAAATAAAATATAGTTTTGGCATTTGGGATAAGCAGATAAACTTTTTGGAGAATATATTTCTGTTCGCTGTTGAGCCCTCCCAGGTTTCAGAAAATAAATAATTTTATCCATTGGAGTCCTTGCAGTAAGTAATCAACATCTTCACCAACTACAATGGTTGTGTTCGTTGCATTAAACTTGAACTGAACCTTTAGCACTGAAAGAAACGGGTATATGAACGAGACCTACGGACAATAGAATAGCCAGATGTTTTTCAAGGCCACGTGGGTAGAGGGGATTCAGTTAGGGACTGACTATCTTTTGAATAAATGTTTTCAGAATAGTATAATATATATATATATAAAAGAGACACAAATAGGTATTTATACTTGTCTTAAGTGCCTTATTATGTATATACGTGGCTTATATGTGCATATCATGTATAATGTGACTTTTAGAATCGCGATATCTCAGGAATGGTGACTCTTAGGAAAAAAATTATGGGAACCAATTTTGTAGAGAATTTTAAGATCTACAACTTTGGTTCGATTTTTTTTTCGATAAAACCCATCGTTTTCGAGAAAAATTCAAAAAACCTCAAATTTTGACCTTTGATCCCGAATAACTTTTGTAGCACACATAGGATCGATGGGGATTTTTAAAACTTCATTTGTAATGGTAAACCCTAGCTCTCCACCAATATTTGGCTGTCCGGGAATTTTTGTTATTTGACCACTATTTTTATGTCTAAATTGACCGAACTATAAATAGTAAAGATAGAATGTCTGCTGTTGATGCGGAGATCGAAGCAGCAATAGATAATCTGCAAGGCATAAATATGGATCATAACAGACATCAACAAATTAATTTAAATGAAATAACTCGACATACCCTGATAAATGACTATTATCAACATTTGCTGTGAATTATTGTACTTCCTTAATTTCAGTATGAAACATAAAGCAACCTTATTTGTATTTCTCACCAAGTTGTGACATAAATTAAAAAAATGTACATGAACAAAAATAAATAACATGAATTTCAAAACGAATCTTTCATTTATAAAATCAATATAATATTCCACGTCCATCCATTACATCAATGAAATGGCATATCTTAATATTTCAAACTTAAAGAAGTCATTAAATACAAATTAACAAAAAAACAGCTCTAATTATTAAGTTACAAATAAAACTATATTTGTTTTTAATGATTCAACAATGCACTAATCCGTACTCCATGTTCCAGTCTCATGAATTTCAATTCCAAGGCATTTTTTGTGTCAATATGGTCCATTTTTTTTCTATATTCTTCCTCTAAGTGCCTTTTTGGCATTTCAACCAATTCGGTTTTATTACTGGCCCATTGCCCTAATTTAGTCTTTAATGGATCATTTTTTTTGTCTTTGTATTTGGGGCCCTTGCTTCCTTTGCAGTTTGTGTTTCTGCAGCATTTTTTTTGCTTCTGACTCCTCAATGCTTCGGATATAGGTGTGCGGAGTTCATTACCTGAAAATTTATTTCCACTAAAATTGAATGGTCTCCAATCTTCAATTTCATTTTGCTCAAGTTCAGCTTCATCATTCACCATGAGATCTGAAATAAGTGTTTTATAAGCAAGAAAGCAGAAAATCATTACACATACTTTATTTAAATTTTAAAAGATTACTGCGTACAATTTTTGAGTCAGTCCAATCATTCAAAATGTTCAACCATTGAATAATAAGAACATTCCTGGTAATTATCACCATGTGAAACTGATGCTTCTTCAATATCCTTATTCCCCACCATTTCTTCAATTCCATGTTGAATATCATCACCACTTTCTTCGGCAGTAGAATTTTCCACATATATTTCAATATTCTGTGACTCTGAAAAAAAATTTGTCAATTTGAATTATGCTGTGAAATATTCTGAACAACTCACCTGCCATATCAGAGTCACAGTAGCTTTCCAAACCAGTAACCCTTATACCAGCATATCTTTTATAGCAACATTTACATCTGTTATGCCAAAATTCTTGTAAGGTCCTCCTCCAGTACCCTTACTGAACGTTTTTTCATCAGCAAACTTTTTCTTTGTATTTTTTTTTTTTTATTCCCTTAGTATTTTCTTTGTCTCATTTTTTATCTTCGAATATTTTTTTGCAATAACAACCAACAACTGTTCCTCTTTGTAAGAAAAATTTGCAGATCTATTTCTCTATGTTTTCTTTAGTACAATGTCAGTTTCTTCCATATTACTTTTATTGTTTTTTTTTTATTTCATAGTGTTCTGGGTAGGCCTTGTTACTAACTCCATACGCCACCTAGGAGCAGCACTGTTAATTTGAACGCAACAGCGAATCGTCGAGGACCATCCTCTGCCCGGCTACGAAATTTAACATTTAATTCTCTCAAATTAAATAGAAAAATTTCTGCCCTGGCCGAGAATCGAACTCACGACCTTTCGATCATGAGTCGGACGCTAACCCACCGCGCCAATCCCCCCTTTCTTCCATATTGATCACATACATTTTCTTGGAAGAACGAAGTCCACTCAAAAATAAAACAACAAAATATGTTATTTATGTTTCCAAAAAATATCAGGTTATATTCTTCCTCTTCTCTGATAATTTAGTTCCAATGTTTCAGTTTTGTTCTACCAACATTCTAAAATAATAACGAATTGTACAGTTACTTAAACTTTGGAATTGATGTTATTGTGCAACGGGCTATGGAACTTTGCCTCGTTAAAATTTAATCGTCCGTTAGTTAACCTTGGTTTAATGCAATCTTTGTACAACCGGCCCTAAACGAACAATAAGTAGAAGAATAAAGTTCAGAAAGAACAATTGTTAAAAGTACAATTATTATATACAATTGGTCCAGTAGACATTTGCTCCTTTACTGATGCAGATTTTTTTGTTGACATTGACATGGATGTTGTTGACACTGTGGCTAATTCATTATCCGAAGCTTTATCTCGGAGATTTGTTACAAGATGCGAATGATGCTCATTATCAAGTTGTAAATAGGCTTTACAGACTTGGAAGAGGAATGTCCAGTTATTTTAATTAATTCTTGTTCATTAATATCTGCTTTAGCTAAAGTTGACACGGCGCTTGAGCGATGAGAATGATTAGATTTTTTTTAATTCTTTGTATCCAGTCCAATTTTTTCAGCTGAAATTTTCGTCCACTTAAGAATTTCGTTGACTCCTATAGGAACATTTTTGTACCAACCTTTTGATGAATTATTTTTCAAAACGGATTGGGAGTTATAAATAATCTATCAGTTATAATATATGGTTCGGTCTATGTGATAATATTTTATAAAACAATGTTACTGGGCATATGCTAGGGTTTTCTATGTTTTTTATTAGCCATTTACTATCGCAGCACTTGTTTGAGCCACCTTGACATGTTTTGGAAAAAACTGTATTATATTCAATGCGACCAGTTAATTTACCATTATTTGATTTTTCTTCTTTAAAATAGTGTACTTTACAATTTGCAGCTAATTCATATGTAGCGATATGAAAAAATCTTTTTAAAAGACCTATGGGACTATTTCAATCCCATATTAATGCCATTTTAACAATTTCTCTTTTAGTTAATGCTATTGAACTATTTTTACGTTTTTCTGAATAACCTTGTGAGTTCTTTCGATTAGGATTACGTGCATCACGGGATTTCTTAAATGCCAAATCAGACCAGGGCTGAAGCCTTTGAAAATGGTAAAAAGTGAAATAAAATAATAGTAGGATGAAACCCATTGGAAAAGAAAGAGAATATAACAAAATTGAAAGGAAAAATAATTTACGGGCGATCTGAGGTCGGGAAGTGGAAGGGGGGGGGGAGTTTTTAAGGGTAAACAACGGTTTATCTCGATTTCCGGCAGAACTACGAGTCCTATGGAAAAAAGTTAAATAGCAAAGTTGTAGGTAATAAAAAGATCTACAACTTTTGTATCCTAACTTTTTCCACATAACCTCAAAATGTATGTGAAAAATTCAAATAACCAAGTTTCCGGTTTTTTATTTTTATCTTTCCCAAAAAAAATTTTTTTCACGAAATTTGGTAGAAACTTACCTTTTCCTGCCCAAAACACACTGTAATTTTTTTGATTTAAAATATTTATTTTTTCACCTTATTTTGACTTAATATCGAAAAAGCACCCTAATTTTCAATCAAAAATTCTCCCGTCAAAATATCAGCTTTTTTAAAAAGCTCGGTGGGCTTTCTGTTCGTTGAAATCTCTACTTTCCGATGGTATAAAAAAAAATATACATTACTATGGCAAATGCAAAGTAACGTAAAGTTAATATTTAATAAGACATCTACAATATTTTGGAGTAAGTTGTAGAATCTTTAAATTATATGCGTAGATGCCTATTTATTGCTATTTCAAGATAACTTATATACCTGAGTGACCTACGGAAAATGTTAGCCCATCAAAAGGTATTTCATAGAGAATTGGGGAAGGGGGTTGGAGGGTCTGGGCCTTACTACCTGTTATTTCTTTGCATTTTCTGAGAACATTTACCATAGTAATGTGTATTTTTTTCATACCATCAGAAAGTAGAGATTTCAACGAACAGAAAGCCCACCGACTTTTTTTAAAATGCTGATATTTTGACGGAAGAATTTTTGATTGAAAATTAGGGTGCTTTTTGGATATTAAGTCAAAATAAGGTGAAAAAATGAATATTTTAAATCAAAAAAATTACAGTGTGTTCGGGACATAAAGAGGTAAGTTTTCATCAAATTTCGTGAATAAAAAAGTTTTTTTGTAAAAGTTAAAAATAAAAATCCAAAAACTTGGTTATTTGAATTTTTTACATAAATTTTGAGGTTATGTGAAAAAAGTGTGGGTACAAAAGTTGTAGATCTTTCCATTGCCTACAACTTTGCCATCCAACTTTTTCCCATAGGACTCGTAGTTTTGCCGGAAATCGAAATAAACCGTTTTCTACCCTTAAAAACTCGCCCCCTTCCACTTCCCGACCTCAGATCGCCCGTAAATTATTTTTCCTTCCATTTTTGTTATATTCTCTTCCCTTTCCAATGGGTTTCATCCTACTATAATTTTTTTTTTGTTTCAAAAATTATCGACCCTGGTCTAAAATGGTTGAAAATAACATTACATTTTTCGAAATACATGCTTTGCAACATTTTCGCGGTTGTGTTGCACATTGTTTTCACCACGTATTCTTTATAATCTTCCCCATTCTGTTTCTTCGTATTAAAGCCCCAGTCCATCAATATTCCTGCCACATTTTCCACTCACTGTTCGGTTTCCAAATTGAAGTTTCGTTGTTTACAAAATTCGCTAAATTGATTCCAAATGGAGGAATGACTTTTTTTTGTATTTTCTGGAGTTGATCTCCCTTATTATTTCTGCCTCGCAAATATTTTCAAATTTCAACATACTTACTGGAATATTATTTGCTGTTTAATTCTGTTTTTGACATTTACAATTGTCAAACTGATGAGCCGCGCAACGCTTGATAAACGAACAATAAATGCTACCGTTGCTACGGTAACGTAATTTATCCGATTTTTTTATCCACTTGCATTTCTGTTCCTTCCTATTTAGCCGATAGTAAACTACGATTTCTGTACCCACAAATGGGAATTATTATTCGTGAGTGGAATTGTCACGAATATAAAGAGTTTAAAAAATGCTCACCATAAATAAAATAACAAACAAATGGACAAAGAACAAATTTTGTCATCTACACTTTACACATGTTATTAGTATATTATCTCTTAATTTGTGTATAACGATGAGAATAAAAAGACGATAACAAAAGCCATTATATTCACACGAGGCATAGTGACGTATGAATACGATGGCTTTTGTTTTCACCTTTTTATTATAATACACAGATTAAGAGATAATATAATAATAACATAATGAAAAGTGTAGATGACGAAATTTGTCCTAAGTCTAGTTGTCCATTTGTTAAACTCTTTGTATTCGTACTGATGATGGAAGTATGAACTTCCGAAATGCATACACTTTGGAAATAAAGTAAACTACATATATATATATATATATATATATATATAAAGTCTAGAAATTCTTTGGGAAGCAGAAACGCAAATGTACTCTTATAACATTATATTTCCAATATTTCGACAATGAATATTGTCATCATCAGGGAGCTACAAAGGTGAAACTACTAGTATGTTGATAATTATAAAAATAAACTTTACTTATAGAATAATATTTGTAACGCAAAACATTACTGGTAAATTTATTAAAAGCCGAAAACCATTGTGGTGAACTTTCTTTGGTTATGAATGTGAAAAGTGAGGGAAAATAACAGCATCGAGGTTGGAATTTAACATAACCTAAAATGTCAACGTCAAAATTGTAAATTTTTAAAAGAAGAGACATTTGGTCTAAGCTGTCCAAATGAAAGTGGAAAACATCAATTGCAATTACTACTGAAGATGAGATTTTCTAATGGTAAAATTGGATGAATATATTTATTAGTTATTAATTATTACAAAACTTTCATGTTAGTTTGTATTAACTAGAAAAGGAAGATGAATTATTATTGAGAGCATTCGGGTTCTTGTCCAAGATTATTCTTATCTATTAATCTTGGACAAGAACCCGAATGCTCTCAATAATAATTCATCTTCCTTTTCTAGTTAATACAAACTAACATGAAAGTTTTGTAATAATTAATAAAAAAATTAACCATTATTAGAAAATCTCATCTTCAGTATAATTGCAATTGATGTTTTCCATTTCATTGGACAGCTTAACCAAATGTTTCTTCTTCTTAAAAATTGTACAATTTTGACGTTGACATTAGGTATGTTAAATTCAACCTCGATGCTGTATTTTCCTCACTTTCATAACCAAAGAAAGTTCACCACAATGGTTTTCGGCTTTAATAAATTACCAGTAATGTTTTGTGTTACAAATATTATTCCATAAATCTAATTGTTGCTCCATGTTTTTACATGTTTTAATGCTGTCTTTTACATCTTTTTGTATTTCACCGAAAAACGACCATTCTCACTAACGTTGTTAGTAAAGTTTATTTTTATAATTATCAAATTACTATAGTAGTTTCACCTTTGTAGCTCCCTGATGATGACAATATTCATTGTCGAAATATTGGAAATATAATGTTATAAGAGTACATTTGCGTTTGCTGCTGTCCCAAAGAATTTCTCAGACTTTTTCCTAACTAGTCAGCAAAGACTACCTCTCCTCTTTCTTTATATATATATATATATATATTATTATATATCAATAATTGTGAAATGAAATATGTTGATAATTTTGAGTTACTTCAGGATAATTGTTATATAATATGTGATAGATAAATATGTTCACCCTCTATAATTTATTGCATGTAATAATAATTGCTAGCTAACGTCACTGTTCTCTCGTCACGTTGCTGCCAATTGTTATCACTTTCCTTACCACAGCTAAACTCAGTTGGTACGCCTCTTGTCTCAGATAGCCGGTTCAGGCAATTGAGCCACTAGCCACTGCTTAATGTCAAATTTCAATCTATTCAATGGTCATAAATATGATTGTTGATCATTGTAGAAAACAAACAACAAAGTATCAAAAAGCAATTATTTCCTTTATTCAGGAAAACTTAAATTTACCTGGCCTACGATAGATAACTTATTCTAAGGTGAATCTACAAATATTCATGGATAATCATGAGAAACAGGTCATGATAAATAGACACAACCTCACTTTTACCTTGAAAGTGAAAATTTCTTTAATAGTTCAAAATCAAATGAAATAAGTTCCTCTGATGGGATATGAGTTATTAGTGAATTGTTCAGTTCGTGATGTGCTAGGAAATTTCCGGAATTAAGGTTTGATTTCCTCTCAATCCAATGCTCTCAGGAACTCCAATACCAAAAAGAAGGAACCATATCCAAATATCAGCTTTGGAATACTTGTATATGGTGTACAAATAAGGTAATGTTGGTTTTCTGCTTATAATGTTGAAATTAATGAATTTTTCTTTTCTTCCAAATAAAACGTGGCATTCGTTTTCAAATTATTTTCAATCTCCTCGTAGCTTTGTTTGTTATCTCCTGGATACCATCTCTCTTCATTCCTTTCGATTTGAATTTTTGAATTCGCGCACTATATTGTCACATTTTTACTGTTTGGGGTTATTTGTGAAAACTTATAAATACAACTATTTTTACTTTCTTATAAACTATATACAATTTTCAGTGATAATTGTCTCTGATACTTTTCCGTTCCTACTTTCTCACAATTCTCAATCTTACATTTGACCATCTTGTTCCCTGATTGGCTATTGTCATCAAGAAGTTTGCTGTTCTCCCATTGGCTACTTTTAGTTAGATACAATTTCATATACTGTATGTTTCAAGCTTATAATTTTGTGGATCACATTTTATTCAGGATGATTTTGTAAATCTAGACTTTTTGTTGTCTTTTGAACAATTATGGGTTGTAATCATTATGACAGTGTATGAAATTGATTGTATTATAGTATTTGGATATTTTTATCTATTCATATTATATAAAGGAAATAGACTTCAAAAATTATGTAAAAACAATCTCTTGAAACTAATAGCTATTAAATAATTATTCTTTTTGTGGGTTTTTTCTATTTAAAATATATAACTGGTTTTTCATAACATTACAATATATATAATTTTCGTGGAGATTTACTTGGCGATTCTTCCCCACCCCCCATTGATTATATTTTTCCATCCACTCCACTTTGAGTAATATGAACTACTTCTACCATGTTTTACGTATCCTTTTACGCGATACTTTAATAATTTGCCTGGACCCGCTCCCCCGACAAAAAATTCTAGCTACGTGCTTGTTTAGTCTACTGCACAAAAATTGTCTTGCAGTTGGGTACAATAAATGGCTGCCTCTGCCCAGATACACACCACACCACTGTTCTACTGATAGATTCTTTTATCTATACCCCAAACCCGATAAAGTATAATCTGTAGTGATTTACGGTAATGTATGCTATAAGCGGTCAAGGAAGTTATCGACTGGTTTTTACGCGTGAATAGTTTTCACTCAATTTGGTCTACTATATACTTTATACGGGGAATGATATTTATTCATTTTTCCTATTTCCTCCATATGTCAACATCATAATATGTACGATTTTGAACGAACCCTATATTTTGAGTCGAAGATGAATTATTCATCTGGGAATGGATATACTATATGCAGGGTGTTATGTAATAAGTGTCCGATATTTTACAGGACAATCCCTCAGTTATTTATTGAGGTGAAAAGTTCATACAAGCATGGGTCCGCAAGGCCTTCATTTTTGATATACAGGGTGTTGAAAATTTGTTTTTATTTTGGTTTTTCGTGAATAATTTTTAAAATAATGTCCATATTTGGACGAAAATTGGTATTTGGCGATTTTTTTATATGAGAAATTTAAATTTGATCTTAGTTTGGCCCTTAATTGTAGGGTACGCCGCCTACAGGTCTTTGTCTCTTTTGGGGAGTCACAACTTTGTCGTGCATGTATGTATCACATTTTCTAGAAGAAAAATCGATTCCTCTATCATTTTTACGTGAAAAAGGTATGCTTTTCAAAAGTCGCTACAAGCAGCCAATTTCGAGATATTTTGATTTAAATTATTCGATGCATGTGTTTGTCAAAAAGTGAAACAATTTTGAAAACTTTTTTATTATTCAACATAGATTACGATTACTTGATTCTTCTTCATTTTGGATAGGTGTCTGGTAAATTAAGGGCTTTAGATGTCCCCACAGGAAAAATCCAGAATGTTAAGGTCTGGTGACCTAGGGGACCATGGTTGAGGCCCTCCCCGACCTGTCCAACGGTTGCCGAAAGTTTGATCTAAAAATTCTCGCGCTTGGATGCTAAAATGTGCCGGGCACCGTCATGCATAAACCTCCTTTCATTTCGTAGTCTAAGCGGCACATCTGCTAGTAAAATAGGCAAATCTTCTTCAAGAAAATGACGATATCTCTCTCGGTTTAATCTTCCCGGAATAAAGAATGGACCTATGAAATAATCTCCGAGGATTCCTGCCCACACTTAAGAGAGAACTGTTTAGTCTACTCGACAAGTTGAAAATGGTCTAAAATAGAGATACTGCTCTTAAAATTATGTGTGATAGCTCATTGGATCCGGAATAACGCCTAGAAAAATGTGTCAAAAGCGTGTATTAGCACATGAAAAATTGCAGAAGTTATAAACAATTAAAGATGAAAAAAAACGGCATTTCGTTTTTTGCCAATATTTCATAAACTATTAATATTTAAGAAATTTCAAAAAAAGATTCTGAAAGAGGAGGAAATTTCCAATGATAAACTTTCGGAACTCTATCTCCGTTATTTATAATTTTAATTTAACGCTGAAAATGGGTCTCCGCGCGACATTTTTAGGGTGCGCGCGCGGCGTCAAAATTAATTAATTTATTTAAGGTATTAAATACTTTTTTTTTATTTGAAAAAATTATGGTGTATTCGGAACACTATACATAATTTATTCCCGTTGGAAATTTTACTTAAAGTTAATTTTTCATCAAGTTAAACGATTGTTAACTAACAAAATTTTCTCGAACTTCTGTCGTAATTGTAAATGAAAAAAAATGTTTAAATAATTGTCGTAAAAAGGTCTCGCTTCGTAGAGCCTTTTTTATATACATACTTAACAAGATCACTTCATAAAAGTTAAAAAAATATTCATACTTTGTTTATAATAATTTTTGTACTTGCACAAAAACTAAAAAATCCAAGTAATGTTGTTAAAAAAAATTTTTTTTTAATCATTATATCAACGTTTTTTTATCAATACAAGATATTAATCAACTTGCAAAAAAAAATTTTCCCGCCATTTGTTGATAAATTGTTTATAAACAAATTGATTATTTCAATATTTTCGAAAATTTTCTCTTCACAACTCCATTACCTATATCACAAATATTATGATTTTTGGAAAAAAATATTTTCCTTAATAACAATTTTTAATTGTTTAATTTTTTTATATTTTAATTTTAATTTTTTTTTTTTTTTAAAATATAATCATCCTTATAAATAAAAAAAAATAAATTTTTTTATAACAATTCCATTTTTATTATTTTATAAATTAATTTTTAATTTTTTATTTTTTTTCTGAAATTTTAAAACTTACAAAAACATCCATATATAACAAAGTATAGAAAAAAAAATCCCAATTTTTCCCAATTCCAATTCCCAAAGTACAATAAAAAATTGGAAAATATTTTTTCTATACTTTTTCGTGTATGGTTGTTTTTAAAATTAAAAAATTTATTTTTGAATAATTAAAATTTTAAAAAAAAAAAATCTAAACTAATTATTTAAACAATAGAAATATAAAAAAAACTATTATAAATAATTAAAAATTGTTATTAAGGAATTTTTTTTTTAAATCATAATATTTGTATTATAATGAAGTTGTGAAAAACATTGAAATAATCAATTTGTTTATTAAAAATGTATCAACAAATGGCGGGAATTTTTTTTCAAATTGCAAATCAAGTTATATCTTGTTTTAATAAAAGAACAATATGATGATTAAGAAAAAAAAAATTTTTAACAACATTACTTTTTTTCAACTTTAATTGTTTATAACTTTTGAAATTTTTCATGTGCTAATACACGCTTTTGACACATTTTCTAGGCGTTATTCCGGATCCAATGAGCTATCACACATAATTATACGAGCAGTATCTCTATTTTAGACCATTTTCAACTTGTCGATTAGACTAGTTCTTGGAAATGTGATTCCTATATCGCAGGGGGGTTTTCCTTTGACCACAAATGATTGTTGCGAAAATTGCGTATAGCGTCGCGTGAGAAATTTGCTTCGTCGATAAACAGGATTTGATTTTCAAATAAAGGATTTTGAATAAGGCATTGGAGAAACCAACGACAGAAGTTGATACGTTACGGAAAGTCACGAGTGAGTAGTGCCTGGGGCGCTATTCTTGACATCCTTCGCAAACCCAAGCACACGCACACTTGCGAAGACTCCATTTGCGAACACTCGTGGAAAAACATATTCTTGACAGCCAGTCGTAAAGTCGTCCGATAGTTGCGAGTGACCCTTTTGGCAACGGCGCAATTAGACAAAATTGACGTATGTCTAGTGTCGGTTGATATCATTTTTACTATTTGAATTTGTGTGGGCGACTGACGAGGAATGAATAACGATGGAGACAATTCAGAAAACAAAAGAACGGCTAATTCCTATATGGAGCAGAAGAATATCCTATTAGAATTCATGAAGAAAAATCCATGGCTATTAAGTGGAAAATTTTCGGATAAACACACACAAAAAGATGCACAGAAACTTTGGGAAGATATCTCGAAAACATTAAATAGCTGTGGAAACGGCGCAAATAAAGACTGGAAGTCTTGGAGAAAGGTAATTGTTAAAAAGTCTTTGAAAAGATTGACTTAATATTTTTCGATTTGTAGACTTGGCAGGATATCAGGTCCAGAACAAAAAGTAAAAACAGTTCTTATCAAAAACATAAAAGGGGTACTGGAGGTGGACCTTATCTTGAAAATCCAAATCGTCCTTTTGACCAAGAAGTACTAGACACCATAAATACAGTTTCTTTAGAAGGGCATGAACAGGTGTTAGAATCAGCTACCGAGTTTGTACTGGCATATGATGGAGAAAATGAATCTGCTGAATATGCATTAGATCAAAGATGTGATTTTGAAAATGTATCCACAGGTCCTATCATGAATGATGTATCAACAGGTCCCATTGTGAATGATATATCAAATGCTGAAGATGATTCTCAAATTTCTTCAAAAAACATTGTTCAGTCAAATTCAGCATGTACTCAAGTGAAAGGAAGACCGTGTCCTAGAAGAGCTCCCAGGAAAAAATTACTGTATGCAGCCGAGGCATCAAATAACTACAGAATTTCACTTGAGAAAAAAAACGACATAAAATCTAAATATTACGAAAAAAAGATTATTTTGTTGGAGAGGATAGCAACAGCAAAAGAAAGATCAGCTGCTGCTCAAGAAGATATTGCCAACAAGTTGGGCTGTCTTGAAGGAGCAATTGAATCTTTGCAAGATGCAATTGCTTAAGTTTTTGTCTCTTGAACTATTTACCTTGCGATACCTGTTAGTTTCTTGTTATATTGAGGCACTTTAAGTAGTGATTACAATAAGAATAATATTTATTGAGTTGTTTTTACAAAAGTTTATTTGAGTTCAATGTTATAATATAAATAAAGTTAATTATTTTAGAAATGATTATTTATTAATCTTGCCCTTGCTCTTCGACCTGCAGCAAGTTCTGGATTTACACGTCTTATTGCATTGATATCAATATTTGCACCATTCACATATTCATTGAGAACAACTCCAAAATCAATATTAGACTGGTCCTCATCATCTGGCATTGGAATATTATGTTCAATGCACATATTATGCAATACAACACAAGAGTTGATTATTCGGCATGCTGTTTAGGGTTGTAGTGTAACACTCTATGTTTCAGCAAACAACGAAATCTCATTTTCAATACTCCATTGCACCTTTCTATTGCATTTCGTATTCTTCTGTGTCTTTTATTATAATTGAACTCGGGAGTATTTTCAACAGGTTCCCCTTCAACAGGTGTAAACAGCCATGTTCTTAGACGATATCCACTATCACCTACAAAAATCATTAAATTAGTCCAATATATTGTATATAATGTTGGAGTTACAATACCTAGGAGATAATAAGTTGTATGACCCTGTGCATGAAGGTTTCTAAAAACTTCATGTATATTTGAATTTTGCCAAATAAATGCATCATGTGTGCTGCCTGGATACCTTGCAACGACATTGATGATCATCAGTCTGCTATCACATATCTGAAAGAAAGAACATTTTGAGCATGCACTTTGAGAGAAAAATGAGAGGTAGATCAGAATGTGAGTCAAACTGAAAGTCTGCAGTAATTGCAAGCTTTCAATATTCTATTCTTCAATTATTGTTTTATTCTCACCAGCTGGACATTAATTGAATGATACCCTTTACGATTAACATATATATGTTCAGGCATTTCAGCATCAATAATTTTGGGTGTAAATATTGCAATATGGGTGCAGTCCACACAACCCACTACACCTGGGAAATTGAAATCTTCATAAAATCTAAAAAAATTTCAAATTATAAAGAAGTCGAATATGCCATAGACAGTATAACTATTTACCTCATCCTTAGTATATTTAGCTCTTCAAAATTTCGGGGGAAATGAACCCATCTGTTGAAAATTGCAGGTTGGTTGAATGCTATGCTGACTTCTTCAATACATCTTGAAACTGAGGGTTGAGAAACAGCCACAAATAAACCCCTCCCAATATCCATTTGATAACTCCCGGAAGCAAAGAACCGCAAAGCCACCAACACCTGGAAAAAGTTATTTTTATCAAGAATTAATTATTATTCATAATACTTACTCTAATTCTTATACTCAAGTCAGTGGCTCTCCTTTGTGGTCTCATAAAAGGCGTTAAAGTGTCTATCACAAATCTACACAATCCTTTGGTCAACCTAAAAGTCTGCAGAAACTGATCTTCATTTAAGATCTCAAAAGGACTCAAGTTTTCGAATCGATTATGCCTTTCAACTGGTTGTTCTGCAATCTCTAGATCTTCTATTGCGGCAATATATTGCAAATCGTCCATTTTCAACTATATTTAACATGAAATTAATATAAAGTTTTAACGATAATAAAACCTAAAACTCCTGAAAAAGTAGGGTTACATTGTGTTGTGATTGTAGTCATGTATTGTATTCGTAAGTCGGTTGCGAGTAAAAATACCCATTCGCTGTTTGATACGAACGTTCGAACATTCTACGAATGCTGAAGAATGCCACATTCATGTTTCGTTCGCAATTTGAAGACATGCGAGTGACCTTGACAACTACGAATGGTCAAGAATATGGTAGAACTCAGAACTCTTTGAATATGGTAGGGATACAACATATTATCAATAAAAAATTTCCATACCAGAACATGAGAAATGTTAACGTCAGCGCTATTTTTCTGGAGCTTGTTTCTGGGGTTCTTACCTTCCGATGTGCACCAGACAGATGACTAGCTTTCTCGAATCTTTCTGTTTCCCTTAACCGAGCGTGATTTCTTGAAAACGTTTTTGAAGTAGGAGTTGTGCGGTTCGGATAACGCTCCTGATACAAACGTCTTGCCTCAAATGCATTTCCGTTAGCAAGTCCGTATGTAAAATGTATGTCATCATACTCTGCATTGGTGAAGTATTTTAACAAATAATCACAATAATAATGAATAAAACTATTCAACTATGCGTCAAGATATTATTTTTTACATGACAGCACAAAAAAAAAACATGGAATAAACTTACTAGCCTACTTGATACTTTTATTCTCAAAGAGTTCGCGAATCAATGAGAAGAAGATTGGATGCATCGATTAATTTAAATCAAAATATCTCGAAAACGGCTGAATGTAGCGACTTTTGAATAGCATACCTTTTTCACGTAAAAATGATAGAGGAATCGATTTTTTTCTAGAAAATGTGATACATACATGCACGACAAAGTTGTGACTACCCAAAAGAGAAAAAGACCTGTAGGTGGCGCCCCCCACAATTAGATCAAATTTGAATATCTCATATTAAAAAATCCACAAATACCAATTTTCGTCCAAATATCGACATTATTTCAATTTTTTTTTACGAAAAACCAAAATGAAACTTAATTTTCAACACCTTGTATATAAAAAATGAAGGACTTGCGGGCCCATGCTTGTATCACCTTTTCACCTTATGAATAACTGAGGAATCGTCCTGTAAAATATCGAACACTTATTACATAACACCCTGTATAAATGTAATTGAGGATATAGAGCAGCAAATATTGGGACTTTTTGTATTTATTGATGTCCAAACTTTCTAAAAGGACAATTTAACAACCCTTTTTTTTTCATGTAATATTACATCAATCCGTGACAATAAAAAATCATTGTCAGAACTTTTCAGGCGAAAAAAACTCCTTGTTCTCGAATTCTTCCATTCGATGAACGATCCCGAATTCACAATGTACATTTATTTCCTCTCGGCTATTCCTTTGATCTGTGATGTGGTGAAATAGAAAGGGAATTTGCGTGTTGTGAAAAATGTAACGAAATCGACAAAATGAGAAATGATTCCCGTTGTTGAAATATAAACTTTTAACGGAGAGCTTTTTTTTCGGGGTTTCTGAGGAAGGCCCTTCATAGCCTGGTCAGCGTAGCAATCCTACTTGACAAGTAGATGAATAAAATGGAAACGGGTGTCAGGGATGGATTTCCCAACCGGTGAATTTTTTTATTTTAACAACAGCTAAAATTGGAGAAAAGTTGGAAGATGAATTAATTTCAGATACAAAAATATTTTGTTCTACGACCGTGCGTTTTTACCCAATTCACCGCACGCATTCGAGTTTTGAAAGTGTTACTTTCCCGCACTAGTGCGGGAAAAACTCCCTTTCCCGCACTAGTGCGTGAAAATAAAGATATGTCAATTTTGACGTTATTATATACATTTCATTGATTTCAACTGTAGTTATTACTATTCTCACTAATTTAGGTTTCAATATTCAATATTACCTAGACTTCTTTCTTGCTTCTCTATTTTTAATTTATTGAAATAAGATAAAAATTGGGATACTTTTATATAACTACTAGCTGACCCGACAGACGTTGTCCTGTCCAAATTTCTATGTTCCCTAAAATGTTTTTCCCGAAAACTCTCATCCGCGTAGAATTTCTTTTTACACGCTTTATATTAGCTTCACTTGTATGTTTGTTTGTTTGTTTGTTTGTAACCGACTCCTTTAGGCGCGATTTTGACCCACTTCCAGACGTCCGAATGATTTGAAATTTGGCAGGTGTACATAATTCCGGTGACAGTGCATTAAGAAATTTTTGTGTGAAAACAAAACAAAATGGCGGCTCCAATATGGCGTACGAGTTTTGTGATTATGGTCCGATTCGCGTCAAAATTGGTATCTGAGGGTTTTCGTGGTCGGAAATTATGATTCTTTTGTCAAAATTGAAAAAATTCAAGATGGCGGCTCCAAAATGATGGACGAGTTTTGTGATTATGGTCTGATTCTATTCAAAATTGGTATGTAGGGGTTTTCGGGTTCGAATATTATGATTATTTTGTGAAAATTGAAAAGTTCAAGATGGCGGCTCTAAAATAGCGGCCGGGTTTTGTGATTATGGTCTGATTCTATTCAAAATCGCTATGTGGGGGTTCTTGGGGTCGAATATTATGATTCTTCTGTGAAAATTGGAAAACTCAAGATGGCGGCTTAAAATGGCGGCCGAGTTTTGTGGTCTGATTCTATTCAAAATTGGAATGTGGGGGTTTTTGGGGTCGGAGATTATAATCACCTAATTTGATAAGATTATTCCATTTTTTAATTTGCAAAAAAATTATAAAAATTGTTTCGTACATTGAGTGAGTTACTCCAATAATATGACTGAACAGAAACAGAACAGCTGTCATTCATATCCTAGGAAATCAAATCTATAAAAAATCATTGAAAAAAGTACTTTACCAAATTTCTGAATAAACTTTGAAACCTCTTTCATGCAACCTCCGAAATAAATACAATTTAATGTACAGGAAAAAAAAACATTTATATAAAGATAAAAAATACTCGTTAAGTGACGATACAAAAGATTTGATTATTTCAGTTCCATGTCAACATTGAAAAGTTCATAATTCCATTGACATCCGAAGATCGCACACCAAATCGAAAATCTTCCAAAAAAACTGCATAGTCAAACCTAGAAAAGTATCTAAAGGAACGATAAGTGGGAGTCATTGATATGCTTACATTATTCTTACATATTCAAAACAATCACAAAGTACGATGTCCTTCCTCAATCCACCCACCTCATCAAATTCCGGGTCCAGAAAATGTCTTTCGATGGATTAATTCACATCACTCTCCAACTTGATATTGTCTGGTCGAATATCGCGAGATATTATTCTGCGCAATGGAGGAGAAAATACAAGTTATAACGATAACCAGACGAAAAGCGATGGTTTAATCGAATGGACGGCCAGCTTTTAATCGGGTCTATTATTTCATCATTTTGTTGGTCGTTCCTTTATTGTTTGCGTGGTGGCTCATGCGGAAATGTATTGAAAGATGGTTGAGTTGGTTGGTGAATATAATAGAGTGTAATAAGGATCGAAAGATATATACAGGGTGTAACTGAATAAGTGTAAAACATTTAAGGAGGTGATTCCTCATCGAAAAAAAGATAGGATCTTTCATATAAAGAAACTTCATTGGAGCATCCCTTGTTAAGATACAGCCCCTTAAAGGGGGTACATAAAATTTGTATAACAATTTTTTTCACAAGCACTGAAAAAGTTACAATATTGAAATTAACCTGACGTTTTGTACTACCAAAAAGACACTTAGCCAGTAATTTATTTGGTTTACCCCATGGTTGTAAGGGTGAAAAACGCAACCCCTAAAATTTATTTCCAATGTAACTTTTTGTCTTATTATTTGTTTACCATTTCAAAATTTATTTCCGATAGCCTGTTTCATTCTAAACAAAAAATGTCTCTTGGGTTTTTTGCCCAAAATAAACCAGTAAGCAGCAAAACATTATTTTACGAACAACTACAGAGATACATCGTCATAAATGCGAAAATACGAAACTAATCTATCTAGTAGGTCGCTATTAGCGATAGTGACAATTAAATTGGTATGACGCTGTCAGTTTGGGAATTTTCGAAATTGAATTAATACTAATTGTGTGTTGTTGTTCTGTTCTTAATTTGTTACTTTAATAATTCACTTGTTAATAAAATGGCATACACAAATGAGGAAATGGCTGATATGCATTACGTTTACGGTCTGTCGCAGGGGAATGGGTTAGAAGCTTCTAGAAGATATGCTGAAATGTATCCTCAACGGCAGCATCCTTCACATAGAATATTGGCTCGACTTCATCAACGATTACGAGAATATGGTTCATTCGACAAAAGAACGCAGGATTGTGGTCGCCATCGAGAAATACGAACACCACAGCTTGAGGAAGCAGTACTTAATTTGATTGAAGAACAACCTACTACCAGTACTAGAAAGATTGCTTTCCAGCTAAATGTTGATCATATGACGGTATTTCGAATTTTAAAGGAACAACTCTTATACCCTTACCATCTGCAACGAGTACAGGCACTGTTACCGCGAGACTTTCCGAACCGTCTTGAATTTTGCAATTGGATGCTGGAAGTGATTAGAAGAAATTGTGACTTTCTGAAGACGATAGAATTCACAGACGAATGTAGTTTTTCTCGGGACAAGATTATTAATTTTCATAATTACCACATATGGGCTGATGAAAACCCTCACGCTATTGTCGAAACTAGCCATCAAGAACAGTTTTCTCTTAACGTGTGGCTCGGAGTTATTGGGGATGATTTAATTGGGCCTCATTTTCTACCTCCTCGATTAAATGGTGAGGCATACGTTCAATTTTTAAGAGAAGTGCATCCAGTACTGCTGGAGGAAGTTCCTTTGGGCGTCAGAAGGGATATGTTTTTTATGCATGATGGGGCTCCCGCCCATTTTAGTCAAGTAGCACGTCAGCATTTAACTGAAACATATGCAAATCAGTGGATAGGTCGAGGAGGACCACATAAATGGCCCGCTCGATCCCCGGATCTCAATCCTCTCGATTTCTCTATTTGGGGCCATTCACAGCATTTGGTATATCGTACTCCTGTTCGCGATGTAGAGGACTTAAGAAACCGCATCATCGATGCGTGCAGGGTAATCAGAGAGACTCCAGGAATATTTGAGCGAATACGTGGCTCAATGCGCCGACGTCTAGACGCATGCGTAATGTTTGAAGGTAGACATATTGAACATTCACTATGATTTCTACATGTTGTGTGTTTTGTTATTAATAACTTAGTTTTGTTTATTACCCTTTAATCGTTTAATGCAGGTACTAACTACAAAATAACAATAAATCCAGTTCGCATTTATGACGATGTATCTCTGTAGTTGTTCGTAAAATAATGTTTTGCTGCTTACTGGTTTATTTTGGGCAAAAAACCCAAGAGACATTTTCTGTTTAGAATGAAACAGGCTATTTATTTAAATGGTAAACAAATAATAAGACAAAAAGTTACATTGGAAATAAATTTTAGGGGTTGCGTTTTTCACCCCTTACAACCATGGGGTAAACCAAATAAATTACTGGCTAAGTGTCTTTTTGGTAGTACAAAACGTCAGGTTAATTTCAATATTGTAACTTTTTCAGTGCTTGTGAAAAAAATTGTTATACAAATTTTATGTACCCCCTTTAAGGGGCTGTATCTTAACAAGGGATGCTCCAATGAAGTTTCTTTATATGAAAGATCCTATCTTTTTTTCGATGAGGAATCACCTCCTTAAATGTTTTACACTTATTCAGTTACACCCTGATATATATATATATATATATATATATATTGTAATAGAATGATAAATTTTGTAAATATAATAATTGTTTTTATATAAAATGACAGCTAATAGTTTTCGCTATTCTTTGTGAGCCAAATTGATATGATATAGATAGATATTTTCGCCCTGTATATGTATTGTATGCTGTAATAATAATTGTTAGCGAACGTCACTGTTCTCTCGTCACGCTGCTGCCAATTGTTATCATTTTTCTCACCACGGCTAAGCAACAGTTGGTACGCCTCTTACCTCAGATAGCCGGTTCAGGCAATAGAGCCACTAGCCACTGCTGTCTAATTTCAATTTATTCAATGGTCATCGGTATGATTGTTCATCATTGTGAGAAAACAAACAACAAAGTATCAAAAAGCAATTATTTTCTTTATTCAGGAAGACTTCATTTTACCTGGCCTACGAGAAATAACTCATACTAATGTGAATCTACAAATATTCACGGATAATCATTAAAATCAAATCATGGATAGATAGACAGAACCTCACTTTTTCCTTGAGAGTGAATTTTTCTGTTATAGTTCTCAATAAAGTGAAATAAAGTTCTTCAGATGTGAAATACGTTATTTGTGAAATTTTTCAGTACCGGATGTGCACTATTAAAGTTTTTATACCTGGCTGGAAATGTCGGTGTTCAAGATATGCCCTGAAACTGGATCCCTTCTCATTCCAAGCTCTATCAGGAACTCCAATACCATAAATCAGGAACCATACATATGCAGAAATCAGCTTTGGACACTTGGATATGGTGTATAATTAAGGTAATATTGGTTTTTCTCTTCTAATGTTGGAATTATTTCATTTTTCTTTCCCCCAAAATGTTGCGTGGCATTCCATTGTAAATTTATTTTCGATCTCCTTGTCGCTTTGTTTGTTGCTCCCTTGGATACCAATTTTCCTTCCTCTTTTTCATTTGAATTTTTGAATTCGCGCACCAAATTGTCACATTTCACTGTTTGGGTTCATCTTATATAATTTATATATACAACTATTTTCCCATTCTTATTACTATGTACAAATTTCAATAATAATTGCTTATGACATCACCCCGTTGTTATTCTCTCACAATTTCCAATTTTCCATATGACCATCTATTCCCTGATTGGCTATTGTCATCAAGAAGTTTGCTGTTCTACCATTGGTTACTTTTAGTTATCTACAGTTTCATATACTGTATGTTTTAAATTTATAAATGTGTTGATCGCTTTTTATTCATGAAAATTTTGTAAATCTAGACTTTTTGTTGTCTTTTTACCAATTATGGGTTATAATCATTATGACAGTGTATGAAATTGATTGTGTTATAGTATTTTGACATTTTTATCTATCCATATTATACATAGGCCTACAAATAAATAGAACTTCCAAAATTATGTAAAAACAATCTCTTGAAACTAATAACTATTTAGTAATTATTCTTTTTGTGGGTTTTTTCCTTTCAAAACTTATAACTGGCATAACATAACATAACAATATATATTATATATATATATATATATATATATATATATATATATATATATAAATAGATGAAAGGAAGGAATATCGAGGGGACTGTTAAAAACAAAATGAAAGAAATTTAATGGACAAAGCCCTCAAAGAAAAGTGTTAACCGTAGACACGTGTTTCGGGCTCTCGACCCTCATCAGTACGGTGAAGAAGTGCAAGGATGAACAAACTTGGTAGAAAACGACAAATCTACGGAGTCAACAAACAGAAGCCAACCGTTTAAAAAAAATAAAAAAACACGCTTTTATAAATAAACCACACTAAAAAGTAGGAAATAAATAATAGTTTAAAAAAACTAAAAAACACGCTTTTATAGAAAACCAGACTAAAAAAATAGAAAATAAGAAAAAAATGTATTTTATTAAAAAAAAACGTGGGGTGCATGGTATCAATAATTATATAGTACATTACACACCTAGGTAAAGTAAGAAATGTCTCAGATCACAGGTAATTGTTTTCTATTTTTTTAGTCTGGTTTTCTATAAAAGCGTGTTTTTTAGTTTTTTTTTTTTAAACTATTATTTTTATTTTCTATGTTTTCCTTTATGTTGTTCCATCTAGACTATGCTTTTGACTCCTTCCGCTTCCTGTTGTCCCGTTTTCCTGTTATCCCGTTATCCCGTTATGCCCTTATCCTGTCATCCCGTTATCCTTATCCCGTTATTCCCGTTATCCCGTTTTCCTGTTATCCCATTTTTTCATTATCCCGTTATCCCGTTATCCCGTTTTCCCCTTATCCCTATATCTTGTCATCCCCCCCGTTATTCCCTTATCCTGTCATCCTGTTATACCGTTTTCCCGTTTTCCCGTTTTTTCGTTATCCCGTTATTCCTGTTATCCTGTTTTCCGGTTATCCCGTTTTTTCTTTATCCCGTTTTTTCTTTATCCCGTTATCCCGTTCTCAATTTATCGTTCTACAATTATTATATTCGATTGCCATCTTGCAATAAAATAAAATAAAAATCGCGATGGAAAAATAGGGGTTGATCGTAGAAGGGTGAAAATTCAGGGTGGTATGTATTTTTGAATGATGTTTCATAAAAAAATAAAAACAACAAATTTTATCTGAAAAATAAAATAAAAAATTTAGGGGTGGACCACCCTCAGCATTTAGGGGGATGAAAAATAGATGTTGTCCGATTCGCAGACCTAACCGATATGCACACAAAATTTCATGAGGATCGGTCGAGCCAATTCGGAGGAGTTTAATTACAAACACCGTTTCACGAGAATTCTATATATTAGATGTTTTTCAATCAATCCACATAGAATAGAATAGAATAGAATAGAATAGAATAGAATAGAATAGAATAGAATAGAATAGAATAGAATAGATTTTATTGGTCCATTCAAGAGAACTTTGACAAGTTATAGGACAAGTCACGAAAAAACTCATATAAGTAAAAAGATACAAATTTGTCACTTTAACAAAGTCAAAGCATAATATATACAAACAAATACATATACTTATACTAATATATACACATATATATACATATATATATATACATATATATATACACATATATACACATACACATACATACACACATATTGCACATTTAAAAACATTCAAAAATTCAGACAGAATAAAACGACTCTATTTAAAATAATCAGTGAACTCATCAATATTGTAAGGACTTATATCTAACATAAGCAACTTGATATTATATTTGAAATGGTCCAACTTGGTAACTCTTTTATATTCATTAGGTAATATATTATACAGCCTAAGGCCCATTATTTGGTATGATTTTTGACACAATGATGTACGATTTCTTGGAATATGTAGATCATTTTTTATTCTTGTATTGTAATGATGTACCGATTCATTTTTCATGAACTTATCTTGATTTTTGTGTATATACATCAATAGTTCAACGATAAATAAACCATAAACCGTGAGAATATTATACTCTCTGAATAGTCTTCGACAGGAAGTTCTTGAAGATACGTTAGCAATGTTTCTTAATATTCTTTTTTGTGTTATGAAAATATCTTTCATAGAAGACGAGTTACCCCAAATTAAAATACCATATATCAATCTTGACTGAATTTGACCATAATAAAATAATAGTAATGCTTGTTTATCCAGAACATTTCTTAAAACTCTAATTTGATAACACTTGCTATTCAGATTCTTCATGAGATTTACGCAATGAGTGGTGAATGAGAGATTAGAATCAAAATCTATTCCTAAAAATTTAACACAGTTTGATTGTTCTACTGATTCATTATTTATATTTATATCTATTCCGGTGGTACTATTACGATGACGGTTTTGAAAAGACATATATTGAGTTTTGCATGGGTTTAGGAATAAAGAATGGCTGGATAACCAGTCATAAAGACTCTGGAGAGTGGAGTGAATTGTATCCTGTAGAATACACTCATACCTTTCACGAAACAAAAGTGTTGTGTCGTCAGCATATAAACAAGAGAAGGCTTTTGGTGAAATTACAGGCAAATCATTAATATAAAGCACAAATAAAACCGGACCCAGAACAGAGCCCTGGGGTACTCCAATTTCATTGGGCATATATGTCGATACGAACTGATTTTGAATATTTTCTTTTCTATGATTTATTTTGACACTTTGAGTACGATTTCGAAGATACGATTCGAACCAATCATGAGTTTTTCCTCTAACTCCAGAATTGTATAGTTTTTGCAATAAAAGCTCATGTTGCACGCAGTCAAACGCTCGACTCATATCACAGAATACAGCTGTAGTAATTTCATTTGCTTCCACACCTTCCAAAATTTTTTCATAAAGAGAGTATATAGCAGTCATCGTTGAACGACCTTCATGGAATCCATGTTGGTTTCGATCAAGTATATTATTCTTCATCAGGAATCCCATCAAATAATTCAGCATTACATATTCAAAAATTTTCGATATTACAGGAGGCTGAGATACTGGTCTGTAATTTTCCATATTATGTAGGGTGCCTTTTTTGAAAAGAGGTGTTATAAGTGACATTTTCAATCTGCTTGGAAAAATTCCATCCTGAAAAGACCTATTTATGATATGACATAGAGGTTTTGTGATTTGAGTGGAAATACGTTTTATGACATATGCAGATATACCATCTGGGCCAGATGAATGTTTATTTTTTAATTTATGTTTTATCACATGTTCTATCTCCTCTTCATTTACATGCTGAAGAAAAACACTTTTTTTGATGCTAGGAGTAGATATTTTTTGTGATATTATATTTGCATTATTTATTTTACTTATAATGTCATGAGGAGATTGGATGAAGAAACGGTTGAAACCATCAGCTATAACTTGAGGATCTGAACAAATTTTGTCATCAATTTCAATTGATATATTTTTCGAAAAATGTTTTGTTTTTCCCGTAAGATCTTTAATGACAGACCACGCACTTCTATTCACATTTGAAGAGGAATATATTTTATGCGAGTAAAACACATTTTTTGTTTCCTTCACTAATTCTTTGTGCTGTTTTTTACGTATTTTATAATATTCATGGAGTGACGGGTTTGTTTTTTGTAGATGAAAAATGTTCTTCAGATTCCTGCTAGATTCTCTTATACTCTCGTTCACCCATTCCTGGGATTTATTCCTGTTCGTGTTAATATTTTTTAAAGGACATTCGCGATTGAAGTAATTCATCAACTTATCATGAAACAAATTAAATTTTTCCTCAACTCCAATATCCAAATGAATCTCCGACCAGCTTTCGTTTTCCAATGCATTTTTCAAATTGTGCAAAGTTTGTTCATTTATAATACGTTTGCGAATACATAACAATTAAACTGAGCTGTGTCAGGTGGTTTAGTATGGTACCCAAAGATTTGCTATAATAACCAAGGTATATCATCAAGTTAAAATTTGTTTTTAAATTTATTTTATTAAATTTATTTTTAATTTCTATGCATTATGTGTAGATAAAGTATATTAATTATGTTTATATTAGGCTTGCCTATTTGGAACTAAAAGTTCTTCTCCTCCAAGCGTCGTCAAAGTGACAGATAGTAAGATGCCGGCAGATATCGCTACCTAACCCAGAACGTTACACAGGTCACAGATTCAGACATTCCTCGGCAACGTTTCTAGCAGATTCGGGCGAAGGGATAACCAACATAAAACGTCTTGGAGGCTGGAAGTCTACTGCTGAAGGTTACTTGGAGGACTCCGAAGAACAGAAGAAACCCATCTCAAATAAAATTCTTTCATGTACTAACAACTTACAACCGATGATGCCGTCTCCGTCGTCGTCATCTTCATTCACTTTGCAATCACTGGTGTTACTCTGAACAGCCAGTTATCACCATCTAACTCCGCTGGACCGGCTAATCTTACTCATTTGTAGAATGCAACAAGTTGTGTTTTTAATATTAGTATTCATAATAATTAGAAGATGTTCATTAAAAGTTTTGTATGTTGAAATGAAATATATAAATTTTTAATATGCTTTTTAAATTTGTATGCGGTCGTAGAAAAAATAATGTTCCCAACTCACGCGTGAAGTGTCTTTCCTGCACTTGACGGCTTGCCGGAACTCCGCTCCGCGTCGTTCGGGTCAACGACAGTCACGTGCGGGAAAGAATCACTTTCCGCACTTGTTAGGAAAATAACTATATTTCATAGTGAAAATTTTGTATATATATATTGAGTTTTTGAGTGAGTTCAAGTGCAGTTAATAATCATTATGAATGATTGAATCTGTTAAATTCCTTAATTTTGGAAGGGAAAATTAATTTCCTTAAAAATTAAAAAATTGGAATTTATTCATTTCAAATGGGATTCGGGAAATATTCTCATTAAATATAATTCGTGCTATACTCTGTTTTATAATATGAAAGAGTAATAAATCATTATTGAACTGTACGAGGTTAAATATAAAGTTGATGTCATTGGATTGCTTATGAAAAACTAAGATAGGAATGTGCGAATAGGTATAGGACAATCTCAATTGAATACCCCACAAGAGGTTATCTTGACGATGGAAGATAGTGACTAAAGTTTATCTTTCAGTCGCAGATGATTCCACATCTGATTTTATGAACATCCTGAGACCAGAGCAGCATATGTCGAGGCTAGAGGCATATGCAAAGAGACAATAGAATGCTCAAAAGATGCCCACAATGCCAAAATAAGATCAAAACTTGCTGAATGTCCTAACGGATCCCGTTCATTTTGGTCTTTCGCCAAAGCTGTGGGAAGAAACTTCACTTCCAGCTCATTTCCTCCTCTAACCAAAGAAGATAGAACACTAGCAACGACTGCCCAGGAAAAAGCCAATATCTTTGCGCACCTATTTGCTGGAAATTCCACTCTGGATTCATCGGGAAAACAACCCCCGAACATTAGACCTATTGACAGTCACATGCCCGAGATCACCTTTCGCCAACGTACTATCAGAAAGATTTTGCTGGGTCTCAACACCAACAAAGCCTGTGGATCCGACGGAATCCCGCCGATTGTTCTCAAGAAATGTGCCCCCGAACTGACACCTGTTCTTTGCAAGTTGTTCAACCACTCTTACAATTTGGGGGTATTTCCGTCCAATTGGAAAATTGCAAGAGTACAGCCAGTCCTAAAAAAGGCAAAAGGCCCTACCTAGCAACTACAGACCCATCGCACTGCTATCTATTATTTCAAAGGTCATGGAAAAAGCCATCAGCATCGAGCTCATGAAATATCTGGAAGACTCAGGAATTGTCAACGATAGGCAATATGGTTTCCGCCATCAGAGATCAACTGGTGACCTGCTCGCTTACGTCTCACATATATGGCAGCTGTCTTTAGCTGTGGCATTAGATATCTCCAAGTCGTTCGATCGAGTTTGGCACCAGGGACTCCTCGCCAAGCTTCCGTCTTATGGCTTGCCCCCTCAGCTGTGTTCTCTGCTTGCTAGTTTTCTCTCAAACAGGTCTCTCCCTGTAGTGGTCGATGGAGTTTCATCTGACACTCTACTCATAAATGCTGGTGTTCCGCAAGGATCTATTCTCGCACCAACACTATTTCTACTTCACATCAACGACCTGTTGAAAGCAACTTCATGTCCAGTACACAGCTTTGCCGATGATAGTACCCTCCATACCGCTTTCTCTTCCAGGGCCCCTATATCAGCCCGTGAAACCAGAAATGAACGAGGAAGAAATGTTAATAATATAAATATGGACTTAGCAACAATTCTCGAGTGGGGATCTAATAACTTGGTAGAATTCAATGCAAACAAAACACAAGCATGTCTTTTCTCTAGAAAAGCCGATCTCACTGTGCCTAACATAACTTTGTCAGGAGTAACCATACCACTGAAGTCATCCATATCGATGCTTGGTATTACTATCAGCAATAACCTTTCCTGGGAAAATCACGTGAGGTCCATTGCCAAAAGTGCATCCCAAAAACTTGGTTATGATCTATAAGGCACAGATCCGACCTGTCCTGGAATACTGTTCCCATATTTGGAGCGCGGCACCTAAACATATCCTGAGGCTATTGGATTCTGTCCAAAAAAGGGCAATTCGTCTCGTCGGTGATGCCTCGCTTACAAACTCGCACACTTGTCTGGAACACCGTAGAAAAGTTGGCGATTTGTCTGTATTTTATAGATATTTTCATGGGCGATGCTCTTCTGAAATATCAACAATCGTTCCTGCTTTGGCAGTCTCTTCGAGACTAACCCGTCAAGTTCAGTCATCACACCCCTTCGTGGTCACTTTGGAGACCTGCAGAACATCACTTTCCAAAGACTCGTTCATCCAACGAACAGCGAGGCTTTGGAACTCATTGCCTAGGGAGGTGTTCCCCGAGGCATACAACCTCCAGAAATTTAAGGAAAACACCAACTCCTACCTTCTTTCCCTTGGTTCCCACGATGTTCTCTGAACATTACAGGATATCCCTTTTCGTGGGAACCAGAACATAAAAAAAAAAAAATTTCAACAAATCAAGGTATAGGACATCATGGATAAAACATATTTAGAATTTTCCGGAAAACCCAATAATGCAATAATATACTGGGTGTCCCATTAGAAAAAAAAATTATATCATAACTTTCTAATGCGACGTTCAATTATTTTTCTATTCACATTTCATGGTGGTTCAGAAAAAATGCTACAACTTTCCCAATTCAACCATTTTTCTAGCTCTTCAAATAAGGGGGATATCTATTGGTCCAAATATAAAGATCCAATACCAATAACCCTGTAAAGTTAAGGTAGAGGCACAGGTAGTTTACATACCTGTGCCTCAGTGTTTCAAAAATTTGAAATGTTCAGTTTCTTTCCGGCAGTTGTTGGAGAATGGCTAGTGTTTCTGAATTTGTTGCTGAGAAACGGATTAGTAAAAGTACGCGTTCTAAAAATGAAGACTATCATCAAGACATGCACGCTGATGTTCTCGAAGAATACTTCCAGCAAATGCTAGATCTTATTTCTCCTGGGTCTGTTATAGTCATGGATAATACCAGGTTCCACTAAAAAAAAATCAAAAAAAAATACCAACGCCTTCTTGGCTTCGTTCGTTGGCTCACTTTAAATAAGAAGCCATTTCACAAAGATATGCTGAAAAAGGAGCTACTGGAGATTGTAAAGTTGAATAAACCTCATTGTATGAAATTTGTTGTCGACGAAATCGCTTCAAAAAGGAATATAACGGTAATCTAAAATAGTGACGATCTCGTCGATCGAAACGCAGCTAAGGAAGCTATGATGTCGCAAAGTCTCAAACGTCGCACACAGGTGAAAATAAAGGAATAGCTGGCCAAAATTATATAAAGAAGAAATATTATTTTTGTTGATAGTTTACACGTAGAATAACACTCATCAATTGATTAATTGCATGAAAGGTACTGAATGATCCCATATTGCCACGTTTATAGTATTAACACGCATTTCACAAGCTTTTATTTAACTTGCTTCGTTCGCATGTCCTGTCTCTCCGGTTCAAAATTTGTTAGTGACTTTTGACACATTTATAATCGTCCCATTGACTTGAAATTTGGCAGGTGCATATAATTTTGGTGACAATGTCTTATACAATTTTTATTAGAGAAAAAATAAAATGGCGGCTCCAAGATGGTGCGTGGACCAATTCTGTGATTATGTTCCGATTCTATTCAAAATTGGTATGTAGGGGTTTTTGGGATTTTGAATTTTTTATCAAAATCCATGAATTGAAGATGGCGGCTCCAAGATGGCGAACGAGTTTTGTAATTAAGGCCCGATTCTATCGAAAATAAGTATGTATGGGTTTCTGGGGTCGGAGAATAGGAATTTTTTGTCAAAACTCATAAATTCAAGATGGCCGCTCCAAGAGGGTCGACGAATTTTTACATTTATGATCCTATTTGACTCAAAAATGAGTATTATTAATCAGAGTCAACTCAAAATCGACTTGTATGGATTCTTGGAGACTCAAATTATGAAGTAAATGAGTGAGAACATATTACTCAAATGCAGATTCTTTCAAAAGCATCATAACGTCTTCTGGATATGTCCTCGGAACCTAAAGACAATCGATAGCCCAACAATGAGTTCTCACATTCAAATTGAAAAAAAAAACAGAATTTCTTCCCAAATTATGGGGATTTTTTTCAAGTTACACTTATCACGAGTCAAATAGATCTAACAGATTTTTTTCTGAAAAGCGCAGGTAGAAGCAGCTGAATTTAATACCAATTGAAAGTTATTGAAATGAGCTTTCATATGATACCAAATATGCCGTTTGATCTTGATTGATATGGTACTTTCATTCCAAAGATAGTAGATGGAATATATTTTTTGTCATACTAACTTTGAAATCGTGTTATCTTTGACTGGATAGATTAAAAGAAATGTTTTTATGCAAATAAAGATGTTTCTTACCTTCTTGAACGGAATCCATGATGAATGAAACACTTTTAACCCTGTAGCAAATTTTACACACACATCAAATAGTTCTCGAAAGACTCTATATGAAGATCTGTCAAGAAAACGACTTTGTTTGAAAACACACAGGTCTTACCCGCCCTATCAATAGTGCAACAAGTTATTGTTCAATTGAGATATCTTCAGAAAAAATTATTTTGACCAGCTTTTTGGTCATTCTCACCTGTGTGCGTCGGTGCGCTGGCGGAAAAGATAGTAATAGCTTCCCCATTTCGTGTCCTATCGACGAGATGGTCACTTTTTTGGATTCCGTGGACTAATTTATGGAAGAAAAAGTTACTTTCAGTAAGCGTTTGTGTGGATTTTTTCCTTGGCACATGTTAAAGTCGACGGGTGCGCCATCTATGATTTCTCTCGCATTATATCGTTTTTATTAGGATTCACGGTGAATCCGTTGGATTGAGATTTTTTTTTTTTTTTTTATGTTCTGGTTCCCACGAAAAGGGATATCCTGTAATGTTCAGAGAACATCGTGGGAACCTAGGGAAAGAAGGTAGGAGTTGGTGTTCTTCTTAAATTTCTGAAGGTTGTATGCTTCGGGGAACACCTCCCTAGGCAATGAGTTCCAAAGCCTCGCTGTTCGTTGGATGAACGAGTCTTTGGAAAGTGATGTTCTGCAGGTCTCCAAAGTGACCACGAAGGGGTGTGATGACTGAACTTGACGGGTTAATCTCGAAGAGACTGCCAAAGCAGGAACGATTGTTGATATTTCAGAAGAGCATCGCCCATGAAAATATCTATAAAATAGAGACAAATCGCCAACTTTTCTACGGTGTTCCAGACAAGTGAGCGAGTTTGTAAACGAGGCATCACCGACGAGACGAATTGCTCTTTTTTGGACAGAATCCAATAGCCTCAGGATATGTTTAGGTGTCGCGCTCCAAATATGGGAACAGTATTCCAGGACAGGTCGGATCTGTGTCTTATAGATCATAAGCAGCTGACTGGGGGTGAAATAGCTCTTGGCACGAAACAGAAAACCAAGTTTTTGGGATGCACTTTTGGCAATGGACCTCACGTGATTTTCCCAGGAAAGGTAGTAATACCAAGCATCGATATGGATGGCTTCAGTGGTATGGTTACTCCTGACAAAGTTGTGTTAGGCACAGTGAGATCGGCTTTTCTAGAGAAAAGACATGCTTGTGTTTTGTTTGCATTGAATTCTACCAAGTTATTAGATCCCCATGCGAGAATTGTTGCTAAGTCCATATTTATATTATATTTTCGGAATCTACGCGACATTTCCAACATTTTGGTTCAAACCGCAGATCGATAGGACCACTTTGGTTTTTTAAAGATATTTGGGGGTCTTGGGGGACTTGTTCGAAAATTTGACTTTTCAAATTTTTCTCTCGTATCGAAACAGAATTCCGTTTCTAGACTAATTCGGCCATTCTGAATCGATTGAATCGAATTGCTCAATCTTTCACCATACGAGTAGAAAAAAAATTCCGGAAATAATTTCATTTCCTGAAAAAAAATCCCAAAATGGTTTTTTCATAGTTTTGTGCATACGTGTCTAGAGTTTCATACCGATCGCTATGTCCCTGATCTTTTTACGATTCTCCGAATTCACTTTTTCTACTTTGGAGCGAAAAAAAAATACTTTCCGTACTCCGATTCTCCCGTGCTTTCCAACATTCGAAAGGATTTTTTTTTCTATAAGAAGCTGTAGTTTTGAAGCGATATCAGCGCTCCTGATTTTTTACGATTTTTCGAAGTCTGCAGCATGAAAAAACTGAAAAAAGTTCGAAAACACTAAGTGAAACGGAAAACAAAAAGAAAATGGTGAGTGTAATCCATCAAAATGTGGATAATGGAAAGGGGGTGAGGAAAAGGCGCTTAAAAATCTGTCCAGAAGCAAAAATTTTGTTCAACACACTTTCCGAACAACTTTGACGAAAGTGAAGAAAAATCCAAAAATTTTCAAAGTTTTTTTTTTTTTTTTATATGTTCTGGTTCCCACGAAAAGGGATATCCTGTAATGTTCAGAGAACATCGTGGGAACCAAGGGAAAGAAGGTAGGAGTTGGTGTTCTTTTTAAATTTCTGGAGGTTGTATGCCTCGGGGAACACCTCCCTAGGCAATGAGTTCCAAAGCCTCGCAGTTCGTTGGATGAATGAGTCTTTGGAAAGTGATGTTCTGCAGGTCTCCAAAGTGACCACGAATGGGTGTGAAGACTGAACTTGACGGGTTAATCTCGAAGAGACTGCCAAAGGAGGAACGATTGTTGATATTTCAGAAGAGCATCGCCCATGAAAATATCTATAAAATAGAGACAAATCGCCAACTTTTCTACGGTGTTCCAGACAAGTGAGCGAGTTTGTAAGCGAGGCATCACCGACGAGACGAATTGCCCTTTTTTGGACAGAATCCAATAGCTTCAGGATATGTTTAGGTGCCGCACTCCAAATATGGGAACAGTATTCCAGGACAGGTCGGATCTGTGCCTTATAGATCATAAGCAGCTGACTGGAGGTGAAATAGCTCTTGGCACGAAACAAAACCAAGTTTTGGGATGCACTTTGGCAATGGACCTCACGTGATTTTCCCAGGAAAGGTTATTGCTGATAGTAATACCAAGCATCGATATGGATGACTTCAGTGGTATGGTTACTCCTGACAAAGTTATGTTAGGCACAGTGAGATCGGCTTTTCTAGAGAAAAGACATGCTTGTGTTTTGTTTGCATTGAATTCTACCAAGTTATTGGATCCCCATTCGAGAATTGTTGCTAAGTCCATATTTATATTGTTAACATTTCTTCCTCGTTCATTTCTGGTTTCACGGGCTGATATAGGGGCCCTGGAAGAGAAAGCGGTATGGAGGGTACTATCATCGGCAAAGCTGTGTACAGGACATGAAGTTGCTTTCAATAGGTCGTTGATGTGAAGTAAAAATAGTGTTGGTGCTAGAATGGATCCTTGCGGAACACCAGCATTTATGAGTAGAGTGTCAGATGAAACTCCATCGACCACTACATGGAGAGACCTGTTTGAGAGAAAACTAGCAAGCAGAGAACACAGCTGAGGGGGCAAGCCATAAGATGGAAGCTTGGCGAGGAGTCCCTGGTGCCAAACTCGATCGAACGCCTTGGAGATATCTAATGCCACAGCTAAAGTTTCTCCATACTTTTCAATAGATAGCTTCCATATATGTGAGACGTATGCGAGCAGGTCACCAGTTGATCTCTGATGGCGGAAGCCATATTGCCTATCATTGATAATTCCTGAGTCTTCCAGATATTTCATGAGCTCGATGTTGATGGCTTTTTCCATGACCTTTGAAATAATAGATAGCAGTGCGATAGGTCTGTAGTTGCTAGGAAGGGTCTTTTTTCCTTTTTTAGGGACTGGCTGTACTCTTGCAATTTTCCAATTGGACGGAAATACTCCCAAATTGTAAGAGTGGTTGAACAACTTGCAAAGAACAGGTGTTAGTTCGGGGGCACATTTCTTGAGAACAATCGGCGGGATTCCGTCAGATCCACAGGCTTTGTTGGTGTTGAGACCCAGCAAAATCTTTCTGATAGTACGTTGGCGAAAGGTGATCTCGGGCATGTGACTGTCAATAGGTGTAATGTTCGGGGGTTGTTTTCCCGAAGAATCCAGAGTGGAATTTCCAGCAAATAGATGCGCAAAGATATTGGCTTTTTCCTGGGCAGTCGTTGCTAGTGTTCCATCTTCTTTGGTTAGGGGAGGAAAAGAGCTGGAAGTGAAGTTTCTTCCCACAGCTTTGGCGAAAGACCAAAATGAACGGGATCCGTTGGGACATTCAACAAGTTTTGATCTTATTTTGGCATTATGAGCATCTTTTGAACATTCTATTGTCTCTTTGCATATGCCTCTAGCCTCAACATATGGTCTCAGGTCCCGGATTTTTTTGCCATCGATGGTATGCTGCCTGTTTGGAAGCCACAGCTCTAGAGCAGTTTCTGTTAAACCAGGTCTTATCGGATGATGTTCTTCTTTCGGTATTCGGTATGTAAGTTTGCATCCCCAACATGATGATTTCTGAAATTGTCTCAGCACATCGTGTTGGATCTACTGAAGAGAAACAAACTCTCTTCCATGGAAACGCTGAGAAAAACATACGAAGACCTTCCCAGTCGGCCGAATTGTAATGCCACATGAGACGGGGTGGTATTGTGCTGCTCGATGGTAAATGGAAGGAGCATATTGTGGAGATGAGGGTGTGATCAGAGTTTCCAAGTGGGGCACAAACTTCTATTCTATACGGGTCAGGATTGGTGGTGAGGAAAAGATCTAGTGTATTGGCAGACTGGTTGTTGACATCAGGGATGCGGGTTGGTAGTTCGACCAGTTGTTCTAGACCATGAGTGATGGCGAAGGCCTCAGCTTGACGACCTGCATCATCTGTTTTGTTAGAGAATTTGAGCCAGGCAGCATTATGTACATTAAAGTCCCCCATGATTATGGTTTCAGCTGTTGGATGGTTCTCCTGAATGTAGTCCAGTTTGAGTGATAAAAACTCAAAGAGGTTGTTATATGAAGGTTCATTAGGTGATAGGTAAAGGCAGCAGAGGAACTTAGTCACTTTGGTATCAGATAGCTTAAACCACATCACATCAAAGTCTTTCGGTTCCAAACTCTCTTCACGCTGGCATGAAAGGTTAGCCTTAGCGTAAAGGCAGACTCCACCTTTGAACCTGAATCGAGAATGGAGTTTGTAACCAGGACAAAGCATATGGACCTTGTTGGTGGACGAGTTTACTTGTGTTTCTGTTAGAGCCAGAATATCCGGTTTTTTCGTCTGTAGGTGATGGTGGACGTCATTGATGTTCTTGTTGAGTCCACGGATGTTGCAAAAATTAATCTTTAATGTTGAGTCCCCTCGAGTACCTCTCGCCCGGAAATCCGAATGGAGAGGTATTTTACTTCCGGAGTGTTTTACTCTAGGAGACTTCATCATTATTACTATTAGCTGAAAATGAAGGAGGAATCGGGGAAAAGGAAAGAGGGAGACCGGAAAGTATCGACCGAACACTGAAACATGGAATCCATTTCACAGCACACAAAGTCGATATGGTGGTATTTCACCGGGCGATGAGACCATCTTCCACCTACGGTTATCCTTTTAGTCGCCTCTTACGACAGGCAGGATTTACCCTGGGGCTATTCTGAAGCCGACCCCATACAGTGGTGAGTCCAACACATCAAAATATGGGGATAAAAGAAGTAAAGGAACTTCGTTCCTGACGGGAGTCCCCCCGATCGCACACAACCCGTATATTTTACAATTTTATGTTACAGTTTTTATTGCCGATGCAGCAAACAAACTATTAATGGCCAATATTGACCATTAATTTTAAGAAATTAGGAAAATCATTTTTATTTTGTAATTAATATTGCAGTATAAACAGAAAACAATACCTAAAGAAAAAATTAAAGGAGATGTTCAATATGACCTCCTTGCCTTCGGAAACAGAAATTAATTAATTAATATCAACGGTTGCAATAAAAATATTTTTCCTAATTTCTTGAAATTAATGGTCAATATTGGCCATTACCATTTTGTATGCTGCATCGGCAATAAAAAACTGTAACAGAAAATTGAAAAATATATGGGTTGTCCCATTTAAAAATAAACATATTGTGCAAATATCTCAGAAACTGTACATTTGGCAACGTCGAAAATATAAAATTTTAAATTGCTGGTCCATCTAATATACATACCCGAATTTTTTTTATTGCATCTTACGGGGTGTCAAAGATATCTGCATGTTTCCATACTTTACGCGCGCACTGTATATTCCAATTTATCTATTTTCATATTATTATTACTTTTATATAAATTTTTATCTACTCAATATCAGAATAATTTATATCTCAATTTCTGCCTGTCTCTATAAATATAATCATGTATAATTATTTTATACTTATTCTAATAAACTACCTGTAGTTACGCCGCTGTCTCATAAATTTCATTCAGATAACTCCGCTTTCTATTGTTATGCAAATTAAGGTGACCCTAATTTAGGACCGATTGGGGATGTGTCGTACGTCTCAAATAACTGAAATACGAATTTTTAAAAACAATCAGATAAGATAAGATAATATCTTTATTTTCCAGTAGACAACATAACATCGCATAGGAAGAGTCATACACTTAAATCTAGGTAAATATAAAAACATAGAAACACACAACAATTCCAAAATTCAGAATTTCAATTTTCAGATAAAACAAAAAAGCTGAAACCACAGGTTTGAAGTAAAAATTATTAACCTCAATTAAAATTGTCCTAAGAGCATTCTAAAAGAAACATGACGACATCTCAGAATAAAAGCATATAAACAAAACATTACGGTTTTACGACATAAACTCTTCAACACCATACAGACACTTTTCAAGTAGAAATTCTCGCAATTGTATTTTGAATATTTCAATACATTCACTTTCTTTTATATATTTTGGCAGTTTATTGAATACCCTGGGCGCCATAGAGGGGGGAGAGTTGAATGAAACGCTAAATTTATTAAAAGGTACATGAAGGTCATTTTTTGATCGGGTATCAAATTGATGTCTGACTTTATTGGTACTGAATAAAGTACATCTATTCTCAAATGAGTAAACAGAGAGTTTAAAAATAAATAATGAAGGAAGTGTCAAAACTTTATGGTACTTGAAGACATCCCTGCAACTTGTACGGCCCGATATACCAACGAGAGAACGCAAAACTCGCTTTTGGGCAATAAAAACATCGTGTGAGGATGCAGATAAACCCCATAGGCATATACCATATCGCAATCTGCTTTCAGCTTGTGCATAGTAGAGTGAAAGCAGCTGGTTTATTTCCAACACTTTCCTAGTGGTTCTTAATTGATATGATAGTGAATTCATTTTTGATATCAGTGATTGACAGTGACTTTTCCAGTTTATACATGAATCAATTTGAAAACCTAAAAACGTTATAACGTTACTATTACTAGAGACATATTGCGCTGAGGCATCATATGAGCCGAATGTGATATCTTGACACAATTTTTGACGGTTATGAAACCTTATGGATTGTGTTTTTCCAACATTTAGAAACAGCTGATTTGCAGAATACCATTCGTGCAATCTGGAGAAAACTGTGTTGCATTTATATGTCAAGGCTAGAGCGGTTTTATCTGATATGATCACAGATGTATCATCTGCATATAAAGTTAATGATGCCGGTACTGATAAAATACTCAAATCATTAATAAAAAGGATAAACAATACTGGGCCCAAAACTGAGCCCTGAGGCACACCAAGATCAATGTCCTTTATTTCAGAATTTTTGTTGTTCACAGTGACATACTGTTTTCTATACCTCAAATAATCTGATATCCATTGCAGAGGTAGGTCTCTGATACCATATTTATCCAATTTTTCGAGTAATATAGAATGATTGACGCAGTCGAATGCCCTGCTAAGATCACAAAAGATTCCCACAGGGCACTCGCCTGCCTCAATGAATTCGATTATTCTATCATAGTATGAATGAACTGCTGTTGTGGTTGATCTCTTACTAAGAAATCCATGTTGGCTTCTAGAGAAAATATTGAATTTATGACAGAAAGAAAGAAGCCTGTTCAAGAACGCGTATTCAAAAACCTTTGAGAAACTTGATGGAACTGTTATTGGTCTATAGTTTTCTACTGAATGTTTGTCCTTCTTTTTGAATACTGGTGAAATTCTTCCAATTTTTAACATATTTGGAAAATTGCCAGTGGAAAATGATAGATTCACCAAATGTAAAAGTGGAGTGGATAGGATATGGAGTGTTTTTCTCAAGAGAAACATGGGTACTTCATCGTGACCTGAAGAAGACTTATTTTTCAATATTATTCTCAGTAGGTCATATAGCTCAGTCTGATCATACGGGGTAAGGAAAAAGGAGCCACATGATGTTGCGATCTTTTGAATAAAGAAATCTGAATCAGGACCTTTGCAGTGGATTTGGTTGACGCTGTTTCGGGGTTCTTCTATAAAATAATTGTTAAATAAGTTCGCTATAGTTGCTGGTTCCCTCACAAAATAATCCCCCATTTTTTTTTCAATTTCATTTTGAACAGTTTTTGTTTTATTCGATAGTTCAGCAACTATTTGCCATGCCGATTTTGTTGGGTTGTCAGATTTATTGATTTTATTTTGAAAATACTCTTTTTTGTTGTTGTAATCAAATGATCATGTTTTTGTTTTTCTGTTCTATACATATCTGTTAACTCCGGAAACTTCATTTTCAACATATGTAGGTCTTTTAGATTTTGGCTGGACAATTTAACTTCATCATTTATCCATTTGTTTTTCAGAGAATCGATTTTATGACACTTTTTAGGAAAATGGATGTCGAAATAAAATAAAAACATTCCAAAAAAGAACTCAAAAGCTTGATCTAGTTCATTTATGTCAGAAAGTCCTGTCCATTTCTCACTTTCGATATCAGTGACAAATTTTTGAATGGTGTCATTACTATATATACGTTTAGGTTGGAATTTGTTATCGCTCCGAAATCGAACAAAACTGATTTGTGATCAGAAATCGTATTATCCACAACACAACATGGTGCGTGGTTTATGAAATTACTAAATATTTGATCGAGAGTTGTGAGCGTGTTTGGCGTTACTCTCGGTGGCCAATGAACTATGGGATTCATATTGAAGGATTCAAATATATTATATAATTTGATAAGATCTCTAGAAGGATGACTACAATAACTATCCAAATTGAAGTCCCCACATACCAACAAATTGAAATTTGGTTCGAAAATACCAACAAGTAGGTCATACATCCTATTCAAAAAAATATTTATGTTCCCGGAAGGGGACCTATAACAACATATAATAAATGTGTTAACTGAATCTAGTTTATATGAAATACCACAAACTTCGAAATCTCTATCAGTACAGTATTCATCTAGATCAAGTTTATTTATGCCCATTATATTTTTTGTCAGTATTGCAACACCTCCACCCTTCATTGCACCTCTACAATAACTGCTACTTAGAGAAAAGCCATTAAAATGAAATGAGTTAACTGACTCTCGTTTGCACCATGTTTCAGTAATACCAATAAAGTTCAAATCAAACTCATCAATGTCTGCAAATAAAACATCAATCTTTTTATCATTTAAACACTGGATGTTCAATAATAAAAGATTCGGGTCGAAAACTAAATCAGTCATACCTCTCGCCTGGTCGTCGTCCTGCGATCTAAAAAACGGCTTATACAAGCACCATAGGGCCACACGTTCGGGTTCATTGCCTTCCTAAAATTTTCTTCCAGAATTCGAACCATTGGAAGTTTAATGAATTCTGCCATTGCGAATTCACATGGTATCACTCTGTCACATTAGAAAACCGAGTATAGAGGATTTTATCGCAAATCGCACTTAGTATAATTTCCAGGCAAAATGCTTTCTCGAAAACTTCAAAAATTTTCGAGCGAAAAAACCGCTAGTCCTTATGATATTACCCTTCATACAATGGGCATATTTCTGGATCGTAGACAAAGTCGTTTGTTCTTATAGTTATCGAAGTATTAATGCACTTTGTGTTAAATATGCATCTAAAATTCATCAATCCTTGGAATTATGTCAGACCTAATTTATATAATTTAGAAAAAAATAAACATAATGTCTACGTTCTACGTTGTACGGTTGTATAATTGATACAACACAGCGGAGACAGAAGATAAATTATATTTCCAAAACAAAATTCTAAAAATAATTCCCGATTCAGATGTAACGTTGTATTATCGAAACTCGACCAAATACCGAGTAAATCGTAATGATGCCTGGATAATTAAAAACAAAGATAAGGACGTTTCCAAACAGACTGCTATTGTGGCATGCAGCCATAAAACCTTGCCCTATTCACATTTGTTGACGATATCTCTATCTTGAATTACAAGGGGAAGCCTTCGAGAAAGCGAGGATTCGTTATGAACTGACGGATTATTTTCCCTCGTTACGATCATTAGCTTTTAATGAAAGGAATTCCGAGTAGAATACAACAGAAGGATTTTGAAACAATCTTAATTTTGAATATTTCTTAGTAAGCAAGTGTAACTCGAGTTGGAATACTAGGCCAGTAGATATAGACAATTCACATTAATTCCAAATTCCAAAAGTTTTCAAACTTCAATGGGATGTTAGTGTATTAATGAAAACAAACTTTAAAATGTTGCAGAAGTTTGCGATGAACGGAACACTTGTAATTGCAAAAAACGTTTTCATGCTTTACTTTTGTACTGAAAATTGCAAAAGTTCTGCAAAGTAGGCATACCGATAGTAATGATGTTTTACTACATGCATTAAGTTTGCAACCTTGTAAAAGTTACGGAACCTTGTTTTTTGTCATTTTTTCAAGTTTTGAATTATAATTTGTTTAAAAAAATTACAAAAGTTCTGAAAATTCCATAAGTAAACGGAAAAAAAGCATTGAAATAATTACAAAAGTTTTTTATTGTGGTTGCAAGTAAAGAGAATATCGGTCTCAGTGGATATACAGGGTGTTAGTGAATAGTGAAGTGTTACCTGCAGGGGGTGATTATGCAGGTAAAAATAATGCCAGTTTGCTATATAACTTTCGTCCGCAAATGCTTCGTTTTCCGAGATACGGGGTGTTAAAGTTTCTCTTAAAAACTGACTATTTATTTATTGCTCTGAAACCGGTCGAGATATGTGGATGAAAGTTGGTGAGTTTCAAGAGGTAGTTATTGCGCATTTATCGACATGCAATTAAAAATTTTCATTGGCACGCATAAGGGTAATGATCTCAATTTTTTTAAAGAAAAAAGTGTATGCCACTCAGATATTTCAAATAGAAAATCAATTCTGAATTCCTCGTTCAATTTGTGATAGAAAATCTCCCTTGCCTTTTTTTCGTATGGGGCGCCGTTTTTATGCAAAAAAATAAAACATCTTCCATCGTATTTGTCATTACTTTAATACATTATCTAGTAACGATGCTAGTAGGCTACTGTCAACATTCTGTTAAATACGAATATATCAACGAAATGTCAAATTAGCGTTTCTTCATTTTCAAGCTTTTAGTTTGGTATAACATTAATGATAATAAGTAATTAATTTTTCTTTTATCGAAAAGAATGGAAAGTTATACAAATGCGGAATTATCGTTAGACATGCATTTTGTCTATGGTCGAAGTAATGGAAATGGTTGGCAAGCTCGACGATTGTATGCTGAGTTGTAACCAGGACGTAGGGCACCCCAACACACAATATTTGCTCGTCTTCACCAACGTTTGCGCGAAAATGATACATTGAAGAAACAAACGGCCTCGAGAATTACGAACTGTGCAACTAGAAGAAGCAGTTCTCGAGTTAATTGCGGAGTCACCTGAAACAAGTACTCGAAAAATTGCCAACATACTGAATGGAAAATTATACAAATGCGGAATTGTTAGACATGCATTTTGTCTATGGTCGAAGTAATGGAAATGGTTGGCAAGCTCGACGATTGTATGCTGAGTTGTAACCAGGACGTAGGGCACCCCAACACACAATATTTGCTCGTCTTCACCAACGTTTGCGCGAAAATGATACATTGAAGAAACAAACGGCCTCGAGAATTACGAACTGTGCAACTAGAAGAAGCAGTTCTCGAGTTAATTGCGGAGTCACCTGAAACAAGTACTCGAAAAATTGCCAACATACTGAATGGAAAATTATACAAATGCGGAATTGTTAGACATGCATTTTGTCTATGGTCGAAGTAATGGAAATGGTTGGCAAGCTCGACGATTGTATGCTGAGTTGTAACCAGGACGTAGGGCACCCCAACACACAATATTTGCTCGTCTTCACCAACGTTTGCGCGAAAATGGTACATTGAAGAAACAAACGGCCTCGAGAATTACGAACTGTGCAACTAGAAGAAGCAGTTCTCGAGTTAATTGCGGAGTCACCTGAAACAAGTACTCGAAAAATTGCCAACATACTGAATGGAAAATTATACAAATGCGGAATTGTTAGACATGCATTTTGTCTATGGTCGAAGTAATGGAAATGGTTGGCAAGCTCGACGATTGTATGCTGAGTTGTAACCAGGACGTAGGGCACCCAACACACAATATTTGCTCGTCTTCACCAACGTTTGCGCGAAAATGGTACATTGAAGAAACAAACGGCCTCGAGAATTACGAACTGTGCAACTAGAAGAAGCAGTTCTCGAGTTAATTGCGGAGTCACCTGAAACAAGTACTCGAAAAATTGCCACCGTACTGAATGGAAAATTATACAAATGCGGAATTGTTAGACATGCATTTTGTCTATGGTCGAAGTAATGGAAATGGTTGGCAAGCTCGACGATTGTATGCTGAGTTGTAACCAGGACGTAGGGCACCCCAACACACAATATTTGCTCGTCTTCACCAACGTTTGCGCGAAAATGGTACATTGAAGAAACAAACGGCCTCGAGAATTACGAACTGTGCAACTAGAAGAAGCAGTTCTCGAGTTAATTGCGGAGTCACCTGAAACAAGTACTCGAAAAATTGCCAACATACTGAATGGAAAATTATACAAATGCGGAATTGTTAGACATGCATTTTGTCTATGGTCGAAGTAATGGAAATGGTTGGCAAGCTCGACGATTGTATGCTGAGTTGTATCCAGGACACAATATTTGCTCGTCTTCACCAACGTTTGCGCGAAAATGGTACATTTAAGAAACAAACGGCTGACTGCGGGCGCCCTCGAGAAGTACGAACTGTGCAACTAGAAGAAGCAGTTTTCGAGTTAATTGCGGAGTCACCTGAAACAAGTACTCGAAAAATTGCCAACATACTGAATGTAAGCAACTTCACTGTATTTAAAATTCTCAAAGAACAGCAATTGTATCCGTTTCATATTCAACGTGTGCAAGCTCTACTACCTAGAGACTTTTTTCCGCGCCCAGTTTTTTGACATTGCATTCTTCAAATCGCTCAAATTCCTAATTTTTTAAAAGGCGTTTTGTTTACTGATGAGGCTAATTTTGAACGACAGTGTATACGAAATTTCCATATCAATCACCTCTGGGCTGAGGAAAATCCACATGGAATCTTTGAAGCTCATTTTCAGCAACAGTTTTCAGTGAATGTATGGCTTGGGGTACTTGATGATCATTTAATCGGTCCATATTTCCTCCCACAACGACTTATAGGCGACTCTTACCTTAATTTCCTACAGGAAGAGTTACCTGTTCTTCTTGAAGAAATTCCTCTACAGCTGAGACAACACTTCTGGTTCATGCATGATGGTGCACCAGTCCATTTCAGCATTATTGTACGTAATCACTTAGATGCAGCATATCCAAATCGTTGGATAGGTAGGGGAGGTACGGAACGTTGGCCTGCTCGATCTCCGGATTTAAATCCTCTAGATTTTTGCATTTGGGGTTTTCTTAAGTCATTAGTTTTTTCCACTCCCGTCGAAAATGTTGAAGACCTGAGGAATCGAATTATAGCCGGCTATGAGACAATAAGAACTACACCAGGAATATTTGCGCGAATACGATAATCAATGATGCGAAGAGTTGAATCTTGTATCACGTCTGAGGGTGGTCATTCTGAACATTTGTTGTAGCTTTGCGCCTATTTATTTATTAGTGTTATTTTCTGTTATTGTTCTGGTTTAACGTTATTGTATTAGATAGTTTTTGATAATGTATTAAAGAAATAAAAAGTACGCGTTAAGATTTCTTATTTTTTTGCATAAAAACGGCACCTCATTTGAAATATCTCAGTGGCGTACCATTTTTTTCTTTAAAAAAATTGAGATCATTACCCGTATGCGCGCCAATGATGAACATAAAATTCTTAATTGCATGTCAAAAAATGCGCAATAACTACCTCTTAAAACTCACCAAATTTCATCAGCATATCTCGACCGGTTTCAGAGCAATAAATAAATAGTAAGTTTTTAAGAAAAACTTTAACGCCCCGTATCTCGGAAAATGAAGCATTTGCGGACAAAAGTTATATAGCAAACTGTCAGTATTTTTTCTTGCAGAATCACCCCCTGAAGTTTGTCGCACTTATTGACTAACACCCTGTATAACTTTGCACCTCATACGAAAAACGGAACCTTTTTATTCACTAATATATTTTTTTTTGCATTTTTACATTTGCTGAAATAATTGTACAGGTTCTGCAAATTGCAGTTATAATTACGCCTAATATTTAACGTGACGCAAGAGATTTGCAATCGTCATTGTTCAACGAAACATTTTTTTTATATAATTAATTTGTTTTTTTTTATAATTTAATCATAAATTGTAAACATTGTGCAAATAGGTTAACGATATACAAGGTGTCCCTGGACTTCTGCTTTTCCTCTCGGGAATGTATAGATGGGGTCGAAATATCACCAGTACTTCAAATAACTTTTGTTCCTAAAAGCCTTCGTTACCAAGTTACGGGCCCTCAAACTTACAAAATGAAAAATGTTTTTCTTTGATAACTTTCAAAGTGAATATTAAAAATCATCTAAATTTTGGTGATTGACTAAACAAATGAATTCCTTCGATGAGCTTTCATGCAGGAGTCAGTTGGTCTGCTACAAAATCAGGAACGGACTTCCCCCGATGGTCCACACCCCAAAACTTTGAAATGACTGGGATTTGTCAATATGTTTTAACAAAACAAGGTTACCTGGACAATTCCCTGAATAAAGGTACTCGTGTGGAAAATCGATCGGAGCAACGATTTTTGATAAAAATGCATTTTTGTTCGACGACATCCAACCTGAGATTACTACCATTATTCGAAAAGATTAATTTGTAATGAAAATAGAAATGATAGGTACAATGTTCATAACGAATTTTTATCATGCAACCATGTTTACCTCACAAAACTCATGGTGTAAATAATCAATCTCAAGCCTCAATAGCAAACAGGAATGCAAAATCCGCTACAAAAGTGCTCTCTCTCTCAGAACATTTTCTTAGTCGGCGCAAACACCCTCTCTGCACTTGAAATAGCATGCCAGGGTCGTTTCGTATGCTTCACAATGTAATGTGATTCTACTCAACAAGGCATCTTTGGTGTGAATAGGTGTAGCGTGAACGAGGCTTTTTAGATGCCCCCACAGACAGAAATCCAATGGATTTAAATCCGGAGACCGTGGTGGCCATGAATATGGCCCACCTCTACCAATCCATCTATTGGGGAAAATCTGGTTCAAATGGTCACTCAAGCTGCGATCGACACGCTCGGACGTTTCTCTTGCCGGTAACGTTCGATTGGGAAAATGCTCGGCATACAGACGACGGGCTTCTGCAGCATTACTAAATGCTCGTCCATACAATGCATGCATATCTGCAAATTCGTTGAATGTAAACTGTTCGGCCATATCAACACACTTCAAACTGTCCTATTAGAATATTGACAAAACAATGACAACGCACCACTCAACAAAACAAAATCGCATTCCAGTTGTCATTTTTAATCCACACTACAAAGTGTTTTTGTCAACATCTGTGGAAGAAATGGAACATAAATTTATTCACCGGATATTTTTCACCTATTCATGTGCAGCCGTTTCTGTAGTTTATTCGTTTGCTTTTTATTAGTTATGTCTTCCGATGTGCGTTTTTTCAGCTAAATTTATCTTCGGGTTAAAGATTTTCTCTCATGAAATTATACTTATCAGTGAAACTCCTCAACATTTAAGCTGTGAATACGAATTTGCAACATCCAAATGTTGAGTTTCATGAGATTCAAATAACACAACACGGAACGTGCTTATTCCACGCGTACATACAAAATATGGACTGAATTCGATATTTCATAGTGGAGTAGCTTGTTAGTTCAAAAACACCACGAATCTACATAACTTGATATTTCATTTGAAAAAATATCTACATTGTGAATGAAACTTTCAACTAGGTACTGTACTTTTTGTTTGCGACTTTATTTTAGCATATTTTGTATTATCCTTTTTATAAATGTTGTTGAATTAACGTTAGCATTAGTATTTCTACTGTGAACATTTTTCATTTCAAATAATGGTGGACGATCGGGTTTGATGTCGTCGAGTAAAACTGCATTTTTATTAAGAATCGTTTCTCCGATCGACTTTCCACACGAGTACTTTTATTCAGAAAATTGTCAACGTAACCTTATTTTGTTGAAAACTATTGAAAAATTATCTGTCATTTCAAAGTTTTGTGGACCATCGGAGGTAGTCCGTTCCTGACTTTGTAGCAAAACAACTGACTCCTGCATGAGAGCTCATCTAAGTAATTCATTTGTGTAGTCAATCACCAAAATTTAGGTGATTTTGAATATTCTCTTTGAAAGTTATCAAAGAAAAACCTTTTTCATTTTGTAACTTTGAGGGCCTGTAACTTGGTAACGAAGGCTTTTGGAACAAAAGTTATATGAAGTACTGGTGATATTTTGACCCCATCTATACATTCCCGAGAGGAAAAGAGGAAGTCCAGGGACACCCTGTATAGTAGACCGACATGTCTACAGTGGTCCAGTTAAATACTTGATTATCCATCGATTATGTCTGTTATATTTTGTACTGGTTTGATGGAAATTGCATCCGAAGAATGATACGGTCACGTAGTTAACCACTACAAAATTTGAAACCAATCAATAATCTTAGAAGCAATCACTTTTTTCGACTAATCAGCGAAATAAATTTAATCTAACATTTTCTAATGCAACAATCGAAAAAGTTCAAAATTTTATTTCTACCGCTAAACTATTTTTGTGCATATTCTGCTAAAAGACTATTAGAAGACATTAATTTTGTATTGCATTAGAAACGACATGAAATCATCCTTCATTTGAAGTTTTCACTTGTCACAACATGACTTTATAGCAATCGAAGAGATTTTAAAATTAATAATAATCGATGCTCTATGGAAGTAAGGATATCAAAACGTTATCGATTGTAAATCTCGCAAGTACATACTTTTCATCATCAAATAGAAATGTTGATGATAAATAAAAATTTGTGAGATTGATATTACATCTCAAATTCAATTTCTACAGGTAAGTATTTCTTGAATTAAATAAAATTACAATTTACTCGACTTTCTTACTCGAATTGTGGTTTTGCATGAAAAATTCCAGTGAATCCAAATGGAGGACTGAAACGTTACCGATACGCAAGAATCTTTTTCTTGATTTATAAAAAATTTGAAAATGAAGAGTGGAAAAGAAAAGGTTAATCGTACTAATAAATCAAGAAAATTTTGAAAACGTGTTGAGAGATTTTCGGTCCTCCATCAAGAGTATTTTTTAAGCAAATTCCTAATTGTATGAGTTCATATCGAAAACGTTAGCTTTCAACATTGAATGATTTCACCTACCGTTGACGAGCTTCTTCTTGGTCGATAGTTAACTTGGTAACACAATGGATGTCATTTATTTGGTATATAAAAATATTCATTATTCAGGTAACAGATGTGTTGCAAAAATAAAAAATAAATCAATTCTCAATATTCCGTATTGTAAATTAGTTTGCAAATTAGTATACTGCCATCAGTTGGTAAACTGAGTTGTCTGCCCGATTTGCAGAAGTTTTCCTTTTTCTGGTAGAGTACAAATACGAAAATATTTTTCTTGTGATTTTACCCTAATTTACGTGTTGCAGACGAAGTTGCAAATCAATGAAAACATTGTACGTCAGGACATCTCCATTTGCAATCATTATTTGAAACTTTTCCGATCCTTATTGTAATTAAAAAAAAATTTCATGAAAAAATATATTTTCCGTTGGACCAAAGAGGTTGCAAAAGAACATCATTTTAGTTATTTTTTTCGAGTTTGCAGAACTTTTGGAATTTTCATCGAAAAATAAGGATTGACAATTTTTTTTCGATAAAACAAACATTTCCGTTTTTTTTTGGAATGGTTGAAAATTTATCAGAGCATGTAAATTGCTATTTTTCAAAATAGTTTGCAGAACTTTTCAAATTTTTCCGCGCTATTAATGTGAAAATTCATTTAATCCTGATTTTCAACATCTTCCGTTCAGAAAAGAGGGTTGCAAAATCAGACTAATAGTTATTTATTATACAAGGGGAGGTTGTGTTGTCTCCCGACGCGACAAAAAACCGAGAGCTAAAATCTAATATTTTTCCCGTGTATAATACACTTTTTTTTTCTGTGACGGGAAAAACGACGATTTAATATTGAAAAAATATAATTTTAACACAAGAAAATTCGACTGTTGTACCGAATAGTTCAAGGAACATGTCATTCATGCAATGCTCATTCAATAATTGAACTTTTGATATACAGGAAGTGTAACTTTTGTATAATTAAATATTCTAGAATAAATATCTACCCTCACTTATGTGTATACAATATTCGGGAAAAAAGTACTCACTTTTTTCCCGAAGAAAAAAGTAATTTCATAAAAAGTGATATTTTGTTACCTGTCAACAGAGATAAAAGTTCAAACTTTTTTCCCGTCACAGAAAAAATATCTTTTGAACGTACCTTTCACTACTGGAGTTTCAAAACTTTTGTAATTAAAATAAAATGATAATGCTGTTGGTACCGAAAAATGGGAAAAAGTCTATCCTTCATCGCCTGTGAACCAATCAAATGTGCTGAAATTTCTCAAACAGGAAATTTGGCAGTTGTTCATAATTCCGGGGATAATGCATTATGAAATTTTTGCTAAAGAAAAAAAAATGGCGGACGAGTTTTGTGATTATGGTTTGATTCTATTCAAAATTTGTATGGGAGTTTTTGGAGTCGGACATCATGACGTTTTTGTCAAAATTCATGAAATCAATATGCCCGCTCCAATAGATATTTGACTATGTCATATACATATGCATATTCATAGCAGGTCATTTGTTTCTCAAAGAAAGATTTGTTTTTTTGAAGTGATACAAATCACCATTTACAAGTAAGTACAGACATATAAGGTAAAAGGAAAATATACAACAATGGTTTAAAAAGTACATAACGACAATTTAAAACAAATTGTAAAGGATAAGCGGTAAGTATGTTCTCAGAAGCAGAAAGTCGCACCTGGAATATTTTCGAGGTATTACAGAACGATACCACATTTGTCAAATTATGATAAGTAGTTTAGAAGTTATGAGGGAACAGATGACATACATATCGGTCAAAATCCTAAACCTCCTTTTTGCTTCCCCGTAGTCGGGTAAAAATACGTCTTCCATGTGCAAAATTCTTAGAACTCCTCCACAAGGTTTATTCAAATACAATTTTCACTCATTTACTCGGACTGTTAATTAGAACTCTCTCAGATGAGGAGTTCCGTAAGTTCAAAACTTTAATTTGCAATTACTTTGCGAGATTCGGCTAGCGAGTCTCCAGTGAAGTCTCTCCAATTTATTAGCAGTATATAATAATAATGATAATAATAATTTATTCACGAACAGCATGTAACATGAGAGAATACAAAGACATTGCCTAGTTTAATAGTAATATAAAAAAATTGTGAAAAAAGTGCAAAAACTCATTTAAGAACTTGTCTATGAGTAGCAAATATAATCATTACTTTCGTTTTATAGAAAAAGTATACATATAGGAGTTGGATCATTGTTACTTTCATATTGGTAAAATAAAATTATTAATATACATATGATTAATTATATTTAATTATAACTAGTTAATACTAACAGTTATTACATTTATATTGGTATTGGTAGAAGAATAACAATAAAAACTTGTTCCAGAAGACGCTATTGTGTCTATTCTAAAGGATGAGTATTCGAGGGAAAGTTTACAAACATGAAAAATATTTTATTTTTTGTAACTTGTAAAGGTAGATTATATCATGTCTTGGAATGGTCTACTGATGATATACCGGGTTTCCAGAGTTCCGAGGGTAATGATACAACACACAAAATCCCTAAATACAGCGCCAAAAATGCCATTCTGTCCGAGAAACGATCTGCGGGGCGTCTCGACGGCAAAACTCTGGCCAAAAATACTTTTCATGTGTTTTGAAGATCAAACCATTGCCGTTTTCTTTTGACTTACTTTGTAACGGTAAATACTCCTAAAAATATCTCTTTAAATCCATTTTTATCATCAAAACTAAAAATTGCAAAGATAATTTCGATTTTTAAAATTGGGGACATCAATCTTTCTTCAAATTACAGGCCAATTGCACTACTTCCAGTCATTGCAAAAATTATAGAAAAAATAATGGCAATAAGAATGATAAATTATTTAGAGTACACAAATATCTTGACAGACAGACAGTTTGGATTCAGGAAAGGAAGAAGCACGGCGAAAGCAGTGCTCGAATTAGTCGACTTCATAACTGAAGGTTTCGAAAACAAAGAATCAACCCTTGGCAAATTCCTCGATCTGAGCCAGGCGTTCGACTGCGTCACTACTGATATTCTATTAGAAAAACTGAGATACTATGGCTTTGTAGGCATAGCACACAATCTACTAGCATCATATCTAAATGAGAGAAAGCAATGTGTATTATATAATGAAGAACTCAGTAGCTTACAAAATATCCTGAATGGTAGTGTCCTTGGGCCATTACTCTTCTTGATTTATATCAATGACCTGCCAAATTCAATGACAACATTCACAATGCTATTCGCCGATGACACTTCCTTCGCCTTTCGGAAAAACAAGAATGAAGAATCATCAGAATTAGTAAAGCGAGTTATTCAGGAAGCTACCGACTGATTCAGTGCGAATAGCCTATGTGTGAATAAAAGCAAGACCCGAACAGTTTCGCTGTCTCATAATCCCTCAGATAATGTCTTGGTATAATTATTGATTCAAAGTTAACTTGGAAACCCCATATTGACAAACTAGAAAAAATTTATTAGGCAGATAAAGAATAAAGTCGGTCATGAAGCCGCCCATACCGCTTATCATGCAATGTTCCATAGTTCCTTAACTTATGGATTGATGAACTGGGGCACATCTATCCATATCTCGAGAATATGTACAATTCAGAAACGAGCAATCAGAGCTTTAGCTGGAATAGCTCAAATGGAAAGCTATAAGAATTGGTTTATAAAGTTCAATATATTAACTCTGCCATCATGTGTAATATACTGCAATTTGATACACATTCAAGAAAATTTACAAAAGTTTACTACAAATGGAACCAACCACTCGTATAATACTAGGAATAGGATAATATTAGAGCACCAAACCAAATATTAGAAATAACAAGGAGATATAACGCATACATACCATTGTACAACTCACTACCCCAATCAATGAAAAATGCAACCCTCGCTAATTTCAAAAGGAAACTGAAAAAACACCTCTCATACAATGCTTACTATGATGCGTCTGACTTCAGCTTTACTGATTGAATGTCGTCAATGTAGGCACTGTCTCCATGCATTTCTGTCTTTACATTTATATATTTATTTATTTTAATTTGTGCTCATATTATATACAATTTACTGAGTGACCATCGTCGATGAACTGTGTCTATGCATCTCTGTTTTCACATTTATATATTTATTTATTTTACTCTGTGCTCGTATCATATACAATTTTTATTAACTATCTACTGTTTCTCGGTATTTTAATATTCTAATTGTAATTTACATTTATATTATATGTACCTTTATTATTGACTTGTCCTGCCCTAGCCATTAAATTTTGTTTTATAGGTAGGTATAATGATATTGGGTTAGAATAATTATTAAGAAAAATCGCTTGAATATAATTGAGAATTGTTTATTTACATATAATATATGATAATATATATATATATATATATATATATATATAATTATATTATATAATAATATATGATATACCTAACTAATGTAAAATGTCAAACTTTATTCTTTATAAAAAGTTCAGTTTCTCGATAGAAAGTATTTATAAACAAAATAACTCACGAAGATCACTTTCACTGTCGTCATCCGAATTGATAATAAACTTTTCTTTGGTAATTTTTTCTATATCCATATATGACTTTTCTACCTTTTTAATCCAGAAGGAAAAGCTTATCAAAAGTCGATCGAGCAATTCAATATACAATTCAAAGCCGTACAAAGTACATTTACCGCACTTTGTGTAGTTAGGTGGAAATTCAATGACAGGTATTGGTGACATACAAGTCAAACTGAATTAAACAGAGTAAAATCCTTTTTTTTAGAATTTCTCTGGAATTAATGAATCAGTTTTCTTATAGCACCTCCACAATAACAACACAATTCATGAAAGAATCCAAAGGCATTCTTAAGATTATTGGGAAAATGTAACGCAAGCGACCCTAGCAGCCAATCATGATTAAACTTGGCCCAGCTGCTATCAGGAATGTTTGCAGTTTCTGTTTGAATAAGGGCTACCACTACTTAAGGTTGGAGAAGTATTGTTTCTTCGAACTGCTGACTTAAGCTGATGCCATATATGTTCAATTGGGTTAAACATACAGTGATAAGGAGGAAGTCTGAGCACCGTATGTCCCAAGCTTTCAGCCAATGAATCACAAAAATATTCGAATAACCGCGTAAAACTTCTAGTAACTGTTTTTTGTGTACTTTTCCTCATAGTACATATCATTATTTAACATATATTCTTGTATAGTGGCTTTGGTGTCATTTGAACATGGTGCTTTATCTAGTCTTCGACTGTGGTAACTAGCATTATCCATGACGATAATACTGTTGAGTGGAATATTTGGTATGAATTTATTTTGGAACCAGTCTTCAAATAATTCGGCTGTAGTATCATCATGATAAACGACTAAAGAGTCCTTGATATTCTTTGCCGATAAAGACATTGCATTTGGTATTAAACCATTTTCGGTTCCTGCGTGAATTATCGTAATGCGTTTTTCTTTATTAGACGGCGCATTAGTTTGGCACAAGTCAGATGAGTCTACCCAACTTTTGTTTGGAATATCGTGTGTATCAAACCAAGTTTCATCCAAATACACTACTGTTCTACCATATTCTCTAAATTCGTTTATTATCAATAAATATTCAAATCTCCATTGAGATTTTTCTACTACTAGTGAGTTTTTTAAATTTAAATCCGTTTTGTAAAACTATTTCATGAGATATTTTAATCCGGACCTGGGAATTTTTTAAGGGACACACACTTTTATTGCTTATCTATATTTCGAACAATAGGTAATAATGAGGGTCGTCGGCTAATATTGATTTACGACCTTCTTAGATTTCTGGTCGCACTTTACCAACATACCTTTTCCAAAAACATGCGCTGTCTCCCATTGCCGGTTAAGCTGGAAATAATTAGAAAATTAGACAGTGGGTGCGTAAATGCACAAATGTGTCGGGTTCATGGTCTCAGAAAATCAACAGTGTCGTCAATGTACGTGAATAAAAAATCTACCATAATGCATGTACTTCATTTTTTTATAGCGAACATCCTTTATAACGAACCATTTCTAAGCTGTTCGTTATAGCCGAGCTTATATATATATATTCTTGTTTTTATTTCTTGAATCCTTGGTATATTGTTACTAGGGGTTTATTGGGCTTTGGATTCTCAGTAAAAAGAAAGACGTTTAATAGAAAGACGTTTCGTCCTCAGCTGGGGACTTTTTCAATTTATTCTGTAAATAATGGAGGCCATTTTTGATTTGTTTTTTCGTAAATAATATACATAATTTATGGATATAACCAATTTGGTACGTACCTAGGCAGCATAAATGGGGAAGTGAAGTGATGTGATTCACGCATTATGTGAATCGTTGTTTGTGTTTCATTTTTTCAATTTTATTGTTGGAAATGTTGAAATACATAGTTTTTTGATATTCTAGCGTTCTCGTATGGGAGACAGCGCATGTGAAAGCAGCCCGGAAGTTACCGATTTGACAGTGTGATGTGTCAGGTTCTATTATGTTGGGTTTGGGACTTTGCTGTTGTGGGGGGGAGTGTGCGCAAATTGTTTTCGGGATATACTTGGATTTGTGTTGACTTGCAATTATAAAATTGTGTGGTAGATTCGACTTAGGTTACAACTGACATAAATAACCTAAGTCGAATCTACCACACAATTATACAAGTCAACACAAATCCAAGTATATCCCGAAAACAATTTGCGCACATTCCCCCCACAACAGCAAAGTCCCAAACCCAACATAATAGAACCTCACACATCACACTGTCAAATCAGTAACTTCGGGCTAGCTACTGCGCTTCTCATACGAGAACGAAGAATATCAAAAACATGTATTTCAACATTTCAACAATAAAATTGAAAAATGAAACCAAACAACGATTCACATAATGCGTGAACCACAACACTTCACTTCCCCATTTATGCTGCCTAGGTACGTACCAATTGGTTATATCCATAATTTATGTATATTATTTACGAAAAAACAAATCAAAAATAGCCTCCATCCTCAGCTGAGGACGAAACGTCTTTCTATTAAACGTCTTTCTTTTTACTGAGAATCCAAAGCCCAATAAACCCCTAGTTATATATATATATATATATATATATAAATGTATATATATATATATATATATATATATATATATATATATATATAATATATAGTTGTGAAGGTTAGACGACTGTCTATGTTAAAGAAGAATCCTTTTTAAATTCGGGTATGCAGTCAACAGGGGTATGGAAAAAGTGTACTCTTTTTTCTATTCAAGCTTTCGAGTCATTTATTGTCTCTTCATCAGGAACTCTACAATGAATTAAATTGAACATTATAATATTTGAAAACCAATTAGGCATGTGTACTTACATAAGTGAGGTTAAAAATCCCTTTCACTTGCAGCAAATTATAAAATACCATGTCACAACAGACAACACTCTTGGTAAAGTCATATATAGTTAAAACTTCGATCAAAATTGATCAAGATTACTTAAACATAGTGTATAAACATTTTAAATTCCAAATGGGTCTTATGGAGGACATGTTGATTCAAGAGCAGTGTGACAAATGAAAATGGATGATTATTGAAGTAAATGAAGTTGACAATTGACAAGTATGAAAAATAGATCTACGATGTTGCCACATACAATGCATGAAAATATATCCAAACAATTACATGGTACCAACTTATGTCGTTTCAATTAACATGTTGGTACCATGTAATTGTTGTGATATTATTTTCATCGCATTTATTGCGCAACATCGAGATCATTTTCATACTTGTCAATTGTCATTACTTCAATAATCATCCATTTTCATTTCACCACTGCTGAATCAACATTCCATAACCATTGAATTTTAAAATGTTTATACACTTATGTTTAAGTAATCTTGATCAATTTTGATCAAAGTTTAACTATAATCTAGTCAAAAGTCCCCCCCCTCGTATCTTTTGAACGGGTATACTTATAATAATGAAATTTGGGGGTGGAAATAAACGGATGTAGGCTTCTCAACTGGTCATAACAGGTGACGCAATAGTCATAAATGACGTCACAAGGCCACTGTGACCAATAATTTTAAATGGGACCCTATGGCAAATGACAGCTCGTTTGAAAGGTATTGACAATACCTATTCAGTCATACCAATTTTGTTTGGGTTTCGGCTGATTTTGATTGATAAATTGAAGAAATACGAAAATTATAGTTTCGCATTTAATTAATAAATATTTTAAAGTACGCCTCTGGTTAATTGTCAAAAAGGTTGACGTTTTTGAATTCTCTACTTGTCAAAAGTGTTTATACCTTGAAAATTTACCTAAGCTATTGTTTAACGAGACGTTTAAGTGTTTACATAGGCAAAATGGTACGTACTGTAGCCGACAAAGTAGCAGCTATCTTAATAATTGGTGAATGTAGAAACAATTTCCATGCAGCGGAACGACTGTTTAATGAGAGGTACCCCGATCGCCCTATATCGAGGGTTTATTTGAGGGAGCTTCTTCGGAAGTTTGAAGCATCAGGTAGTGTTCAAGATGCCAAACGATCTGGTCGACCAACAATTAGTGATGACAAAAAAATTTACATAATTGGAGAAATGGTAGTAAAACCTACTTCTTCCACAGCCCAAGTTGCGTCTATCTGTGAAGTCAGTCAAAGGATAGTACATAGGGTGTTGGCTGAAAACAAATTTCATCCATACAAATTAAAAATGGTGCACCAACTTTCAGATGATGACCCCGACCGAAGACTAGAATTCTGTGAAACTATGTCCAATAAAATGAACCAACAACCAGGCTACATACAGACAATTTGTTTTAGTGACGAAAGTACTTTCTTTCTCAATGGAATGTTAACACTCAAAATGTGAGGTATTGGAGTGACACAAATCCTCACATCTTTCGTGAAAAACATACTCAATTTCCAGAAAAAGTAAATGTTTGGGCAGGTATTTTGGGAAACCACATAGTTGGGCCTCTTTTTCTCAATGCTAACTCAACCGGTGAATTGTATCTGGAGATGTTACAAAATGATATTGAGTCGTTAATTCTTGAAATTCTAGAAGATAATCCAGATGAATTCGACAACTTGGAAATAACGTTTCAACAAGATGGTGCTCCTGCACACTATTACGGTGCAGTAAGACGTTACCTAGATGAAGAATATCGTGGTAGATGGATTGGACGACGAGGTTCGATCGAATGGCCAGCTCGGTCACCAGACCTTACACCATTAGATTTTTTTCTATGGGGGTACTTGAAATCTAAGGTTTACGCTACAGCACCTGACAGTATTGCCATTCTGAAACAACGAATTGTTGAAGAATGTAGGGCAATTTCCGCTGACACACTGGGACGAGTACGACAAGAGTTTAGCAATAGGATGCATTACTGCCAGGAAGTAGATGGAGCACATTTTGAACACTTATTATAAGAACTGGTTCTTAAATCTTTATTAATTAAATGCGAAACTATAATTTTCGTATTTCTTCAATTTATCAATCAAAATCAGCCGAAACCCAAACAAAATTGGTATGACTGAATAGGTATTTTCAATACCTTTCAAACGAGCTGTCACTTGCCATAGGGTCCCATTTAAAATTATTGGTCACAGTGGCCTTGTGACGTCATTTATGACTATTGCGTCACCTGTTATGACCAGTTGAGAAGCCTACATCCGTTTATTTCCACCCTCCAAATTTCATTATTATAAGTATACCCGTTCAAAAGATACGAGGGGGGGAGGGACTTTTGACTAGCACTGTATATGACTTTACCAAGAGTGTTGTCTGTTGTGACATGGTATTTTATAATTTGCTGCAAGTGAAAGGGATTTTTAACCTCACTTTTGTAAGTACACATGCCTAATTGGTTTTCAAATATTATAATGTTCAATTTAATTCATTGTAGAGTTCCTGATGAAGAGACAATAAATGACTCGAAAGCTTGAATAGAAAAAAGAGTACACTTTTTCCATACCCCTGTTGACTGCATACCCGAATTTAAAAAGGATTCTTCTATAAATATATATATATATATATCAACCGTCAATTTAAAGGGTGTCAAAAGCTTCGTTCATGGTTTGCTACTAAAACATCCCTCGTACCTCCTAAGATAGAATACAAGATATTTCATCACCAGTAATCCAGTCCTGGAACTAGAAGCCACATATCGCTAATGAAATAATTCGACAATATGACAAGGATACGTAAAGCCCCTAGCAATAATAGCGCGTAAAGTTCTCTCAAATGTAGATGCTCTGTTGAATTTCATTAAAAGCCTCCGACCGCACATGTTCAGCTGAGCAGTAATTATTACACCACATCGGTACGTGGATCCTAGAAACGGATGATATAATTATGTTGAAATAATATCTAGGATTTCTTGTAAGCACACGCGTTACTACGAGGGGTTGGATTCGACATCTGACCATGGTGGTTGGAGGACTGGAGGCGTCCTCGTTGGTTGGAAGTCAAGTTGATGTTTGTGATTGTCCAGCCGTAGGAATACGTGCATTTCGAAAATAATTGAATGATAGTGAAGTTTAACAACTGAACATATTAGAAATCTGCACCTTTCTTCTCTACGCTGGTAACCAGGCCAGATCACAAAGGATTTGTCGGAAGAAGGGGGCGACTTTAGGTAAGATAAAGAAAACTGTAGGAGTATATTGCCGCATACGTGCATAGAAAAAATCAACGGGGTACTTGTGGTATCACTTCGAATGAGACTTCCAGGGTGCCCATAATTACGAAGTCTTGATTACGTAAGAGGGAGAGTACTGGCGAATTGTATACCTGATTGGTCAGACGCCGTAACGATAGAAGAAGAAGAAGTACTACAAGGGGAATTAGGGAGATGATCCCTCTTTCCTAGAATTCACACGAAAAAATCAAAATATCAGTACACTCTTAGTATACAGAAAGTCCCAGAACTTCCTCTGTTCCTCTCGGGAATGTATACAACGTGTTTCTTAATAACATGATGATATTTAAGGAGGTTATCGTTGGGTCTGTTTTGAGGAAAAAACTTCATATGTCCTGAAGGTCTTAAGAATTTTTTTTTTAGGGTAACTTTGGTATGACCCTAGATATTTTTGTGAAACGTAGTACGCATCTTCTGCTGTACAACATAATTTTTATTCTTGTCAGTGACGTTCGTACGGGATTTACACTGAAATATTTTATAGTAAAAATTACTTTTGAAATCCTCATTCTTTTCTGAGCAAATTTGGTCTCCGGATTTTTTTTTTTCATTTAACGTATGGTTTTCGCATAAAAAATGAAATTCATTCATTCATTTGCATAGACCGCTTACGAGAAAAAACAATTTATGGAACAAAGATTTATTTAAGAGAATAATTTTTAAACGGTAAAATTATCAAATTAAAGTCATCTAAATACATTTTGGAATGCGAACACAAAATTACCCTGAACGCCCGAAGAAATGAATTTCAGATGTTCAAAATGTGAACCTCCTCCAAATGTGCATGCCTCTGCTTTTTTTCTCATGGACTCGCGTACTCTTTGGAAAATGCCAGGACTGTTTCTAATAGTTTCGCAAGAAACTATGATGCTATTTCTCAACTGTTCTTCAATGTTTTAAGATGACCCCACAGAAAATATTCTGAACTATTGAGGGGACGTAGGTGGCCATGCCTGTATTGTAATTTTGGTTCAAATATTCGCGCGCCAGAGCACTGATGTGCATAAACCACAGTCGATTTCTCACTAAAATGGAAACATCTTCCATCAAAACGCAATTCTTCTTCGAGAAACTGCCGGTAATTATGCACATTCAACCTCGCAAGAAGAAAATAGGGTCCAATTAAAAATCACCACATATTCCAGCCCACGCGTTAAGGGAAAACTGCTCCTGGGGCGGGATTCTAGGATTGCATGTGTCAGGGTCTACTATTACTATTATATTCGAGTGTAACCCGAAGGCTCTCACTCTTTCAATATAAAAACAAGTGGGCTACAGCCATTCACGAAATTTCAATTTTGATTGGTCAAGGACTAGAGAAGAATATTTAGTCCTTGCCATGATGGTGATTCTCAAAAATAGCCGAGAAATAATTTTTGATCTGAAAGTTTTTAAAAATATTAATTTCTATAGAGGATGCAGCTTTCACTACCCTGTATGGATTAATAAATAGCCCATCACTCCAGAGAGCGCCTGGGACGTTTAAAACGCGAGGGGTCGTCTATATTGTAATCAGTGGCTTCCCTCACAAGACGATTCTCATGGGCTATTGCACAATCAAATACTCTCTGATTGCGTTCTCTGATGATACTTCTGATGGAAGGCAGATTTAAGTCCTCAAGTATCCGTTCGTTCCGCACGTACCACGGAGCGTTCGTTATCATACGCAGAACTTTCATTTGCGCCCGTTCCAGGACGCGAATGCTCGTTCTGTAGGTCTGGCCCCAGGCGGCTGAGGCATACAAAATGACAGGTCTGAAAACCATTTTGTAGATCATAACTTTATTTTTCAGGGAAAGTTTACTTTTCCTGTTTACTAACGGATAGAGTGATGCGATTTTCTTATGTATTTTATTTTTTATCAATTTAACGTGTGGCCTCCAGGTGAGTCGGCGATCCAATGTGGGTTTTCCTCAGCTAAAAAATAATTATTGTGAAAGTTTTGGATGGTGTTTATGGAAAAATTGGCTTCATCGGGATATAAAATTTCAATATTAAATAATGGATTTTCATACCCTTCTTGAAGAAACCATTGGAAAAGTCGCGAGGGAGTAATGCCTGAACCCGTTGGATATGGTAGAGATATGATAAAAAGTCATGGGGAATTTTCCAAACAAGAATATGTGAGATATTCAAATTGTTCCTAATTTTTCGTGTACTTAAGGTTGAACTACTTGTTCACGACCGATAAGATAGGTCTCTTGTTGTCTGTGAAACCGTAGTGCGACAGCTTCTGCAGTTGAATGCTTTGGAGAAATCGCAAAATACTGTTGAGGTAGTGAATGGAACCTTAATTTCAAATGTAAGTAGTGTATGAATCCTGCAATCCAAATGCAAGTAGTGTATGGATCCTTTATTTCCAACGTAAATAGTGTAGGGTATCCCTCATTACATACAGTGCTTCTAAAAAATCCTCTCCCCCCGTCTTATTTGGAACGATTATACATAAACAAGTGAAATTTGGAAACTGAATATTAAAGGTTGTAAACTTCCCTACTAGTGATGATAGATGACGAAATCGTCAAAGATCACAAGGCCATTGTGACCAATAATTTTAAATGGAACCCTACGGCAAGCGACACCTCTTTTGAAAGGTATCGAAAAAACCTATTCAATGATACTAATTTTGTTTGTTTTTATGGCAGTTTTAATGGCTCATTAGTAAACATTAAAATTTAAATTCCATTCAGTATGATATTAATTACAGATTTAAAAATCAGTATCTACTTGAAGAAATTGCTCGAAGTGACCTCCATTTACTTCCTGACAGTGAAATATCCTATTTTTAAACTCTTCTCGTACTTTTGCAAATGTGTCTGCGGAAACAGCCTCACATTCTGCAATAATACGTTGTTTTAAAACGTCAATATTGTCAGGTTCAGTGGCGTTAACCTTCGATTTAAGGTACCCCCACAGAAAAAAATCCAAAGGTGTGAGGTCCGGTGATCGATCTGGCCATTCCGTTGAACCTCGTCGTCCAATCCATCTACCACGATACTCCTCATCCAAATACCGTCTTACTGCACCGTAATAGTGTGGAGGAGCACCATCCTGTTGGAATGTTATTTCCAAATTGCCGAATTCATCTGGATTATCTTCCAAAATTTCGAGGATTAACGGTTCTATTGCGTTTTGCAACAGCTCCAGATAAACCTCACCAGTTAAATTAGTATTTAAAAAAAGAGGCCCAACGATATGGTTTCTCAGGATACCTGCCCAAACATTCACCTTCTGGGAAAATTGGGTATGTGTTTCACGAAACAGGTGAGGATTTGCGTCACTCCAATACCTCACATTCTGTGTATTTACATTTCCATTTAGATAGAAAGTACTTTCATCACTAAAACAAATTGTTTTGACATAGTCTAGCTGTTGGTTAATTTTAGTTTCCATATTTTCACAAAATTCTAGTCTTCGGTCTGGGTCGTCGTCTCAGAGTTGATGAACCATTTTTAATTTGTATGGATGAAATTTGTTTTTTTTCAACACCCTGTGTACTGTACTTCGACTGACTTCACAGGTAGATGCAACGTGAGTTGTTGAAGAAGTAGGATTAACTATTACTTCTGCCAGTATATCAATTTTGTTCTCATCAGAAATTTGTGGTCTGCCAGATCGTTTCGCATCCTTAATACTACCCGTTGTTCCAAACTTACGAAGAAGCTCCCTTAAATAAGTCCTCGAAACGGGGCGATCGGGAAACCTCTCAATAAAAATGCGTTCTGCTGCATGAATATTTTTTGTCCAGTTTCACCAAGAATTAGGATCGCTGCTACTTTATCACCTAAAGCACGTACCATTTCGCTTCTTGAAGCACTTAAACGTTCGGCTCACAACAGTTTAACAAATTATTAAAATGTACAAAAATATTAAAAGTACCAAAAGCTGCTAAAACAGTTAAACGTTCGATCAACAATACACAAATTATTAAATGTACAAAAACTTGGACAATTACAAAAACGTCGAATTAGGGAGACAAAAACGTCAGCTTATTTGACAACTATCCAGAGGCGGAGTTTGAATTTGGAATTTTAGTATTCACTGATTTAATTCATCACAGCTTTGCGTTTTTTAAAAGCGAGTTGCCAAAACTGCCATAAACACAAACAAAATTAGTATCATTGAATAGGTTTTTTCGATACCTTTTGAAAGAGGTGTCGCATGCCGTAGGGTTCCATTTAAAATTATTGGTCACAATGGCCTTGTGACGTCATCTTTGACGATTTCGACATCTATCATCACTGGTAGGGAAGTTTACAACCTTTAATATTCAGTTTCAAAATTTCACTTCTTTATGTATAACCGTTCCAAAAATAAGAGGGGTGGAGATACTTTGGAGAAGCACTGTATGTAGTAGTGGATGGGTGTATGGGTCCCTCGTAGGTAGTGTATATATCCTTCATTGCGATTGTAGATAGGGTTTCGAATGAAGGTAGGGTCTGGATCCTTCATTTGAATGGTAGTGTATGGATTCTTTATTAAGAATGTAAGTAGTGGATTAATTATTTGTTTTGAATTTAGATAGTTTCTGGATTCTCCATTTCGAATGTAGGTTGTGTATGGTCCCTTTATTACAGATCTAGTTAGTGTAAGAGTCCTTTATTACAAATTTTGGTAGGGTATGGATCATTTATTAAAATATAAGTAGTGTATGGATCCTTCATTTTGAATTTAGATAGTTTCTGGATCCTTCATTTCGAATATAGGTATTTTATGGTTCCTTTATTACAGATTTAGGTAGTGCAAGAGTCCTTTATTACAAATTTTGGTAGTGTATGGATCTTTTATTTTGAATTTAGATAGTTTCTGGATCCTCCATTTCAAATATAGGAAGTGTACGGATCCTTTATTTTAAATTTACATAGTTTCTGAATACTTAAAATAGTACCGCCACGAGACAGTTGAATTAGGAAATTATTAAAATTTGATTATTCGTTCGGATCGTAATCAATAACTTTGTAAAGCCCATATATACGTACTCAGTGCCAGTAGATATAGTACGAATATCATTTGCTTTCGTAAAATTTATTCTAAAAGTATTTTTGACCTGACATTGCGAGTAAACTTTTTGACGGAACTGTCCGGGCTATGCCTCAACACACAGAAAAGGTTGCCTATACAGACGACGCATTCTTATGTGTGCGTGTTAGAACGACGATCGTGGCAACGTTGCGCGTCAGCTGTTATATACACCTACCGATATTCACGTGCTGAAGTTGAATCTTCGAAGTGTTTCGCCAATTTTTCAAGTATAGTTATTCTAATCCCACAGACTATTTTTCCTTATTTGTACAGTTCACAACACAACGAATTTAACGTAAATTAACGAGGAATTATTTATCAAAACAAATTTGACAGTCCCGATATTGTTTCACATTTCTGCCACAGCACATGCTGCGATCGATTTGACTGTCCCCACCAAGCACTTCGCACCTAGCCAATACATAAAAATTATGTACACCTGCCAAATTTCAAATCAATCGGACGATTAGAAGTGGTTCAAACCTGACAAGGGAGGTGCGCGTAAAATGCCCCAACAACTGTAGCGTAGTAGCATATTCGCAGCTGCAGGCGTCTTATCAATGAGCACGAGATAAGACGATAGGTATGCCGTCCTTCGGTGGGGACGTTAAGATGGCGGTCCCGAGTCCGTAGATGTTGAGCTCGTTAAGGAACCCTACCTCTGAAACATCAGAGGATTCGGCAACATTTCCGGTTGGGGGAAGTGTGCTCACCGGCGCAGAGTGGTTCCGCTGTCCAATCTGACTGGACAAAAGTGAAAAAAATTCAAGTGCGCAAGAAACATAACTAATACAGCAATATAATTAATAGTAATACTATAAGTACTTCGAAATAATAAGGTTATACATCGATAACTTGTTGCATAATTACAAAGAGTGTCAGTTTGACAGTTTAAATAATCCGACGGCGAAGCGGGATGATTATTCTGTCAATCTGACACGATTTGTAATTATGCAGGAAGTTTGAGATTTATAACCGTATTTATTTTGAGGTACGTATTGTATTTGATACGATTATTTTTTGAGTTGAGTAAATCAAATAAATATAAACAATTTATTAATTTAAATACAAATTGGTACAATGAAAATTACAATTATTATATACTACGTTTTTTTTAACTGAGTTATTTTCTGCGCTGGAAACGTGGGTACTGCTCATTGAAGTGCTGGAAACACCGAAGGTGTTATTACTTGAACCTGTAGCGTTTTTAAAATTGGATCTCATCTTATTTATTATGTTTTGGTGATGTTGTTCATCTAACTGTACGTATGGTTTGATAGAATTGCTATTACCATGTCCTGTTATTTTAATAAGTTCTTGTTCCGATACATCTGCTTTTGCCAATTGTGAAACAGCAGTGGCTCGGTGAGAATAATTTGAAAATGTTTCGTTTGTCATATTTAAATTTGCCAATTCTGCAGACTTTTTTTGGTCCATTTACTAATTTCATGCACTCCAATTGGCATATTTTTGTACCAGCCAAGGATTTTTTGTTTTCTCCAGTTAGGATTTACTCTCAGAAATAACCTATCTGTTTTAATATTGATGTTTTCGCTTCTTTTTATCATTAGTTTATCTAGGAGTCTTACTGGACAACGACTTACTTCATTATGGTTGGGTACAAGCCATTTATTATTTAGCACACGGTTTTGCTTCTCCGTGTGTGGTTTTGGTAAAAATGTGATTATATTGTATTTTACCAGTTGGAGTATCATCAATTCCAGTTACCTTTAGAAAATAATGAGTCAAGCATGACGCTCCTTCATTTCCTCTCCACGCAAGTTCTACAGAGGCAATTAAGAATTTTTTTATTTGTAATCCTTCCGGTGTATTTTCATCCTACGCTTCTATCATTGCTATGTACTCGGTATCTTTAACTGCTGATGCCCTAACCTTTCTCTTGTCCGGTAACATTTGAAATTCCCTTCTTTTTGAATTTCTTGCGTTTCGTGCGGCTAAAAATATGGGACTAGAGAATGGATCAATTACTCTATCAAACTCCTTCATATATTTTTCTTGTATTTGTTCTGCAGTTACGTTCCACATCGTTTTAACCACATTTTGTTTATAATTTTCTCCATTACCTTTTCGCATATTGGAAGCCCAATCTTTCAAAATGGATGCTATCATTTCAGTGGAAATTGATTCATTTAGTACATAGTTTCTTCCACTACAAAACGAAAGAAATTGTTTCCATGCGTACTTTTTTGTTTTCACTGTTTTATGGGGCTCAGTATTTTGTATAATTTCTTCTATTGCATTTAATGATAAATCTCCGAATGGACTAATTTTTGAACAATAAGGTATTTATACACGTCAAAGTTTGTGTATTGTTGTATATTGATGTCGATGTGGTAACATTTTCGATTGGTGGAGCTACTCTATGTATAATCAGGTATTATCGAAATCATACAAGGTAATTCAACCAAATTGAACGTTCTGATTGTTTAAAAATTACACGAAAAAAACCATCATAAATATTTGCTTATCTAACGGGCTATAATAAATTTTGAATATTCATTCAAACTCTCCTTTACAACTGGGTAAAAATTATGTTTGCTCGCGATGTTATCGGTGGAAATTCAAGGCGAAAGTCCAAATGTTAAACCCAAATATTGTAGTATCTGACCAGCTAAAATCTAGTTGGCACTCAACTTCATTTCTGACCTGACCAGAAGGTCCCAAAAAGCTAGATGCGGCTCTAGGCCTCTCTTAATTATATTATTAGTTATCAACAACACGAATTCATTTATAGGTTTGACCTCAGGATTTTATAGACCAGTACAGTTACTCCCCCATGCACTTATCGATACTATGATCAATGTCGTAACAGTTTTATGGAACATCAATTAAGGAAGGTGTCTGTAATGGTACCTATAAATGTTCGGCGAGTAATAGGTGTAACAAGTCATGTCCGAGACTAGAGAAAATAATGATGCATTTGTCACGAGTTTCACGATGTTTCGATTATTTTTCCCGAACATCATTAGCTCATTGAATCTGTCGCAGTGAAAATCCATTCTTGCCAAAAGACTGGTACTTTCATATTTGCGGATATTTTACAGATGGTCAGTATTAAAAATCCAAATTTTCGTAGTGGTGAAAACTGCAAAATATGTCTATATGACTATTTTCCTCATGTAGCTAAAGTAGAGGGGAATTTTCACTTGATTTTTGGTGAAAATCAGACCGTGATTACACTGACAAATGCACTCATGTTATGAAAATACAAAATTTTAATAAATCACGGCTTTTTCTATCGACTATTTCCCTTATTATTTTTTAACTAATCAAATGGCCGAAATTTAAAACAGAGAACCAATCACAGTAAGGCCTTCGATACACTGGATCATTCTATACTTTGTCTCAAACTTAGGTATTTTGGCTTCTCAAATAGAGCTTGTCTTGTCTTAGAAGGTATTGAGTCTGATTCATTGTCGGTTGCCTACGGCGTTCCCCAAGGATCTATATTGGGGCCACTCCTGTTTTCTTTATACATTTCCAATTTTTTTGAAATTTAAGAGTTTGCTAAAATTCATCACTAGGCCGATGATACTCAACTGTATTCATCTTTCAATGCTCTGCAACACAACGAAACACAAAATAATTTAAATGAAGATTTGAATAAATTGTACGAGTTTTCCATTGCCCATAATTCACGCTAAAATTCAAAAAAATCGCAGATCGTGTTTTTCGGTTCAAAAAAGAAAGTGGAAAGTGCTTGTGAAGATATGAAAATAAAAATCGGGTGTGATATATTGCATATAGTCAAAGAATGTAAAAATCTAGGATTGTGGCTCGACTCTGAGCTGAGATTCACCAAACATGTGAGCTATCTTTGCCAGGCATCCTTCAACATCCTTAGACAACTCTTTCCTAACAGGCACATGCTTCCCAAGCACTTGAAGCTTTCTTTATGCGAATCATTGATAACGTCCAAGCTGTCTTATTGTGACAGCGTCTACGGACCTGCCCTCCTCAAGTCTGACCAGTATCGTCTGCAAAGAATACAAAACTCATGCATTCGATTCTCCTTTAGTATTCGGTATTTTGACCACATAAGTACGTAATTCAATAACTCTAGTTGGCTGAGGTTGAACGATCTTCGAAATTCACACCTACTATCAATAACCCACAAAGTTCTTATAACGAAAACTCCTGAATACCTTTTTGAAAAATTGAAGACGTTTTCAGCACTGAACGACCTCAGAACACGGAATAGACACATTCTTGTCATTCCTCCTCACTCCACTACAATTTACACAAGATGGTTTTCATACAATGCTGCCAAATTGTATAACCAGTTACCCAATGAATTCAGACTGTACACACTAACTAATTTCAAAAAGAGACTGGAACTTCAGCTAATAGTCCGGTCAATTTAGACATTCGAAGTTACATAAAGTCCCAACAAGCTGAATTTCTGTGAAGTTGTTCAAAACATAATTACAAACAATGTCTAGAAGTTCCCCATCATTCCCCTGTAAGGAAAAAATTTAATTCAAGGTCAAAGGTCAAAAAAATGAGTTTTTCGCGATTTTCAGCAAAACGGTAAGTTTTATCATAAAAGTACCTCAGACAAAAATTGTAGATCATAAAATTATCTATAAAAAAAGTATCAATACTTTTTTTCTTGCGAGCCACCGTTTCTGAGATATAACGATTCTAAAAGTTATAAAAGTTGTTATCGTCATAATATGCACACGTTTCCACGCCACCTATGAGGTAGTGTACTTAGCGCGTTTTTGTTAACGTGGTTTCCCCAGTAGGCCTACTCCACGGGTCAGTTGTGATCCTGTTTAATGTAAAACTATTGCAAAATAACGGAAATTTTCAAAGATTGGGAAAGATAAAAGCGATGTAAATGAAAAAAAAGTGTTGAAGTTTATTCGTCTTATTCGTAAGTTTAAAATTCTTGTTCTTCTTCTTGATCTTCTTCTTGTTCTTCTTCTCCTGCTTCTTCTTCATCTTCATTTTGGATGCAAGTCAATAGCGATGTATCGCATGATACTTCGTCGGAGTCAAACGAATCCTCCATTGTTTGTGATTCAATATTAGAGCACGACCGGCCTTGACAATTTGTGCATGCCAAAGAACAAGACAGACCGACTTTTTTGCAACCACATTTAGCACTGCATCCCTTTTTGCAGTTGCAAAAAATAGTGTTCAGCAGTTTTTCCGGCGCAGGTGGAAGTAAAGTTTGAACTGGCTCTAATATATTGTTGACCAACTTCCAACCCCAGTCTGTAGGGTCTAGCTGATAACCAAGCCACACTTGAACTTGGTAATATACTCGAAGAAGATGTTGGTGAGCAGCAACTGAGGCTGAGCTGTTTCCAGAATTGAATCTTTAAATTGAAGTGTACTTACTTGGTGATTCGACGCCGAAAATCTGAGGATTTTCTTTTTCACTTTCTTCATTTAATTTCTCGCCACAAAATAAGCACAGTTCTTTGAAACAAAAAGCTGATTCACTGATACGTGATCTAGTACGAGGAGGACTTGCTGTGGATGTACTGGCTTCTTGTTCTTCACGTTGTCTTTTATTAGCTGCAGCAATAGAAGACTTTCGAGTATAATTTTTACGGCAATTTTCATGTATTGTCACAGATTTCTGATTTTTGAGATATTCCGAAAAATCATCAGCTCTTTCGATACTTGCATTAATTAATGTCTTCATACCACGTTCAACAGTAACAACTTCACTTTCAGTTAAAAGTTTAGCACAAATAAAACAATATTCAGACATTTTCAATATAAAACTCAAAACAGCACAATATAGGTTAGAATAAACACGTGTTTTCACTACAGGTGACGCTAAAAACTAAAAAGCAAAAAAAGTAACGGTATTTCATTTATTATAGTAGGTAAAGACCCTAGCCACGTACAATAATGAAACAAGAGACAGATGTCTCGAAGTTACACTGGCTTAAAGATTAAGGGACTGGGTTTCTTTTACCTGATATTCTTGTAGTTAAAACTTATGTATATTTTATATTGTAAGTATAAGTTACAATGACCGATAGAAAAATATTTAAACATTTAATATATATATATATATATTTTAATTATATAAAATTTTACAACTCTAGATGTATATACGTGGCGTACTCATGCATATTATGACGATAACAACTTTTATAACTTTTAGAATCGTTATATCTCAGAAACGGTGGCTCGTAAGAAAAAAAGTATTGATACTTTTTTTATAGATAATTTTATGATCTACAATTTTTGTCTGAGGTACTTTTATGATAAAACTTACCGTTTTGCTGAAAATCGCGAAAAACTCATTTTTTTGACCTTTGACCTTGAATTAAATTTTTTCCTTACAGGGGAATGATGGGGAACTTCTAGACATTGTTTGTAATTATGTTTTGAACAACTTCACAAAAATTCAGCTTGTTGGGACTTTATGTAACTTCACTCTCATTTTTTGGTCTAAATTGACCGGACTATAAAGAATAGGCAGTTTTTGTTCTTACGTTGATAGATCCCGCTTCTGATATATGTTTTGAGATGTTGAGTATCACTAACCAATAAGGTATAAAACAGTAACGAACTTTATTATTAACTTTTTATTTTGTTATATGCTTAAGTAGATTATGTGTGATGATTTTACCTTATTTATTACTCTTCTTTATGTTTTATTTGTTTTTTTTTGTTTTTGTTTTTTATCTTTTTTGGGGTCGAGTTGAAAAACAGATATAGCTGACACTACGCCTTTTCATCGTTCACCTTCTCTCTATTGATTAATACTGTTGAATTTTTCCTTTGTTATATGTAGAATTTGAAATGATGAATAAAGCCGCTTTATTATTATTATTATTATAATCAGATCAGTTTTATAGCGATAAAACGTTTTCTCGCTGTTTTATACTGATAAAACCACAGTAGATTCGAGATTGTTCTGCGATAAAACCACACTAGGTGGACATATCCACCTGGCCTTTGAATTCCAACATGTGATACGTTAGATTCTAAGCCAATTTTATAATAATTTGATTAACAATGTACTCATCTATTGTTTTACTTCCTTCACCTGACATAAAGCTGAAGATGACGAAAGTCGAAAGCGCTTTGCAAACTTAAGAAAATTATACACTTTATACAAACATCTTTCATTTAGATTAAAAAGCTTGTCGCTTTTTTATTCGAACTGAAAACTTTGCGAGACAAGCTCTTGAATCTATAACTCACGGAATAACCTTCGTCGCACATCCAAAGCAATTTTTTCAACTTTTCAGCGCATTTGAATAAATTGTCTTTAAAAAGGTTTTTTATTAATCATTTCACGCACTACCACACCGCGCAAAATTACGGAATTACACCATTGCACCGACAGACATATAAATTGGTAAGTAGCACCTAAACTTGTCAGTATTCACCTGAAGACGATTGCAGATACAAGCATTCGAAACGTCGTGAAAACCTTATAAATCCATTAAGACGATGGACGTCCGAAACGAGAGTAATAAAAAAATAATAACCCTCTTATTTATTTTTCAGGTACCAGAAAATTATCACTGCAGGTATGAGAAAATCTCTCGAACTAGAGCTCTCGTGATTTTTTCTCGAGTTATTTCCGTGAAAACAAAAATATCCGACTGTTCAGTATTCAGAGATATTTTAGATTTTTATTAGATATAATTTATTATTTTTTCTTTACTCTGGGAAGTTGGTTGCATGAATTTATTTTATGGTAATTTTCCCCTTAATAATTGTCTAGACGCCGACCATGGGATTGTGTTTATTCAAATTCCTTTCTTCAAGTGAAACTAAATTTTTTGTTAACACTCGCGATATTGAGAGTAGAAGGGATTGATATGGGACATCCAGTTATGACATAAAGTGTGCATATGATACTCAATAGTTCGTTATAAACAATTAGTTTAATACACGCTTTTCTCCGCTTTCCTCGATATCGTGACTGGAAACTCTATTTAGTTTTATTATTGATACTTTCCACTCCGCCGAACTGTGTTTGTGTTATTCTATGAATTAGCCCCACCAAGGCATTGACGTAACTGCAGTCTTGAGGACGCCCTCTCAACATCACCGGAAGACGACTTCAACAATAAGGAAACTTGGTAAGTCCTTAGATCATTTCTTCACGCTCTCGCTCTTTTTAGAAGCTTTTATTCAGTTTCACCTGTCCTGGTGTGTGTCTGTCTGTAATCAAATCTTGCAAGTTTAATTTGGGTAAATATAAAGTTAACGTACACATGCTCTCTGAATATAGGTAAAACACTTTTCTTGCGTTTTTCTGCCTCCTGCACACGAATCCGGAAGAAAAATGCGGCAGTCTCATACCGTTTCCGAGTTAGAGCACTTTTTTTTTAACCTCATTTTCAAGCACAGTTGTTGTTACTCTTTGAGAAAGTACTTTTCTCGTAAGAAAGTAGTTTCAACTGATGTGAAAAAAAGGGCTTGTTATGTAACGATTTCATTACGCATACCCGTATATAAGTACTTTTGCTGTAACAGAACAGTTTCAGATAACGTATCAATCACTCAAAATGCCTCCTTCTTTTTACCAGCATAAACAATACACCCTAAATCACTTATTTTCGGCACAAATTCGCACAAAATAATGTAATTTTCATCGAAACTCTTAAATAGGAGATAAAAACCTACTTTTTCATGAAAAAATCACAGCTAAAAGTTGGAAAATGGCGGCTGAGAGCCATCTTCAATACAAAAATTAAATAGAACACCCCGTATATTATTCGATTTTCGAAATCTGCTAATAATTCTCAACAGTTTTCTCTAATACACTTCTCTCCTAAATCCAATTGTTTTCGAAATATTAACTTTTGAAAAGTGACATTCCGGTTTGAAATGAAGTATGGATTTTGGTCACTTCAGGTAAAACATTTTGCTAACTAAACCTTGTTATTAATTTGTAGTTAAATCGCTTAATGAATTCGACTAATAAGAGGCGTGAAGATAGTTTGTTAAGGATAAACAGTACCGCTTACTGGAAAATCTCGAAGCCTACGAATGTGTTCTGTAAATTCACAATCGAAACAAATTAGTTAGCTAAAAAATTATAATTTATTTTTGAATAACACTTTTATTCAACCCAAACAATTATTTCATCAAGTGTTCAATGTGGCCCCCTCCTAAATCTTGACAATAAAGTGCCCTATTATAAATAGCTTCTCTCACGTTGATGAAAGTCTGTTTATCTATTTCTTCACATGTACCTATTATTCTGCGTTCCAACTCTTCTACTGTTTGCGTAGATTTTTGACTTCAGATACCCCCAAAGGAAAAAATCTAGAGGTGTAAGATCCCGAGATATTGGTGGCCATTCTGTAATTCCCCTGCGACCTATCCATCGCCCAGGAAAGTTTGTATCGAGGAACTCTCTAGCCATGCGATCGAAATGGGGAGATGCCCCATCCTGCTGAAATATGATTTCACGATTTTCAAACTCTTCCTGATTGTTTAATACAATTTGTCTTATTCGAGGTTCAATTTCAGTTTCTAAAAGATTTCTTTAAAGAACTCCTGTAAGATTGCCTCTGATGAAAATCGGTCCAACAACGCGATTGCCCAAAATTCCCACCCAAACATTCACCTTTTTAGGAAACTGGGTATGTCCCTCTCTAAAAATATGCGGATTAGTATCGCTCCAGTATCGTACATTCTGTTTGTTGTCTTTTCTATTAAGAAAAACCGTGCATTCGTCTGTGAAACATGCACGTTTTAGGAAGCCCCGTTCTCCTTCAATTGTTCTTGTTAACCACTCACAAAATTGAACCCTCCGGTCTGGATCATCCTCCGTGAGAGCATGCAGGATTTTCATTTTATAGGGTTGGAACTTTTCTTTTTTCAGTTTTTTAGGACTTTTTGGACACTTTCTGAACTCACTCCACAGGATTCAGCAACTGCAGACATCGACTGAGTCGGATTTATTACCATTTCAGCGACAATTTCTACCTTTTTTTCTTCTGAAAGAGGCTATCTTCCTGATCTTGGAGCATATTTCAGCGTACCAGTTGCTTGCAGCTTATTTAAAAGTTTGCGCAAATATGATCTCGAAATAGGATTCTCGGAAAATCTATCATTAAAGATACGGACTGCTAGATGATAATTTCTTCGAGCTTCTCCAAATATCAAAACTGCTTCAAATTTATCGTCTAAACTATGAGCCATGGTCACACTTTTCATAAAAGGATTTAGGCGCTCAGCGGACTATTTGGCAGTTAGCTGTTCGGTTTGACAGTAAAGAAGATGTTACCGCGACAACGATTTTTTCCAATGCAAACTTGATTGAAAGCAACATTAGTGTTTTTGGTTGGGTTTGAAATGACCAAAACGTTAATATTTCGAGAACAATTGAATTTAGGAGTAGAGTGTATTAGAAAAAACTGTTGAGAATTATGAGCAGATTTCGAAAACGGGGTGTTATTTAAAAAAATTATTGAAGATGGCGCCCAGCCGCCATTTTGAAACTTTTAGCTGTGATTTTTTCATGAAAAAGTAGGTTTTTATCTCCTATTTAAGCCCTTCAAATTTCGTTGCGATATACCTGGTGGTTCAAAAATTAGTAGGAGGCGGGAACGGACTATAGACGAGCACTGTATACGAGTATGCGAATGAAATCGTTACATAACAAGTCTATTTTTTTCACATCATTTAAAACTACTTTCTTACGGGAAAAGTACTTTCTCAAACAGTAACAACAACTGAGCTGATATGTCTTAAGTCTCTTCTTTTTAGGTTCTTTTGGATGTATTAAGTACATCATAATATTCCTAAATTTATCTTTCAAACACATGCTATTCATGGATTATTTACAATTTAAGTCAAGTCAATACAGTCGAGCTTACCTACGAAAATTAATAAAATATTTGAAAATACACTATCGAGCATAAAGTTTGACACAAATGAATTATCCATTTGTGCCCAAGCTTCATATTATGCTATCTGTCTTCAAACAAGTTTATATTACTATGAATCATGGGCAGTTATAAATGACAAGATAGATCATTAGAACGTATGAATAAAAAATCAATTAAATGATTACGTCCAGAGAATAATAGTTTATATATATTCAGGTAATTATTGATAAAAATTGTGTGATTCAGTTGAATCTATACGTTAAATAGGGATGATACAAAAAAACTGTTCATATGTTGGCGGGATACATCATTTAAGTAAACTCGAATTTGAAATAAAAAAATATATCAAAACCTGGAACATCAAACAAAAAATAAACAAAAATATACATTTTTCTGTAAAAATAAAATATATAAATAATTATTATTCACTGAAATCTCGGAACTAAAAACATTTGAAATCCAAGAAGGGTACGTTGGACCTGAACTTTCAGTTTTCATAACTATTACAGCCTCAGTTTTTGGTTTTCCTTAATAATCATTGTTTTGCATGTCGTAGCCATTCCATGGCTATTTTATCGGATAAACAATTCGAAAATGTTGGGACAACTTTCCGTACTGCACCTAAAAAAGATGTATTGAAATATTTTGTTAACAATGCTGTCAGAAGTATTTCTCATTACCTCGCATAAGTTCGATAATAATCCTTTTTAGTTGCTTTTTTGAGGATTGGCCATAGGGTTTTTCCAGACGGTACAATAAAATATAGAAATACTTAAGTGTTTATAGTGTATTTGCTTGTGTCGATCCATATATCTTGTTGAAGTTGAGAGTTGTGATACAATTCAAATATATTACCTTATTGTCCATGATGACCTGGGGCCATAAATATATCTATATATACCATGTGTAACAGGATCATGGTACACCCCCCGTATCTCCTTTTGTTTTGAAGGTAATTGATTGAAATTTGGGATATCCCATATACATAATGAGCGGCACTTTTTGACCTACGAATGTTTTTTTTTTCACTACCGGTTTCGCCGGAAGTGATACCAACTTTTGATTTTTAAATAGTACACCCTGTATATTATTACATTTCTGAAATCTACATGATTTTTTGAATCCAATGATGCCACATAAGTGACATTTCAAACGTCAATATTTTTGATAATTCAATTTTTAGTTTTCCATTTAAGTGTGCCATGATGGTTCCGATTTATTCCAATTCACCCATCTGATGCTAGAAAAATCGAAATCCCGTCAAAAATACTAAATTGCGTTTTTTATGAGCAAATAAAGTTAATCGTAATCGATTTTGGGGTAGAACTCAATTTTTTCAAATGGAACCATATTGGTACCGTGGTACCATTCATTAGTACTATTAATAAGGAATTTATTCATACCTGCTAATAAAATGTGCGATAAATACAATCAAAATTACAGCTAAAAGAAAATAAGATAATACAATTACTTTGTTCTAATTTAATGCTAAGAAGTTACTAAGGTGGCTTTGAAATACAAAAAATGGACACAAAACATTACAACAATTGTTCGAAATGCTGTCCATTAAGTCAATGCACTTCTGAACTCGCATAGCTGTTTCTTGAAGAACGTTCGCTAATTGCTGGGCCGTTATACCATTAATTGCGCGTCTCACTCGCAACTCCAGGTCTTCGCGGGTTGTAACAACGGTTGCATAGACAATGTTTTTTAAATGGCCCCAAACAAAGAAATCAAGAGGTGTCAAATCAGGTGACCTTGGAGGCCATCGCACAAGCCCATTTGTCGAAATTACGTTTTCTTGGAATGCCTGTTGAAGGTAATCAGTTACTATTCTTGAATTATGGGGAGGAGCTCCATCTTGTTGGAAATACATTCCCTGTCGTAGATGGAAAGGTAATTCAGTTAACCTGTCCTCAATTTCATTTTGCAGATAACCTAAGTATCTATCTCCAGTCAAGCGTTCTTCAAATATTATTGGACCAATGATTCTACGACCGAGTATTCCAAGCCAAACATTGAAACCGAACCGCACTTGAAGGTTACCCTCCCTCAATAAATTTTGATTTTCTTGTGACCAATACCTTGTATTTTGTCGGTTAAATAATCCAATATTTGTAAACCTAGACTCGTCCGAAAATAAAATCCTTCCCAAAAAGCATTGTTTGGCTGCACATTATTCTGCAAGATCCAATTGCAATATTCCATCCTACGTTCATAATCATTTTCGTACAGGTGCTGGTGCAATTGATAGTTGAAAGATTTATAATTATGTTTGTGCAAGATTCGGCTTACCGTTTGGTGACTAATTTCCAATTCAAACCCAATTTGCCTTAAAGAAACAGTCTTATCAACTTCTATTCGAGCTAAAACATTAATTTCCGTTCCTTCGTCAATGATAACGTTTTCTTCGGGATCTCTTCAGAATTGATTTTCAAGACGATTAAAATAATTTCTCGCTGGACATTGTCTATCAGGATATCGGTTGACATAAAGGTTTCTAGCCGCAATGGCATTTTTTCTACATTCCCCATAAATAATTAACATGTCCACGTTTTCATACCTTGTATAATTGTGGGGCATTTTGAATAAAAATAACAACAAATTTAAAGATTTTTCCAATACACAATAAAAACACCGATAAACCAATACCTATTTATTTGATAATCTGAATGAATAATTTCATTGTTTTCAAAGCCTCCTTAGTAACTGATTACCTTCAACAGGCATTCGAAGCTATGCGAGTTCAGAAGTGCATTTCGAACAATTGTTGTAATGTTTTGTGTTCATTTTTTGTATTTCAAAGCCACCTTAGTAACTTTTTAGCATTAAATTAAAACAAAGTAATTGTATTATCTTATTTTCTTTTAGCTGTAATTTTGATTGTATTTATCGCACATTTTATTAGCAGGTATGAATAAATTCCTTATTAATAGTACTAATGAATGGTACCACGGTACCAATATGGTTCCATTTGAAAAAATTGAGTTTTACCCCAAAATCGATTACGATGAACTTTATTTGCTCATAAAAAACGCAATTTAGTATTTTTGACGGGATTTAGATTTATCTAGCATTAGACGGCTGAATTGGAATGAATCGGAACCATCATGGCACCCTCAAATGGAAAACTAAAAATTGAATTATCAAAAATATTGACGTTTGAAATGTCACTTATGTGGTATCATTGGATTCAGAAAATTATGCAGATTTCAGAAATGTAATAATATACAGGGTGTTCTATTTGAAAATCGAAAGTTGGTATCACTTCCGGCAAAACCGGAGGTGAAAAAAAATTCACTTGTAGGTCAAAAAGTGCCGTTTATTATGTATATGGGATATCCCAAATTTCAATCGATTACCTTCAAAACTAAAGGAGATACGGGGGGTGTACCATGATCCTGTTACACACGGTATATATAGTTTTCAATCGTCTTAAGGATATTTCCTGTTGATTCTTGGAATTAGGGTGCAAATTTTTTGGCAAAACTGATGCCACAAACAAATCAAACCATCATATTGAGATTTTATTAAACACCCTGCTTGTAGAAAACAATATGATAATGTGACACATAACTTTTTTTTCACATATTGATTTTCTTGTATGTAGGTAAAAAATACCATCAATAATTTGATCACTCAAAAAAACTCTCTAGGTAGTATAGAACCGGCACAAGAGATCGATAAACGATAAATGAAATACCGCCACTTTTTTGAGGTTAGGTTAGAGCAGACAAAGATGAAACACAAGACCAGATGAGAACGTTTTTGCAACGAATCAGTTCTTAACCACCAAACGTGGTTGAGAAATGTGACTCAGTTTTACCCAAATTAATTTATAATTGCGCTATCAATAAAATACACCGGTAAAGAACAAACCTCTAGTGTATTTACCCTCGAAAAGTAACTCAAGAAATACAAAGAAAATAACAAATGTTGTGCCCAATAAAGATATTGTGGTTTTATTAACACCAATAAAATATTGAAAGCACATCTCCTTGATTTAATCTACACCTTTTTATGGTCGTTAAATGAAAAAGGGTGCTTTTGAGATTAAGATTGATGGGAGGGCATTAAAATTATCAGTTGGAATAATTACTACAAGGCAAGAATATGGATAAAAATAATCTTTCGTCTTTTTCAATTCGAACATGTTAGGGTTCTCGGATAAGTTGAATGTATTAATCAAAAATAAATACGAGGCTGTGGTAAACTTCGCCTATTTTGGATGAATATTGACGATACTATACCTGGTTAAAGTAAACAAAAACTCATTTGATTTTCGCTGAATGGGATTTACAAAAACAGATGGAGATATAACATCTTCAATGATGATAATAATACAGTGCTCTCCCCCCCTCTTATTTTTGGAACGATTATACATAAACAAGTGAAATTTGGAAACTGAATATTAAAGGTTGTGAACTTCCCTACTAGTGATGATAGATGACGAAATCGTCACAGATGACGTCACAAGGCCATTGTGACCAATAATTATAAATGGAACCCTACGGCAAGCGACACCTCTTTCAAAAGCTATCGAAAAAACCTATTCAATGATACTAATTTTGTTTGTGTTTATGGCAGTTTTAATGGCTCATTAGTAAACATTAAAATTTAAATTCCATTCAGTATGATATTAATTACAGATTTAAGAATCAGTATCTACTTGAAGAAATTGCTGCAATACGTTGTTTTAAAACGTCAATATTGTTAGGTTCAGTGGCGTAAACCTTCGATTTGTCTTACCCTCCACAGAAAAAAATCCAAAGGTGTGAGGTCCGGTGATCGAGCTGGCCTTTCCGTTGAACCTCGTCGTCCAATCCATCTACCACGATACTCCTCATCCAAATACCGTCTTACTGCACCGTAATAGTGTGGAGGAGCACCATCCTGTTGGAATGTTATTTCCAAATTGCCGAATTCATCTGGATTATCTTCAAAAATTTCAAGGATTAACGGTTCTATTGCGTTTTGCAACAGCTCCAGATAAACCTCACCAGTTAAATTAGTATTTAAAAAAAGAGGCCCAACGATGTGGTTTCCCAGGATACGTGCCCAAACATTCAACTTCTGGGGAAATTGGGTATGTGTTTCACGAAACAGGTGAGGATTTGCGTCACTCCAATACCTCACATTCTGTGTATTTACATTTCCATTTAGATAGAAAGTACTTTCGTCACTAAAACAAATTGTTTTGACATAGTCTGGCTGTTTCCATATTTTCACAGAATTCTAGTCTTCGGTCTGGGTCGTCGTCTGAGAGTTGATGAACCATTTTCAATTTGTATGGATGGAATTTGTTTTTTTTCAACACCCTGTGTACTGTACTTCGACTGACTTCACAGGTAGATGCAACGTGAGTTGTTGAAGAAGTAGGATCAACTATTACTTCTGCCAGTATATCAATTTTCTTCTCATCAGGAATTTGTGGTCTGCCAGATCGTTTCGCATCATTAATACTACCCGTTGTTTCAAACTTACGAAGAAGCTCCCTTAAATAAGTCCTCGAAACGGGGCGATCGGGAAACCTCTCATTAAAAATGCGTTCTGCTGCATGAATATTTTGTCCAGTTTCACCAAGGATTAGGATAGCTGCTACTTCATCACCTGAAGCACGTACCATTTTGCTTCTTGAAGCACTTAAACGTTCGGCTCACAACAGTTTAAAAAATTATTAAAATGTACAAAAATATTAAAAGCACCAATAGCTGCTAAAACAGTTGAACGTTCGATCAACAATACACAAATTATTAGATGTACAAAAACTTGGACAATTACAAAAACGTCGAATTAGGGAGACTAACAAAAACGTCACCTTATTTGACAACTATCCAGAGGCGGAGCTTGAATTTGGAACTCTAGTATTAACTGATTTAATTCATCACAGCTTTGCGTTTTTTAAAAGCGAGTTGCCAAAACTGCCATAAACACAAACAAAATTGGTATCATTGAATAGGTTTTTTCGATACTTTTTAAAAGAGGTGTCGCTTTTGCCGTAGGGTTCCATTTAAAATTATTGGTCACAATGGCCTTGTGACGTCATCTTTGACGATTTCGTCATTTATCATCACTAGTAGGGAAGTTTACAACCTTTAATATTCAGTTTCCAAATTTCACTTATTTATGTATAATCGTTCCAAAAATAAGAGGGGGGGAGGGGACTTTTGAGAAGCACTGTATAATTCATTTCATGGGTCATCTTGATTTAGCCTGTTCAGTCAAATGAGTGTGTTTAAGTTTTATGGAATTCCACAAATTTCAATTGCACATGATATGAGAAGCAATTAAAAGTCTATCAAACGGAAATGGAAACCATTTCTGAAAATTCGCAATGTTAGGACCACTCGCATCTCAGTGGAAAATAAATCAATTCATGTAGTTTGAAAAAAATACATAAATATGTTCCTTTGTTAGTGAGGGGTTGTTTATTTCTTTTTCTGGACAACTGCGTCACGGCAGCCTTTCAAGTTTTGTCAACACAACTGCGTTGTCTGTGGAGAATTATCTCACTTATATACAGGGCCTTCAACAGTGGCGCGGTTTCCATTTAGGAAACAGATAGGAATATATTTTTCTATAATGATACCTTATTGCTCGAGCTAGATAAAATAGAAAATTGCCGGTCATACAGGGTGTTCCATTTTTTATGGGCGGGTTTCAACTTTGTTTTTTAAACGGCAACTTGTATTTTAAGGTTAAGAGTTCAAGAGTAGCTATTTAGCTAATATTCGCCTTTTCAGGGCAAATGCATGTACATTTGTTAAATCAAGTCGATTTATTATTTTTTTTTAAGTTTTTCGGTGTCTAAAAAAAAAGGTACTTTATTATATATAACAAATATTTTTTACTATTTTCAAATCCTTTTAGCTAGTTGCCCTTTGAATTTAATTTATTATGTTCATATATAAATACCCAAAAATATAAATATTTCAAATGTCCGGCGGAGATAATTTTGTTCACCAAATCGCAATTGTGGACGTCTATCAGTGGCAAACTGATCTTTAATTGAACGACATTAGAGTGAATTACTTGACTAAAGCTGCTGAATATCTTTCCGCAATAATGGTGTATACGATCGCGGAAAGATTTGAAATAATAACAATTTTTTTTAAGAATAATTGATGAGTGCGGTAACCGTACAGCTAATTTGTTCAATGAAATGCATCCAGATAAACAGTTCATGCAGACCCAACATTGGGCACAAGGAAATTGGCTAGTGTTACCAATATCAGTAGAACCAGTATCCGCCGAATCCTGAAACATCATAAATTCCACCCCTACAAAAAACATTTGGTACACCAATTGAATGAAGAGGATTTTGATAGACGACAGGAACTTTGTGAAATTATGACTACGAGAATAAATGCTGATAAGAATTTCCTTTTCAACATATTCATCCTGCAGAAAAGAGCAATAAGACATATGTGTAATGCATCTCCCAAACAGTCATGCGGATCGCTCTTTGTCGCTCAGAAAGTACTCACACTATCTTGTTTATTTATATTAGAAAGCGTATGCTACATTAAAAAACACCGTGATAATCTACCAAATCCTCAGGTACACTTCTACCTATACCTTCCCCGAAATAAAATATACAGGGTGAGTCTGAATAAGTCCGACAAACTCCGACTACAGATTCTTCACCTGATTTCGAGGTGAAAAGTTGCTATCAAGGTATGTCCTAAAATGCATCCCTTCAAGTTTTCGCAAAAATTATTTCAGACCTTAACTCTTATGTAAGTGGAGTATTATGAATTTGAGGTTGGGTTTGTTTGTCAGGTGATCTGTCAAAACAATCATATGCAAGAAAGTATGGTAACATATCAGTGATTCCACGACATTGACACATATTCCGATATGTTGTGAGAAATTAGCATTATGCGATTATTGCACATAGAAAATGATGTCTCTACTAAGGACATATCTTCAGTTTTTCTCAATTATCTCAGAAACCTCCACTTTTAGGCACATGGAATGTTATGACTTTTAGTTTGAGTATCGATGAGCAGAACTGATGTCGGACGCTCATTTGTCCATTCACTTTACTTTATATTTAAAACCACATGTACACGAAATCATATGAAATCACGTACATAGCTTCTTCGGAGCTAAAGCTTCTGTGCTATTATCTGTTTATTCACTTCCTCACTACTGTTACTACTATTACTATTGCTAAAACTGATTCTATTGTATCCTTCTCGAATTCGACTGTGAATCGTCATAATTGTCGTTATTGGTCAGATGCCAATCCACATGTTTTCCACGAAGTCCATACTCAAACCCCCCAAAAACTCAATGTCTGGGCCGGTATTTTTGAGGACCGTTTGATTGGACCAGTATTTCTCGACGGTAACCTGACAGGGGAAACTTATTTGGAATTATTGAATGAAGACCACTTGATATTTCAACAAGACAGGGTACCTCCATATTATGCACAGCCTGCTAGGGCGTTTTTGGCTAGAATGTTTCCTGGAAGTTGGATTGGAAGAAGAGGCTCTATAGAGTGGCCAACCAGATCTCCAGACTTAATCCCACTCGACTTTTTCCTGTGGGGTCACTTGAAAACCAAAATATTTGCAACCGAACCAGAATCTCTGGAAGATTTACGAAGGAAAATTATTGAAGAATGCCGTCGAATAACGCCGGAAATGCTACGAAATGTGAGGTCTCGTTTTGAACAGAACTTGTACTATTGTATGGAAATGGGTGGTAGACAGTTTGAACATTTAGTTCATTGACAATAATAATTATTGCGACAGTTGCTTCATCAGATATTGTTTTTATTGATTGAGTTAATAAAAAGTGATTTCCCAACTTCAAGTTCCTATATCTCGAAAACGAATCGATAGAATTAATTTATTTTTGTTATTTGATATTAAGAAGGAAAATACCTTCCAAGTATCACTTGCCATATGCTGCCATTTAAAAATTTGGGGTGGCGGTCACAGCTCCGAGGGATGGAATGTATTTCGGGTGAATGTCATCGCGAACAATGTCCCTCTCGAAAATGTAGTTGACGTGTCCGAGCGTTTTTATATAATTCGGTTCTGCCGACCTACAGAGCCACTGTTTCGTTTTCAATGGCCCACTCTGTATGATTATCACGCTGTATATTCTCCATCAATAAAAAATATGCTCCCACTAACAGAAGGGATAAACGAACACTACTCACCTATCACCGAAATCAATATTTTTTCAATCAACACAAACTCGTGCTCATACTCATCTGCTCGCTATATACCAGGTGTCATTAAAATCCTTCCTGCCCCGAATATTTACATAATCCCGAGTCAACGTCAGACCCATTTCATCGGAAGCCGTGTTTAAAACAGTTGGATGCATTTGGCTACGGACCTTTCGTATTGTTTCACTGGATTCGAGTGTTTATCTTTCAGAACGAATTTTGTACAACCTACTTTCAAAAAGACATGGTAAAAACTTTGGCAACGTCGCTCAAACTCCTGGACTACTGGAAAAATATATGTATTCCCAGATAAATGTTATCAAAACATGGCGTGGATTTTCTCTTATGCATTTACCTAATGAATTCCACGGTTCAATTGTTTCCGTGGATAAATTTAATTTGACGTGCAAAAGCCTTCTATTGGTAATTATTGACGAAAAAAACGGTTGGTTTCTCCATAGCCGTGACCATATTTGTTGTAGTTTTAAAGATTCAACATGAACAAAAGGAAAAAGGAGAGTGAGTATTTTAACCGCAACGGAAAAACGGATTGGATTTCCAGAATAGACGGCCCTATACTCTGTCTATTCTACAAATTCCCATGATATGAATAAATGTTTGAAGATTTTATAGCCTATCGGCCAATGATGAATGCGTTTTTAAGGGTAATAGGTATACTTCCAATAAACAATTTCCGTAACTAGTTAAATAAAGGAAATATAATGTTAATGGGATTATATAAGGAGTTTTATATTCTCACCTTTAGTAATGTAGTTTTATACGGTTTTATAACACAATTTAGTAATATAAAGATAAGATAAGATAAGAATTTATTGGTCTTTATGTTACAATATTATGTACACTTGAAAACAAACAAACATAATTTGTTTAGACACGTCATAGAAAATAGAAAAGGTATACAAATCACATTACAAATATAGCTAAGTAACCTAAAAATATATATTAAACACATATTCTTAAAAATATATATATATATATTTTGCCATATAATACTTCGGTTTGTTTTTCAGTATTTACTAATTTCGTTTTTGCTGTTCTAATGACCTCTTTGCTTTTAGTATTGTAATCATGTATAAGTGCCCCAGTAGTGTATTTATCTTTATTTATATGTACGTATAAGATAGCTTCCAGTATACATATAGACATGGTACCGTAAGAATCTCTAAATCAATAAATAAAGGTTTTGCATGATCTCTGAAATTAGCTCGAACCATCTCTCTGATAATTTTTTTCTGGGATATAAAAACATCATTTGCTGCTGATACTGATCCCCATAGTAATATCCCATATTGTAAATGGCATTGTATAAGACCGAAATATGCAATTCTAAGTACATCTTTGCTTACCACGCTTCTCATTCTCCTCAGGGCAAAGCGACCTTTGGACAGTTTCTTTTTGATTTCTGTAATTTGTGTTTTCCAGCTGAGATTGCTGTCTATATGAAATCCTAGTAAACGCACGTTCTTTTCGTTATCATTATTCGTTCTTTTAATAACTCTTCAAGTCTACCTGTATTACTTGATTTAATTATAAAAGAGGCGTCGTCTGCATAAAGAAAAGTATCCGCAATGTCAACATATAATGGTAAATCATTTATGTATAAAATGAACAGCAGAGGACCCAACACCGATCCTTGGGCAACCCCATGTTTGATTGCCTGTATATCTGATGTAGTGTTGTTGTAGACAATATATTGCCTTCTACCAGTTAAGAATGATTTTAACAAGTTTATTGCTGAACCTCTTATCCCATATTTTTCTAACTTATTTAGAAACATGTCGTGGCATACGCTATCGAAAGCTTTCGAAAGGTCGCATAACATAGCTCTGGTTACTATACCCAAGTCTTTATTTTTTGCTACTATATGAATAATGTCTGTTACGGCTTGAGTGGTTGAATGTAACTTTCTAAAACCATACTGCCTTTCACTTATATATCCTCCTCCTTCTAGATAATTTATAAGCCTCTCTTTTGAAATTATTTCGATAATTTTAGACAATACAGGGGTTATAGTAATAAACCTGTAATTATTAAAGGAGTTATATAACTATTATATAACTATTTTTAAAGAACTCATAGTAATGGTTACCAATGTATTTATAAGAAAGGTATATAAAGATTGTCAGAAGCCTCTTCAATATAACTGATGTATCCTGAATTATACAGTGCTTTTCTTTAATGTCCCCCCCCCCTTTTATTTTTTGAACGGGACAACTTAAAAAATCGAAACTTGGGATAATGAAATTGATGCATGAATACTATATTTTGGAGTAAAATTGACAGATGGCGGCTGGGAGCCATCTGAGAAAAAAAAATTGAAAGGGGGATCTTGTGACACATCCTTTTGAAGCTACTGACGAATACTTCACAACCCTAGAATATAAAGTCAATATCTTCACCTACTACAAAATGGCGGAACATTTGATAATTACCTGCATACAAACACATTAATATCGATATATCTAGAAATATTTGTTTTTTTCTGCCATAGGGCAATTCCAACAACCCGATAAGGTTTGATAGGTTATCTTTTGTATAAACAAAAAATGACAAGAAATGCCAGTACGACAACGTACATCATTGTTCAGTTAAAATATTCTCATTTAGTTTTCGGTTTTACTAGTTACCACGTGAACTATCTCTAAAATGGTCAATTCTCGTCCATTGGAAGAAAAAATTGAAGCGATTTTTATTTACGGTGTGACGCGTAACTTTCACGAAACCGAAAGAATTTTTAATGATCGTTTCCCGAATCGTCCTATCTGTAGAAAATATGTAAGGGAGCTTTTAACCAAATTTACAACTACCGGTAGTGTACAGAACAAAAAGCCCCCAGGTCATCCGTCCATTACGGAAGAACATCAAGTTCAAAAAATTGGAGAGATGATAGTAAATCCCCAACAGTCTACTTCCTCCGTCGCGAATGTTTGTGAGGTGTGTCCTTCTACTGTGTGGAGACTTTTGAAGAGGAATAAGTATCATCCATACAAAATCAAAATGGTACACCAGTTAACTGAAGATGACCCTGATCGAAGAACAGAATTCTGCGAAATTATGACGGAAACCATTGCAAGGCATCCTACCTATCTCCACAATATTTGTTTCAGTAACGAATCTACATTTTATCTCAACGGCAAGGTTCACAGACAAAATTGCCGTTATTGGAGTGACACCAACCCTCACATTTTCCGGGAAACTCATACTCAATATCCAGAAAAAATTAACGTCTGGACAGGAATATTGGGAAACCATATTGTAGGACCTCTATTCATTGAACAAAATTTAACAGGGGAACTGTATTTGAATATGCTGGAAAATACTGTTGACACTCTAAATCACCGAAATCGTCGAAGCGAATCCTAATGAATTCGTTATGGATATTGTATTCCAACAATATGGAGCACCACCACATTACTACGGACAAGTGAGAAACTATTAATACTTTCCCCGGTCGTTGGATTGGCCGTCGAGGTTCTTCGGAATGGCCAGCCCGCTCGCCAGATTTGACACCTGTAGACTTTTTTTATGGGGCTATTTGAAGCAAAAGGTGTACGAAACTGAACCTGCTTCAATATTGGATAAACGGCAGGGAATAATAAATATTTGTAGAAATATCGACGTTACTGTGTTCGAAAATGTTCGGCGTGAAATATCGGATAGGCTGTTCTTATGTCAAGCAGTTCAAGGCAACCATTTCGAGCATCTTCTGAACTGAACCCAGCTTCTTTCCTCAAATTATGAAGTTAAACGTCGATGTATTCAGGCAATTATTAAATATTCCGCCATTTTGTAGTAGGTGAAGATATTGACTTTATATTTTGTGAAGTATTCGTCAGGAGCTTCGAAAGGATGTGTCACAAGACCCCCCTTTCAATTTTTTTTTCCCAAGTTTAAATTTTTTTTAGTTGACCCGTTCAAAAAATAAAAGGGGGGGGACATTAAAAGAAAAGCACTGTATAGTAGTGTTCTGATCACCTCAATAAAAACTACACAGTAGTGTTTCCGAGATAACGTTATAAAACTTTCGGTGATCATGTTGGTAATGAATATTTCTTTCTTAAAACTACCGTTACCATATTATCGATACAAATTACCCTTATAAACCTTGAAGTTATTTTGACAAATAAAAGAGAGCACCGCTAACGCATTATTACTTTCGGCGTCGTTTATAGCGTTTTTGCAGGTTATAAAAGTATAAACGGAAAAAATATAGCTCTTTTCTTATTCTTGTGTCATTGTATGTAAAGTATATACTGATGGGTACTAATATATATGTTGAGAAATTGGAAGAAAATTAAATACAGCACTTCTTTTCGTCGCAAAGTTACGAAAAATTTTACAAAAATTCTCAACTCTGTACCTAGTGTTGCTGTCAATTTGAGGAGTATCGCCAGTTTAGGACATCATAACGAGGTAAAAAAAATATACCTCCTTCTGCATTAGGAAATAGTACTGATGCTCATCAAGAAGTTGGGGCACCCATTTTTTTCCGGCCTCGAATTGCCATCTCTTACAAGTTTGGGAAGAAGTCCCTTTTTTGTTGTTGGAGCCCAGAATAAAGGTCCGCTCCTTTCCCACGCTGAGGGCACAATAGTCAATGAGGGCAACTTGCGGCCTGGTTCTTTCGTTTCTACAATTTTGAAAGATATTTGCTGTTTATAGCTGAGGTTTCTGCCTCCTCCTGGCAGATTCTGCATTCTGCTCCCTCTACCAATCACAATTCCTCCAGGTATCCTCTCAGTCGACAGTGACCTGTTAGGATTCCTGTTAATATTCGATTTTTTTTTGGAACGTAGTTCCTTATCGCGCGTTGCGAAAGAGGGCTAGACGGAATAAATTAAGACCAAAAGTTGTAACGAGACTTTCGCTATGGTTATAAGCCGTGCGGCGTGCGCGTGTTTCTCTGTCTGTCTCTCTCTCTCTCTCTCTCTCTCTCTCTCTCTCTCTCTCTCTCTCATAGAAAGCAAGCCAGTTATTTTCGTTTCGTCTTTCTATTTCACATTGAACAGTGTGGTGTCGCGTCGATTATTTTTGTTGAGTGTATACAGGTTTTTTGTACATAATAAATAATAAAAAATAATAACAATAATGAACCTGACAGTGTTTCTGCACAAGTTCCGGATATTGCTGATGGAGTTAGGTAAGTAGAGATTTTATACAGACAATAATAAATGCTTATGTATTTTCAGCAAGTACGCATTATAACCTCTCTTTACTATTGTGCTAACCAAGTCATACGCATTATAATCTCTCCATTAATGTGTGTTTAGCAAGTGTACGCGTCATAACTTTAATAAATTTAAAAGCAAATTATATTTTAATATTACAATATCAATGCGTATGTATTTAGCAAGCCGTGCGTGTTCTAACCTATACGCTGTTGTGTTTACGAAGTCGAGAGAGTAGATATATTTGTATATATATATATATATATATATATATACACTCTGTTGTGTTTACAAAGTCCCGCGCATCTATGACGTGTACGAAAGAATAGACAGACAGAGTGCATATATATATATATATATATATATATATATATATGAAAGAGAGTAATATCGAGGACTGTTAAAAACAAAGTGGAAGGAATTTAATGGACATATATATATACACTGTGTCCGTAAAGTATGGAACAAATTCATTTTTAGCTAAACAGGTCATTTTAAGAAATAATCCTGAAACCCGTCGATTTTTTATGTTAATTTACTGTATTTTAAAATAATAATCTAATATACAGGGTGAATTACGTTCGAGTAATGACGTCACCGTCATTTTTTTTAAATGGAACACCCCCATTTTGTCTCAATTTTCGGATTACTCTAGCTGAGCTGATTCCAAAAATGTATCACATGTTGATTCCAATTGGTACAGGGTGGACAAAAATACAATAGTTTTGTGTGTGCTCATAAAGTAACATTCTTTATTAGGTAAATTAACAATATTATCAAAAATACTTATTGTCTAGCGGACAGAATATGCTGGAATACATGACTTTATAAATGTTCGAACTGCAGCCCTTGCTGTATTTGACAGTAACCCAAACGGTGTACAAATTCTTGTTGAACCTTGTGTATGGTTTCTTGCGTAATATTGTTTATTTCTGTTCGAATTTTCTCTTGTACATCTGCAATATTTGCTGGTTTCGTTTTATAAATAACATTCTCCAGATGGCCCCACAGAAAATAATCCAAAGGATTTAAATCTGGTGACCTCGCTGGCCATTCAGTGGGTCCACGTCTACCAATCCACCTGTTCGGAAAAATTTCATCTAGGTACCTTCTAACATCTACAGCATAATGTGGAGGTGCACCATCCTGTTGAAACCATGAACTTTCATCAAAACCTCCAGGATTACGTCTGCTGGGAAACAAATTACGTAAAGTAGGTACGAGATACCCCTTTAAAAACTCAAGGTACGTTGCCCCGTTTAAATTACCTTCGAAAAAGTAGGGTCCGATGATTCGATTTCGTACAATTCCAGCCCATACATTTACCTTTTGAGGGTATTGTGTATGATGCTCACGCATCCAGTGGGGGTTTTCTTTTGCCCAGTATCTACAATTCTGACAGTTAACCTCACCATTTAACATGAAAGTGGACTCATCAGAAAAAATAATGTTTTGTATCAAGAGAGGGTATCGGTGACATTTATCCATCATTTCTTCGCAAAATTGGAGTCTTCTATCGGGATCATCTTCATTTAATTCTTGCACAAGTTTGATTTTATAAGGATGCCATTTTTCAAGCTTCAATAGTTTGTGTACCGTTGTTTTGCTAACACCGATATAGCGACTAACTTTACGAGCAGAAGTGTGCGCATCTTCTTCAAAACTCAGTAAAACATCTAATGCTGTATCAGCATTTGCAGGGGGACGACCTGATTTGCATACATTTTCACCAATTTCTCGAAATTTCGTTTCAATCTTACTGACTGTTGAACGCGTTATAGGTCTTTCTGGATATTTATCATTAAACAAATTGCACACTTCCATCTGAGTTCGCGATCTGTCTCCATACCCAATCATCATAAGTATTTCAATTCTTTGTTTTACACTTAACTCCATTTCTACTTCCAATTAAATCTAAGCAATCATTCGAATATTCACGAATACCAAAATTATTGTAGTACTAAACTGTCACTGAACATCAATAAATTACTAAACAAATAATGACATTTCCCAAAAAAGTAGACGACTATGTTTTTTATAAATAGATAAGAAATATTTTTGTCATATTCTGTCTGCTAGACCACAAGTACCAAACATGTTTGGAAACAGCTCATTTTTATTACTCTAAACATGTAGCAAACTACGGGGTGTTACATTTAAACCAATTGCCGCTAGACAATAAGTATTTTTGATAATATTGTTAATTTACCTAATAAAGAATGTTACGCGTTACTTTATGAGCACACACAAAACTATTGTATTTTTGTCCACCCTGTACCAATTGGAATCAATATGTGATACATTTTTGGAATCAGCTCAGCTAGAGTAATCCGAAAATTGAGACAAAATGGGGTTGATCCATTTAAAAAAAATGACGGTGACGTCATTACTCGAACGTAATTCACCCTGTATATTAGATTATTATTTTAAAATACGGTAAATTAACATCAAAAATCGACGTGTTTCAGGATTATTTCTTAAAATGACCTGTTTAGCTAAAAATGAATTTGTTCCATACTTTACGGACACAGTGTATAAAAAATATTATTTTAACTTGAAAAAAAAAATTAATACAATTCCTTCACTAATTAATCGAAAGGAACTTCGTTCCATCCGGGTGTCCCTTGACACCTCTCATGTTTTTATATTTGCTTGTAGGTCTCCCCAAAACCAAATTCCTTTTTTTATCTTAATTTGTTAATAACTTTTGCAATTGTTTATGTGCGGGTTTGACATTTCCCCACATTTTTCTAGACGTCATTCCGAATCCAATGAGCCCTCACTCATATTTTTACGAGTTTTAGACAGAATTAGCATGATTTTGGGTTTGGAACTAGACTCCGTCGTTGCCAAATCTCTCAGCGTGGCTTGTCGTATAGAAGGTTTCCGGTTACGGTCCTTTCGTATTGTTTCACTGCACGCATTCGGCTGTTTATTCATTCTCCAGAGCACTTTTGTAAATGAGGCGCGGCGAACACTTTTCAGCGTGTTTGTTATTACTGGCCATAAACACCCGGTGTCAGGTTACTATCCATCAATCCACTAATGTGTGAAAACAAGGGTACGTCTGAAGTGGGCACTTCTGTAGAGAGTGGTTACACATGGATTTTTTCTCAATTCAATCAGTCTTGTCGTTTGATTTTTGTCGACGGGACGGTATCATATCTACCTGAGGAAGTGGAAGAATGACGAAAAGTCCTAATAAGTGAATATGAGTACATCAGTTTCCATTCGATACCTCACACTTCAGGATTGGGAAATATTTTTATCTACTCAATTAACCACCCATTTTTTGTAATGCTGGACTTCATAACATTCATACTTTTTCTTCAGTGTTGATATAATAAATTAGAAGCAATTCCTAATAATAAAAAAGTGAATTGGTCAGTAACTTGTCGTATTCTGAATTTAACCTGTTATACAGGGTGTCGCAGGACTTCCTCTTCTCCTCTCGGGGATGTATATGTTATGGACCAAGTGATTGAATGGGCATTGTACATAATGCCCGGGCAGTTTGAAAAATGCTCAATATGGGGGGGGGGGGGCAATAGGATAATAACTGTTGAAATAATTAAATTTCTCGGGCCTTATAAATAATGTATATCACCTATTGGGCAGGATAATAAAAAGACATGTTTTAACAAATAAATAAACAGATTTCCCGACGATCGCGCAGCAATATTCGAAATGTCCAGACACTATGATACATAATGAAGTTTTTTATGTAATAATCACTTGGCCCGATCTGACTTGTCATTATTCATAATGCCCGGGCATTATAGATAATGCCCTCATTAATCACTAGGTTCATTATTTTATGGACCAAGTGAATAAATGGATATTGTACATAATGCTCGGTCATTTTGGAAAATGCCCAGTATGGGAGGGCAATAGGATAATAACTGTTGAAATAATTAAATTGCTCGAGCCTTATAAATAATGTCTATCACCTATTGGGCAGGATAATAAAAAGACATGTTTTAGCAAATAAATAAACAAATTGCCCTACGATCGCGTAGCAATATTCAAAATGTCCGGACACTATGATATATAATGAAGTTTTTTATGTAATAATTAATCACTTGGCCCGATCTGACTTGTCATTATTCATAATTCCCGGGCATTATAAATAATGCCCTCATCAATCACTAGGTCCATTATTTCATGGACCAAGTGAATAAATGGACATTGTACATAATGCCCGGGCATTTTGAAAAATGCCATATGGGAGGGCAATAGGATAATAACTGTTGAAATAATTAAATTGCTCGGGCTTTATAAATAATATCTATCACCTATTGGGCAGGATAATAAAAAGATATGTTTGAGCAAATAAATTAACAAATTGCCCCACGATCGCGTAGCAATATTCAAAATATCCAGACACAATGTTAAATAATGAAGTTTAGCCTAATAATTATTCACTTGGCCCGATCTGACTTGTCATTATTCATAATGCCCGGGCATTATAAATAATGCCCTTATTAATCACTCGGTCCATTATTTTATGGACCAAGTGAATAAATGGATATTGTACATAATGCTCGGGCATTTTGAAAAATGCCCAGTATGAGAGGGCAATAGGATAATAACTGTTGAAATAATTAAATTGTCCGGGCTTTATAATTAATGTCTATCACCTTTTGGGCAGGATGATAAAAAGACATGTTTTAGCAAATAAATAAACAAATTGCCCGACGATCGCGTAGCAATATTCAAAATAAACAGACACTATGATAAATAATGAAGTTTAGGAAAACTTGGCCGATCGTCTTGTTATTATTCATAATGCCCGGGCATTTAAATAATGCCCTCATTAATCACTTGGTCCATTATTTTATGGACCAAGTGAATAAATGGACATTGTACATAATGCCCGGGAATTTTGAAAAATGTCCAATTCGAGAGGGCAATAGGATAATAACTGTTGAAATAATAATTTAATTGCTCGGGCTTTATAAATAATATCTATCACCTATTGGGCAGGATAATAAAAAGATATGTTTTAGCAAATAAATCAACAAATTGCCCTACGATCGCGTAGCAATATTCAAAATATCCAGACACTATGTTAAATAATGAAGTTTAGCCTAATAATTAATCACTTGGCCCGATCTGACTTGTCATTATTCATAATGCCCTTATTAATCACTCGGTCCATTATTTTATGGACCAAGTGAATAAATGGACTTTGTACATAATGCCTGGGCATTTTGAAAAATGCCCAATATGAGAGGGCAATATCAACAGACACTATCCTAAATAATGAAGTTTAGGTAATAATTAATCACTTGGCCCGATCTGACTTGTCATTATTCATAATGCCCGGGCATTAGAGTAGAGTATATTTATTCAACTACATTACAAATACATGTTTGTAGCACGTCATAAAAAAACGACAATACTGTAGAGCAGAAAATTGTTAAAATATAAAATATTGTTAAAATATAATACATTGTTAAAATATATAATAATAATACATCACGTATAGTGTAAAAATATTGTAAATTATTGTAAAAATGGTGCTAAAGTGTGGTAAATAGATAAAAAAAACATAGAAAGTGAACATAAGAATGGAAATTAGGCGAGACGAATTCTATTCCCTACAAAGTCTGAAATGTCCAATGTATTTATATGTATTATGAATAATACCCTCATTAATCACTTGGTCCATTATTTCATGGACCAAGTGAATAAATTGACATTGTACATAATGCCCGGGAATTTTGAAAAATGCCCAATTCCAGAGGGCAATAGGATAATAACCGTTGAAATAATTAAATTGTCGTGGCTTCATAATTAATGTCTATCACCTATTGGGCAGGATAATAAAAAGACAAGTTTTAGCAAATAAATAAACAAATTGCCCGACGACCGCGTAACAATATTCAAAATGAACAGACACTATGATAAATAATGAAGTTCAGGGAATTTTGAAGAATGCCCAATTCGAGAGGGCAATAATAATAATAAATAATTAGTATTAAACACACAGTATAATCTGTAGTGGTTTATGGTAATTTATGCTATAAGCGGTCAACGAAGTCATCGACTGGTTTTTACGCGGGAATAGTTTTTACTCAATTTGCTCTACTATATACTTTATACGGGGAATTATGTTTATTTTTCCGCCTTCCTTTATAATCCAACATTATAATATATACGATTTTGAACGAACCCTATCTTTTGAGTCGAAGATGAATTCTTCAACTGAGAATGGATATACTATACTCTAAGGTGAAATTCGTAAGTGCTAATATCTCAAAAACTATTTTTTTTTTACCAATGTCATATTTTGATATTCTGATCAGTAATGAGCAGGCCTATAGGAATGGCGTTGCATTTTTCGATACCGTCTATACTGATTTATGTTTTTAAGGCTTCGCAAACTGCCAACAAAAAAAATTATCGAAGGCAATAATTGAATCTGATTAGCCGATACTCTATTAGCGGGAACAACGACCACGGACCCAGACACCAATGGGAGCACGCAGACCCATTAATCAATTGTTTGCCTTATGCCAACTACAAAATTACCCGATTTCTAGACGCGCGCTCGTAAATCGAATCTCAGATGTCGATAAGAGATTAAAGGCCTACACGAATATTTAATTAAAACAATTCACGGGATTCAGTCGCTCTCACGGGCCATTCATAAGTAGTAAGTGCGATGTTTATGGTGTTTATTGGCGTGCGATTATTTAAAATTCTAGGTGGATATTTACTTGTGCTTTGCGCGTGTATTGTTACACTGTATTGAGTGAATAATATACCTTTATCCACAGCTAACTTGCTTCTGTTTACAAACGTATCATTAGGTCAATAAAACACTTGCGTACGACGGCGTATTGGTGCCATTGACTTTAATTCTCAAAATTTTGAGTAAAAATCTCAAAATGTTGAGAAAAAAGTCAAAATTTTAAGAATAAAAAAGTTAAAATTTTGAGAGAAAAAGTCAAATGAGAATACAAAAGTTAAAATTTTGAGAAGAAAGTCAAAATTTTTAGAAATCTCAAAATTTTGAGAAAAGAAGTCAAAATTTTGATAAAAAAAAAGTTGAGATTTTGAGAAAAAATCTCAAAATTTTAAGAATAAAAGTCGAAATTTTGGGAAAAAATTTAAAAATTTTGAGAAAAAAAGTCAACATTTTGAGAAATAATCTCAAAATTTTGAAAAAAAAAGTAAACATGAGATTTTAATAAAAAAAATACAGGTAGGATGGCGCCAATACGCCGTCATACTTGCGTTTCTATGATCATAAGAAAATAATTATTTAGATATATTTTGTTATACAGGGTGTTAGTGAATAAGTGCGACAAACTTCTGGGGGTGATTCTGCATGAAAAAATAATGACAGTTTGGCATATAACTTTTGTCCGCAAATGCTTCGTTTTCCGAGATACTGGGTGTTCAAGTTTTTCTTAAAAACTGACTATTTATTTATTGCTCTGAAACCGGTCGAGATATGCAAATAAAATTTGGTGAGTTTGTGGCACTATTTTTTCACACAGCGAACGACAGCTCTTCGTCTGGTGGCAAATGGGTCGTGGTTCAACGTATACTTAGTCAAAATTTGATAATCATTAGAAAAATGAAATTGAGCGCCACTAAATTTTTTATGTTACGGAATTTAGAAACCATTATCATATATCGGTGACAAAACCTAATGAAATAAAAATCGATTACCCCATTGATAGTTTAATGCAAAAAACATGTTTATATCTACAATTATGTACAAAGAAAATTATGTTCTTCAGGAACGAATGTTCAATTATATTCTCCAGGAACGATGATCAATTATAATAATGAAAAAATGTGTTGAAAAAGTAAACTGTCATAAAAAATTACATGGTATGGATAGATACCTATAGTTCTTTTTCCACTTACAAGAGGGTTGATCTTTCAGTCTTCAACGGTATTCAACTGTTGATTTCTTCCCTGTTGGAGGATTGATTAGCTTCTCTGTCTAGGACATACAGGAATCACCTGACAGCAAAACAGGACTATACTTTGGAACTCTCTAGACGGCAGACAGACAAACGATGATAAGAAACGGAAAACAGAATGGAACCAAAAAATGTATCCAAAGATCTCGGTTGTGCTTAACAACTGGTGGTCATGAAGAAACGTCAGCACCATAAACATCAAAGAAACCAAAGGAAACCAAGGACCCTGTTGAATAGGATTACTTATTACCCATTCACACACGTGTTGAATTACAAAGAAAAATAGTACAAAATGGCCAGTCTTTGAATCAAAACTGTCGGAAAAGAATACATACCATCTTAATTATCAGTGGGTAAACCAAATCGCAAACATGGAAATGTCCCATTAAAATCATTTGCCAGACATTTCGTCAATTCAAAACGAGACTTTCTCTCATGACGGTCGGTGGCGAAAAGGAATGATTTTTAATCTGAAAACTTTTTCTACCCCAAAAAAATCGGCACAGAAACGTACTTGAAAGAACTTCAAATCTGGACTCGATATTTCTCTCTCTATCTTTCATACTGAATGTTGGAACATTGGACGGATGATGCATATCACCGTACAATCGGACACAACCAAGGGTCATAAACAAATGAGAGGTGAAATCAATCAAAGAAAATGACGTATCTCCTTTTGATGCACTGGATAGTATATCTGCAAGGTCGATCAGCTGATTGTTGACAGAACTGAAAGACAAACCCTCCATACAACATAATTAACAAACTACAAGTTCTGAAAACAAAAATAAATACTGACAATGTCACGGCAATAGTAATATATACAAATCTAGAGAAAAATAAAAAAATAACAGGTAGGTGAATACAACATTATTTCTGTTACTATTCGGTAAGTATACAGTGAGTCAGATATAACTAAAACATTTTCCCTTTTATGTTCAGGACTGACCTAAATGGAATTATTGTTCGTTTCAGGATTATGAGACATTTTCGTACACTTGTGCATTCTCCAAAAAAAATATAGACTTTGATGGCAAACAGTAATCGCTGAACAAACAGGTGATAATAAACCATATTAGATACTGTGCTATGCAAATATAAAATCAAACAAATAGCATGTATTTTACCATCAGAATAAAATAATGCTATAAGTTTCAAGAGGTATTTATTGCGCATTTTTTGACATGCAATTAAAAATTTTATGTTCATCATTGGCGCGCATACGGGTAATGATCTCAATTTTTTTAAAGAAAAAAATGGTACGTTACTGAGATATTTCAAAAATTCTCTCTTGCCTCTTTTCGTATGGGGCGTCATTTTTATGCAAAAAAATAAAACATCTTAACGCGTATTTGTCATTACTTTAATACATTATCTAGTAGCGATGCTAGTAGGCTACTGTCAACATTATGTTAAATACGAATATTTCAACGAAATGTCAAATTAGCGTTTCTTCATTTTCAATCTTTTAGTTTGGTATAACATTAATCATAATAAGTAAATAATTTTTCTTTTATCGAAAAGAATGGAGAATTATACTATGGTCGAAGTAATGGAAATGGTTGGCAAGCTCGACGATTGTATGCTGAGTTGTATCCAGAACACAATATTTGCTCGTCTTCACCAACGTTTGTGCGAAAATGGTACATTTAAGAAACAAACGGCTGACTGCGGGCGCCCTAGAGAAGTACGAACTGTGCAACTAGAAGAAGCAGTTTTCGAGTTAATTGCGGAGTCACCTAGAACAAGTACTCGAAAAATTGCCAACATACTGAATGTAAGCAACTTCACTGTATTTAAAATTCTCAAAGAACACCAATTGTATCATATGTTTCATATTCAACGTGTGCAAGCTCTATTACCTAGAGACTTTTTTCCGCGCCTAGTTTTTTGCCATTGGATTTTTCATCAAATCGCTCAAATTCCTGATTTTTTAAATGGCGTTTTGTTTACTGACGAGGCTAATTTTGGACGACAGTGTATACGAACTTTCCATAACAATGACCTCTGGGCTGAGGAAAATCGACATGGAATCTTTGAAAGTCATTTTCAGCATCAGTTTTCAGTAAATGTATGGCTTGGGGTACTTGATGATCATTTAATCGGTCCATATTTCCTCCCACAACGACTAACAGGCGACTCTTACCTTAATTTCCTACAGGAAGAGTTACCTGTTCTCCTTGAAGAAATTCCTCTACAGCTGAGACAACACTTCTGGTTCTTGCATGATGGTGCACCAGTCCATTCTAGCATCATTGTACGTAATCACTTAGATACCGTATATCCAAATCGTTGGATAGGTAGGGGAGGTACGGAACATTGGCCTGCTCGATCTCCGGATTTAAATCCTCTAGATTTTTGCATTTGGGGTTTTCTTAAGTCATTAGTTTTTTCACTTCCGTTGAAAATGTTGAAGACCTGAGGAATCGAATTATAGCTGGCTGTGAGACAATAAGAAATACACCAGGAATATTTGCGCGAATACGACAATCAATGAGGCGAAGAGTTGAATCTTGTATCACGTCTGAGGGAGGTCATTTTGAATATTTGTTGTAGCTTTGCGCCTATTTATTTATTAGTGTTATTGTTCTGGTTTAACGTTATTGTATTAGATAGTTCTTGATAATGTATTAAAGAAATGAAAAATACGCGTTAAGATGTTTTATTTTTTGCATAAAAACGGCGCCCCATACGAAAAAAAGGCAGAATTTTTTTGTCACAAATTGAACGAGGAATTCAAAAATGATTTTTTATTTAAATATCTCAGTGACGTACCATTTTTTTCTTTAAAAAAATTGAGATCATTACCCGTATGCGCGCCAATGATGAACATAAAATTCTTAATTGCATGTAAAAAATGCGCAATAACTACCCTTCGAAACTCACCAAATTTCATTTTCATATCTCGACCGGTTTCAGAGCAATAAATAAATAGTCAGTTTTTAAGAAAAACTTCCACTCCGTATCTCGGAAAACGAAGCATTTGCGGGAAAATTATATAAAATAAAAAATGCGCAATAACTACCCCTGGATACCCCGTAATAAAATTTAAAACTGTCATTATTTTTTAATGCAGAATCACCCCCGGAAGTTTGTCGCACTTATTCACAAACACCCTGTATACCACGTTTATAAAATATAAAACTGTTGGTGACAAGTTCATTTCGCTCTTAAAAATGAACCAGTGCACCTAAAGACACGAACCAAAAAACAAAATGTAGGAAAGGAATGGTATTTTGACAGAATTTGGCTCCGAAATTATTCCAGAGTGTTTCAAAATTAGAGTTGTACGACAATCTTTCAATTAACCCTGTATAATGACTAATACGCCAGCATCCAACAAAAGACTGGGTATGCAAGTTGATATTAGTCATTTCATCAACAGTTTGCAAAAAAATAAAAAAATATGAGACCTCAAATTTTATCAAATATTAACTTGTTGCGTTTTTTTGCAATGATTTATTATACGTTAGACATTTGGGAACAACAGTCGATATTTCACTGAAAATTTTATACAAGTCATTTTCAACCAATCAGATGCTTTATTTCGACATTGTTACTATGGATACCAGCAAATTTTCTGAAAATTGTTCATCCACATTAGCATGTAGACGTAAAATTAATAAGTGGGCATTTCCCTGCACATGACAGCTATCATATAATTAGACAAAAATAATATTGGAATAATATTGACAATATTTTTTATTTACTTACTTTATAAGTTGGAAATATTACAACAATTTATTAAGGTGTACATTCTATAATATCATTATTTAAATTTAAATTTTCAAAATTCACTTCTACCCCTCTTTCTAATGTGAATAAAACCTGAACGGGTTTTTAAAATTATGTTTCATAAAATAAAAATAATGACACCAGTTTATTTTTTGAGTATTGATTTGTGTCCGAAAAGGTACAATATCACGAGAATTTCCAACTCTTTAAATAAGTTTCCCAATTTAATCCCGATTCTTCCACTCAGGTATTGTTAGAATTTTACATTCTATGGTACATTTTAGTCAATATTACATTTTCCTAAACTAGAAGAAAATTGTATAAATTTGAGTTACAAAGTTTATCTGATAATATATATTTTATTTTACTAGGAAGGAAAATCGAAAAAATCTCCCCAAAACTCCATTACACACAGCCTTCTATTTATTTGTGAAATACGTCAAAATAAATATTTACTTAATGTTTCTATTTAAATATAATTCCGTATAAAATTTTCTTACGAATCCGTCTTGAATTAATTGTGGAAGTTTGTCTCTGTACATGAATTCTCGTGATAATTTTCAAGAAATTCATGTACATTTCCGGCAATAATTCATGCTCTAGGAGATTATAAGTGAAAATTCACACCAGTAATTTTCCCAACCAATCAAATTGTTTTTATTGACAGATCACCATGGCAACGTATGTATTTTAGTGGAATTTTTTTCTCTTGGTACCAAAGCGAATTAAATCTGAAATTTTTGACGTTTTACTGACAATAATATTCATTGACAATATTGGTTTTTCTTTCTTTATTTAATTTTGATACATTTCAATTACATAGATAAAATGTTTTCTATATTCTTCGACACCTCCTTTCTTCTTGAAGGCTTCTTAAAAGCTGGACTCTGAATTGAATGAATTAAATATATATGTCTAATAAAATATGTATAATATTCAGATACTATTTTATTACCATTTTCCATTTAGACTTTCAATTTTGAGTAGTTTAGAAGCAAATATTCTGAACAATTCGAAACATTTTTTTCTTTAAATAGAAACCACAATCTTCTATTAATGCGGGTAAATAAGACATAGTACGATGATTCATCTTATATCAGACAATTTTATGCATATTTTAATACAGATGATTTTCAAATCTATACATTTTAAAACAAAATCTTGAGAGGTGTCAGGACACCTGGATGAACAGTTCCTTCGATTAATTAGTGAAGAATTGTAATAGTTTTTTTTTTTAAGTTATAATAATATTTTATATATATATATATATATATATATATATATGCACTCTGTCTGTCTATTCTTTCGTACACGTCATAGATGCGCGGGACTTTGTAAACACAACAGAGTGTATATATATATATATATATATATATATATATATATATATATACTCTCTCGACTTCATAAACACAACAGCGTAAGGTTAGAACACGCACGGCTTTAAATACATACGCATTGATATTGTAATATTAAAATATAATTTGCTTTTAAATTTATTAAAGTTATGACGCGTACACTTGCTAAACACACAATAATGGAGAGATTATAACGCGTATGACTTGGTTAGCACAATAGTAAAGAGAGGTTATAATGCGTTCTTGCTAAAAATACATAAGCATTTATTATTGTCTGTATAAAATCTCTACTTACCTAACTCCATCAGCAATATCCGGAACTTGTGCAGAAACACTGTCAGGATTCATTATTGTTATTATTTTTCATATTTATTATGTACAAAAACCTGTATACACTCAACAAAATAATCGTCGCGACACCACACTTTCAATGTGAAATAGAAAGACGAAACGAAAATAACTGGCTTGCTTTCTATGAGAGAGAGAGAGAGAGACAAACAGAGAACCACGCGCACGCCGCACGGCTTATAACCATAGCGAAAGTCTCGTTACAACTTTTGGTCTTAATTTATTCCGTCTAGCCCTCTTTCGCAACGCGCGATAAGGAACTACGTTCCAAAAAGGTTGCGTTCGTTTTGACTGCACAATATTCTTTTTACTATAAAACACGAGTTTGTGCTGACGTTTTGTACAGTCAAAATACGATGATCACACCCCCCTATGAGGTTCGCTGACGCTGGTTATGAATGCTATGCAATAAAGCGCGTATAGAAAATGAATGAAAACGCAAAAAAGCTATTTTCTACCACTTGTAATTACTCAAAACTTATGTAAAATTGAAAAATGAACTATGTTCAATCCTAAAATGTTATTTCCATGCTACTATAATGAGTAGAAATCAACAATTTATAGCCTAAGAATCCATTGGTGACGAAACTAAACCTGTTCATGTACCTATATAAAAAACTAATAAAAAAATATTTTCTACCACTTGTTGATAAAAAATTGAAGAATATAATATGCTACATTGTAAAATGTTATTTCCGTGCAACTACAATAAGTAGAAATCAACATCTTATAGGCTGAGAAGCCATTGCTGCCGAAACTACAAAGCACACTAAATCTATAAATTGATAAAATAATAATTTTCTACTACTTGTAGTAACCCAAAATTGATATAAAATATTAGAATATAATATGCTACGTTCTAAACTGGTATTTTCATGCAACTACAATAAGTAGAAATTAAGAATTTATAAGTTAAGAATCCATTGGTGCCCAAACTGCAACAATTATAATACCTACCTACCTACCTATGAAAAATTGATAAAATTATAATTTTCTACCACTTGTAGTAACCCAAAGTTACAATTAAGTCAATCAAAACATTCTGTTTTGCTAGTGGCCACGTTTATACCGTATGTGAATTTGGTAACCTTACCAAGTGAATGTGACCAAATTCAAAACAAATGTTTTAGTAATCGTTTATTTACATCGTGTTTTGTCAAATGATTAATCAACCACCTTGGTTCTGGTTTGGTATTTATTTAGTCATGTAACCAAGAGAAAGGTTTGAAACTCTGCTATCAAATTCGAAATTGTGTCATCTGTCAATGACAATGTCTGGATGTCAGTGAGCTCAGGCTGTCAATTTTTAATTTTATTTGTTCAGCAGTTTTTGTAAAGCCCCTACTCAATAAGTCTTCTTCAAGGCTCTTGTAAATGTCTAGATGTTTAAATTTTTTGCCATCCAAAATTGATATAATTTTCTCGTCCAAAAATATTTGGAGAAACGCACTGGTTTCTTCATCTGTCCAATTGATACCTTTGTACTTTTTTATAGAAGGTTCTGAACTACAGCAATTCATTTTATATAAAAAATACTAACAAACATATATAAAACAATTTCCGAGGTAATGATGCGGAAACTAAGGTTAGGAATCACAAAACATATTTTTCACTAACACTCTCTCGCTCTCTTTTTTATGGCTATTGTTTCCATTCGGTTCATTCAGCCAGTGCGATAACCACGACAGAACGCTTAGCAATCTTTCAAACCAAAATTTACAGTCACGATTGGTAAAACTTATCATACCGTTTATACACCATCTTAGTCAACTTAGTTTGGTTTGGTACCGAAATTTGTTGTGTACCAGATTATAGTCTGGTACACAACAAATTTCGGTACCAAACCAAGCTAGTTACTTGACCAAGTGCACAGTTTATACCACACTGACTAACAGAATTTGGTTGGAATATAATCATTAGTCAGCATACCAAGACACGGTATAAACGTGGCCAGTGTCTTGTCGAAGAAATAAAATTGGCATTGTTGAGAGTCAAAAAATAAATTCTAAAATTTAATCACAATCTGGTGTGAAATTTTCTTCCCGAATACCAAGAGGCGACTAAAAGGATAACCGAAGGTGGAAGATGGTCTCATCGCCCGGTGAAATACCACCATATCGACTTTGTGTGCTGTGAAATGGATCATTCCATGTTTCAGTGTTCGGTCGATACTTTCCGGTCTCCCTCTTTCCTTTTCCCCAATTCCTCCTTTATTTTCAGGTGCATCCTAATAGTAATAATGATGAAGTCTCCTAGAGTAAAACACCCCGGAAGCAAAATACCTCTCCATTCGGATTTCCGGGCGAGAGGTACTCGAGGGGACTCAACATTAAAGATTAATTTTTGCAACATCCGCGGACTCAACAAGAACATCAATGACGTCCACCATCACCTACAGACGAGAAAACCGGATATTCTGGCTCTAACAGAAACACAAGTAAACTCGTCCACCAACAAGGTCCATATGCTTTGTCCTGGTTACGAACTCCATTCTCGATTCAGGTTCAAAGGTGGAGTCTGCCTTTACGCTAAGGCTAACCTCTCATGCCAGCGTGAAGAGAGTTTGGAACCAAAAGACTTTGATGTGATGTGGTTCAAGCTATCTGATACCAAACTGACTAAGTTCCTCTGCTGCCTTTACCTATCACCTAATGAACCTTCATATAACGACCTCTTTGAGTTTTTATCACTCAAACTGGACTACATTCAGGAGAACCATCCAACAGCTGAAACCATAATCATGGGAGACTTTAATGTACATAACGCTGCCTGGATCAAATTCTCTAACAAAACAGATGATGCGGGTCGTCAAGCCGAGGCCTTCGCCATCACTCATGGTCTAGAACAACTGGTCGAGCTACCAACCCGCATCCCTGATGTCAACAACCAGTCTGCCAATACACTAGATCTTTTCCTCACCACCAATCCTGACCCGTATAGAATAGAAGTTTGTGCCCCACTTGGAAACTCTGATCACACCCTCATCTCCACAACATGCTCTTTCCATTTGCCATCGAGCTGCACAATACCACCCCGTCTCTTGTGGCATTACAATTCGGCCGACTGGGAAGGTCTTCGTATGTTTTTCTCAGCGTTTCCATGGAAGAGAGTTTGTTTCTCTTCAGTAGATCCAACACGATGTGCTGAGACAATTTCTGAAATCATCATGTTGGGGATGCAAACTTACATACCGAATACCGAAAGAAGAACATCATCCGATAAGACCTGGTTTAACAGAAACTGCTCTAGAGCTGTGGCTTCCAAACAGGCAGCATACCATCGATGGCTAAAAAATCCGGGCCCTGAGACCAGAGCAGCATATGTCGAGGCTAGAGGCATATGCAAAGAGACAATAGAATGCTCAAAAGATGCCCACAATGCCAAAATAAGATCAAAACTTGCTGAATGTCCTAACGGATCCCGTTCATTTTGGTCTTTCGCCAAAGCTGTGGAAGAAACTTCACTTCCAGCTCATTTCCTCCTCTAACCAAAGAAGATGGAACACTAGCAACGACTGCCCAGGGAAAAAGCCAATATCTTTGCGCACCTATTTGCTGGAAATTCCACTCTGGATTCATCAAAGAAACAACCCTGAACATTACACCTATTGACAGTCACATGCCCGAGATCACCTTTCGCCAACGTACTATAAGAAAGATTTTGCTGGGTCTCAACACCAACAAAGCCTGTGGATCTGACGGAATCCGCCGATTGTTCTCAAAAATGTGCCCCGAACTAACACCTGTTCTTTGCAAGTTGTTCAACCACTCTTACAATTTGGGGTATTTCCGTCCAATTGGAAAATTGCAAAGAGTACAGCCAGTCCCTAAAAAGGCAAAAGGCCCTACCTAGCAACTACAGACCTATCGCACTGCTATCTATTATTTCAAAGGTCATGGAAAAAGCCATCAACATCGAGCTCATGAAATATCTGGAAGACTCAGAATTGTCAACGATAGGCAATATGGCTTCCGCCATCAGAGATCAACTGGTGACCTGCTCGCTTACGTCTCACATATAGGCGGCTATCTATTGAAAAGTATGGAGAAACTTTGGCTGTGGCATTAGATATCTCCAAGGCGTTCGATCGAGTTTGGCACCAGGGACTCCTCGCCAAGCTTCCGTCTTATGGCTTGCCCCCTCAGCTGTGTTTTCTGCTTGCTAGTTTTCTCTCAAACAGGTCTCTCCATGTAGTGGTCGATGGAGTTTCATCTGACACTCTACTCATAAATGCTGGTGTTCCGCAAGGATCTATTCTCGCACCAACACTATTTCTACTTCACATCAACGACCTGTTGAAAGCAACTTCATGTCCAGTACACAGCTTTGCCGATGATAGTACCCTCCATACCGCTTTCTCTTCCAGGGCCCCTATATCAGCCTGTGAAACCAGAAATAAACGAGGAAGAAATGTTAATAATATAAATATGGACTTAGCAACAATTCTCGAGTGGGGATCTAATAACTTGGTAGAATTCAATGCAAACAAAACACAAGCATGTCTTTTCTCTAGAAAAGCCGATCTCACTGTGCCTAACATAACTTTGTCAGGAGTAACCATACCACTGAAGTCATCCATATCGATGCTTGGTATTACTATCAGCAATAACCTTTCCTGGGAAAATAACGTGAGGTCCATTGCCAAAAGTGCATCCCCAAAACTTGGTTTTTTGTTTCGTGCCAAGAGCTATTTCACCCCCACTCAGCTGCTTATGATCTATAAGGCACAGATCCGACCTGTCCTAGAATACTGTTCCCATATTTGGAGCGCGGCACCTAAACATATCTATGGGATTCTGTCCAAAAAAGGGCAATTCGTCTCGTCGGTGATGCCTCGCTTACAAACTCGCTCACTTGTCTGGAACACCGTAGAAAAGTTGGCGATTTGTCTCTATTTTATAGATATTTTCATGAAATATCAACAATCGTTCCTGCTTTGGCAGTCTCTTCGAGACTAACCCGTCAAGTTCAGTCATCACACCTTCGTGGTCACTTTGGAGACCTGCAGAACATCACTTTCCAAAGACTCGTTCATCCAACGAACAGCGAGGCTTTGGAACTCATTCCTAGGGAGGTGTTCCCCGAGGCATACAACCTCCAGAAATTTAAGAAGAACACCAACTCCTACCGTCTTTCCCTTGGTTCCCACGATGTTCTCTGAACATTACAGGATATCCCTTTTCGTGGGAACCAGAACATAAAAAAAAAACACGAGGTCAAATTATTTCCGGACATTTTTTCGAGTTCATGATTATTTTGAAAATTATGCCGAGTCGAAGACGCGGGATAATTTTTTAAAAATATTCATGAGGAAAATAATTCAACCTCTAGTGGTATTACAAGTGAACATTTTGAAGGTTGAGCCATTATAGTACGCCGTACTTCATCGGGGCAGGTTGGTTTCAAGAACATGGTGGTTGTATATTGTTCGAACTGATTGAGGTTTATCTGGTTGGAAGTAATTTCTGAGTACCCCTTGTATATTTACTCTGGTGAAGTTAGCCTAGGGCAACAATGAAACGTCGACAGTAATTTATATCTCGTGCTCCAACTACTCGAAAGCGCACGATGTTACAATGCAATATATTTTTTCGGATTTGTTCTTATTGATGCTGACACTGCCGTGAAATATGTTTGCTTTCATTGATGCCAGATAGGCGTATATGTAGTTTCAACTGCCGCTAATTTATCGTTTTTTTTTTCAATTTCTGCGTTGTGGTAGGTATGCTAGCAGGAAAAATCAAACATTCGCGCACAGTCAAGATTTGCGAACTCAACGTCCAAATAAGCCTGTTTGTCATCCATTCAAGATAACTTGTTTTCTGTTGGTTAAGGGACATAAACAGAATTAGGTAGGTTTAGTTTTTCTATTCAGGATTAAGAAAAGAACTGGCCTTAAATCGTTGAATGTTGTATATTTGAAACATATACAGTTTCATTCCATTTAAAACGAGCCACCCTGAATAACTTTTGGTACAATGATTTTCAGGAAAAATAAAAAACACGTCAACAATAGTATACAGGGGGACACATTTTGACATATTCACATTTGATGTTACTTCCACTATCGCACCCCCAGAGCATGTCACCATTTTTTTTAAATGGATAACCCTCTATTGTTTCGCATTATCAGATGCTCCATGATGAGCAGATTTCAGCAAAGTATAAAACATATGGTCTGACGCATATGGTTCGGGAGCTACAAATTATTTGGTTGAAAACGAGCCACCCTGAATTACTTTTGAAACAATGACTTGCAGTAAAAATAAAAAAACAGGTCAACAATTTATACAGGAGGCCACATTTTGAAATATTCGTTCTAGAGACAAATGAAGCAATAAATCAGAAAAAGAGATTTTTTATTAAATTCTTGAATCAAAATCTGATGACTTGACACTGAGCAGAAGAAAAATGTCTATAGTAAATGTTCAAAAACGTTTCCACTAACTTCCATACAATGGTACAAACGAGCTTCCATTGCCACCCTCACATGGTTGAGAATTTCGGGAGTTATTTCTCTACAATGCCTAATGATATTCTCTCTCAAATCTTCTAATGTTGTTGATTCTATCTCATACACTTTAGACTTCAAATGACCCCATAGAAAGAAATCTACAGGAGTGAGATCCGGAGACCTTGGTGGCCATTCTGTAGGACCTCTTCTGACAATCCAGCGACCAGGAAAACGATCATCCAAAAATTGTCGCACTGGAGCTGCATAATGAGGAGGTGCACCATCCTGCTGAAAAACTATTTCTTGTTCGAATAAATTAATATCCTCCTCAATTGCCCTATTGATGCACGGTATCATTCGGTTCTCCAACATATCCAAATATTTCTCACCAGTCAAATTACCATCGATAAAAAAAGGTCCTATGATGTGGTCACCTAAAATTCCTGCCCAAACATTCAGTTTTTGAGGTCGTTGGGTATGAACTTGACGGTATGAATGAGGATTCGTATCACTCCAATATCGACAATTTTGCCGATTCACCTCTCCATTCAAACTAAACGTACTTTCATCCGAAAAACAAATTTTATTCAAGAAATTCTGATGTATGTTGATCCGTTCAGTGAGACTTTCACAAAACTCGATACGTCTATCGAAATCATCTTCGTTCAATTCATGAACTAGTCTAATCTTATATGGATGAAATTTGTACTTATGAAGGATCCTGAAAACATTTGTACGACTGATTCCTGATTCTCGAGATAACTTAGTAAGAGATTGCGTATTTTCCATTAGTCCAACGTGCCCTAAAACTACAATAGAAATAGCTTCATCGTTGACAACTCCTGAACGGTTATGCTTTTTATTGCTAACAGATCCAGTTTCCATAAATTTGTTCAATAATTCCGAAACGTATTTGTGTCTTACATTTCTTCCTGGATGATTATCATTGAACATACGGGCAGCAGCTCTAGCACTATTTCCATTCTGGTAGTACAAACTCACTATTTCAATCCGTTCTCGAAGCGTATAAACCATTGCTCCTCAAGAATTCACAAAAACAGAAACACCAATTGTAACTTCACCTGGTAGGTAATCGTTATTGTAGAATGAGACAAATACAAAATGAAGAGAATATCGAATTCAAACTTAACAAGGCATAATGAGACTTTTTTGAAGTATACTTCAAAAAAACACCTATGAAACCTAGGTAACAGATTGTACAGAAGTTCATTCAGGGTGGCTCGTTTTCAACTCAAATAATTTGTAGCTCCCTAACCATATGCGTCAGACCATATATTTTATACTTTGTTGAAATCTGTTCATCATAGATCATCTAATAATGCGGAACAATATAGGGTGATCCATTTAAAAAAAATGGCGACATGCTCTGGGGGTGCGATAGTGGAAGTAACATCAAATGTGAATATGTCAAAATGTGTCCCCCTGTATACTATTGTTGGCGTGTTTTTTTATTTTTCCTGAAAATCATTGTACTAAAAGTTATTCAGGGTGGCTCGTTTTAAATGAAATGCACTGTATTTATTAACTAAGACCACTGAAAATAATGATAGCTAGGTATATGAAGTCAAAACAATTGAATTTTGATTTTCAAAATATTCATCTTTGACAATGATTTACCTATATTTCAAGTTCCAAAAGATGCACTGCGGCAATCGGTGTATACAGAGTGTGCCAATTTTAAAAATTGCCAGTGGAAATATATGGATGTCAAGAATGCCTTTAACACCGCGAAATGGCACCTAATTGGTGAACAAAACTAGGGACTCAGAATTATAGAACACTAAATCTGTGAACGTTGATTGAAGTGTGGTGGATACGAGCAAGAAATGACACAAAAGGTGTCCCACAGGGATCGGAACTAGGACCAACCTTGTGGAATATCCTTTATGATGAAGTTCTACGCCTATATCTACCTCAAAGATGTTCCAGGGCAGTTTATGTGGACGACCTAGCGCTTATAACGGCCAACCAAAATTTGATAAACGACTGGAAGGGACCAAGGAAAAGAGAGGGAATTCATTTTGAGATAGCAATCCTATAGGGTGTTTTCCAATCGGTCCTATTGTATATGCTGTACCTAATTGGGATCAAGTTATGATATTCAAAAAATACAGAAACATGATGACGTCAATACAAAGACAACAGCAACGGCATACAGAACTGTAAATGTCATCACGGTCATATCTCCATATCAAAGAAAGGGAAAGATAGGACAAACTTGAGCAGGTTACAGACGCAGACAAATAAAAAGAGCTAACAACAATTCAGGAATGGCAAACAAAATGGAATAATAACTAATGCGCAATCCACAAAGAGGACCAAACGCCTAATATCAAACATAGAAACTTGGCTCAAATGCAAATTCAAAACATTGGACTACTTCATGACTCAACCCCTCAGAGTGGACACGACTCCTTCAAGTCCTATTCTTTCAGAATAGACAAATCAACAAATGATCACTGTACGTACTGCCCAGATGTAGACGACCCTCAACACACGATTTTTGTTTGCACAAGGTAGAGAGCCCGTCCAATATTGAAACGACCGTTTGGTAGGTAGAGAGGGGGAAAACACGATTGGACACGATTTACTGTGGCAGCTTATGCTACGGCGAATCTTCACCAGTGACTCTTGGCATGCAGCGTTTGAAAGGTTAGGTTTGTTCGATTAATAAATAGGTAGTGCACTTATTATCTTGAATTCGTGAATTTTGACAAAACATTCATAATCTCCGACCCCGAAAACCTCCACATACCAATTTTGAATCGGACCATGATCACAAAACTCGTCCGCCAAAAACTACGTCTTGTGTATCGCCTATACCAAATAATGTGGTACGCCTATGGATTTCTATTAATAGTCACAGTTCGGGCATCTTCGAGAAGAATTGGTTGTTAGGTAGGGGAAGGCCAATTTTGAATTAGAAGCTGGAGTTACTATAACCCCAGATTATCTGATCACCGCGCGTGATGATGGAAGACTCGACAATATGGGCCAAGGGCGTTAAATTTCTATGAGACCTCACGAAGTGGAGGAGGAACGCAAACTCCAACGACAAGAAAGAGGAAGACTATAACATGACTGCCAGGAGAGCACAATAGTCCCAGGCTTCTTGGTTCCTTTATTACAGATTTAGTTAGTGTATTCGTGGTTTTGGTGGGTGAGCGTTTTTGTACCGAAGTCCTACACTCCCAAAGAAAAAAAGAACCTGTACAAGCAGTTCATTAAGAATTTCAACCCGCTAAAATAAAAAAAAGACTTGAGGGTAACCTGAAATGATTCTGTACCTGACATCAGCAAACAATGTGATTATTCCTTTTATATCAAGTTAAACCATGCATTTACATAAAGTAGGAATAGAAGAGGTCCTAGGACTGATCCATGTGGCACTCCATATCTTTTATATATATATATATATATATATATATATATATACAGAGTGGGCCATTGAAAACGAAACAGCGGCTCTGTAGGTCGTCAGAACCGAATTATATAAAAACGCTCAGACATTTCAACTACATTTTCGAGGGGGACATCGTTCGCGATGAAATTCACCCAAAATACATTCCATCCCTCGGGGCTGTGACCGCCACCCCTAAATTTTGAAATGGCAACATATGGCAAGTGATACCTCATTTGAAAGGTATTTTCCTTCTTAATATCAAACAACAAAAATAAATTAATTCTATCGATTCGTTTTCGAGATATAGGAACTTGAAGTTGGGAAATCTCTTTTTATTCACTCAATCAATAAAAACAATATCAGATAAAGCAACTGTCGCAATAATTATTATTGTCAATGAACTAAATGTTCAAACTGTCTACCACCCATTTCCATACAAGTTCTGTCCAAAACGAGACCTCACATTTCGTAGCATTTCCGGCGTTATTCGACGGCATTCTTCAATAATTCTCCTACGTAAATCTTCCAGAGATTCTGGTTCGGTTGCCAAGATTTTGTTTTTCAAGTGACCCCACAGGAAAAAGTCGAGTGTGGTTGAATCTGGAGATCTGGCTGGCCACTCTATAGAGCCTCTTCTTCCGATCCAACTTCCAGGAAACATTCTATCCAAAAACGCCCTAACAGGCTGTGCATAATGTGGAGGGGCCCCGTCTTGTTGAAATATCAAGTAGTCTTCATGGTAACGATCGTCATTTCCAATGATGTTTACTAATTGTGGGTAAACAAATTCATTTAATAAGTTTCTCCTGTCAGGTTACCATCGAGAAATACGAGTCCAATCAAACGGTCCCCAAAAATACCGACCCAGACATTGAGTTTTTGGGGAGTTTGAGTATGGACTTCGTGGAAAACATGTGGATTGGCATCTGACTAATAACGACAATTATGACGATTGACAGTCGAATTCAAAAAGAATGTAGACTCATCAGAAAAGCAGATGTTGAAAAGGAAATTCTCATCACCATCTATTCTCGTAGTCATAATTTCACAAAATTCCTGTCGCCTATCAAAATCATCTTCATTCAATTGGTGTACCAAATGTATTTTGTAGGGGTGGATTTATGATGTTTCAGGATTCGGAGGATACTGGTTCTACTTATATTGGTAACGCTAGCCAATTTCCTTGGGCTCAATGTTGGGTCTGCATGAACTTGTCCTAAAAGTGCAACTTCAACAGCTTCATTTCTCAATAGAAATTCACATTCTGGGCCTCGTTTCTTGTTGGCTACTGATCCAGTTTGACGAAATTTTTGCACTAATTCTAGAACGTATTTTCTAGCAACAAGTTTATCTGGATGCATTGAACAAATTAGCTGTACGGTTACCGCACTCATCATTCAGCAGCTTTAGTCAAGTAATCCACTCTGATGTCGTTCAATCAAAGATCAGTTTGACAGTGATAGACGTCCATAATTACGATTTGGCGAAAAAAATTATCTCATACATGTTTTTGTTGTACTCGCATTTGAGTCGAATTCGAGAAAACGTCTTTTTATCGATTCTTAAGAACCTTAAAAAAATGTCGATCAAGTAAATGAGGATGAAATAAAAATTTTAAACGGAATTGCATGTTATTTGTTGGTAAACAGTTAGATCATTTAATTCCTATATTTCGAAAACGAAACGATAGAATTAATTTATTTTTGTTGTTTGATATCAAGAAGGAAAATACCTTTCAAATGAGGTTTCACTTGCCATATGTTGCCATTTAAAAATTCAGGGATGGCGGTCACAGCTCCGAGGGATGGAATGTATTTCGGGTGAATTTCATCGCGAACGATGTCCTCCTCGCAAATGTAGTTGACGTTTTTATATAATTCGGTTCTGCCGATCTACAGAGCCGCTGTTTCGTTTTCAATGGCCCACTCTGTATATTCCAGGTTTTTGGGTGAGTAGTGAATGATCATCGTGAATGAATGAATCTGTAAAAAGAAGCATTTTAGAAACGTTAATTATTCGGACCCGTTTCCTTCGATTTTGGATCGGAAAGAATTGTTGTAACTTTCCCCGTTGAAAATTATAATATAACATGAATTCTTGTAATTTTATGCAGTTTTAAATGTGATTCGGAAAATATTCTCATAAAATATCATTCGTGCTAGAGGATTTTATCGCATTTTTTTTTTAATTTTCCCTCTAGCATTTTGCCTCTAGGAAATTCAACTCGTGCAATTTGCGGTCATATTAAAAAAAAAAGATTAAACCACTCAAGCTTCGCTTTCGTGCATTAATCAGATAATAAGACCGCAAATCGCACTCGGTAAAATTTCCAGGCAAAATGCTTTCTCGGAAATAAAAAAAAAATTGAGCGATAGAACTCCTAGTACTTATATTACCCTCGATACATGAGCAGTAGGATACCCATGCGAATACAAGTCGGATATTATCGTTGAGTGGTACAACGTGGAAGATATTTTTGTTTCTTTTATGTTTCTATATAACGTGTGTTTAGATGATTATATCCTTTTTTAGACATAATTTCTTATGTTTTTTGTATGCCGAAGTTGGATTAATTTGATATTTATTATCAGGAATAAAATACCTTTTAGGTACTCTTGCGGAGGAGTTTGGAAAAATGATATATATAGTATTGCTTGATATTTCGTGACCCTGTGAAACCCTGGCCCCCTATCTGTATAGGGTGCCCACTAATTATTCTGCTTGGCTTGCGAGAGGTTAAAACATATTACTTTTATGATTATGACCACCCTGGTATAGTGCAATGAAAAAAGTGAAGTGAGAGCTATTGTGTTTATTAAAAATAATATAAGGAGACAAAAAAATACATAATGGTGAATACAAAAATACTAAGTGAAGTGAACACTGGGCAATGGGGGTATGTACAAGTAAATATATAAAAGACTTACATTATTATAAAAACCCCGGGAAGGTGAGGTGTCATCATGGACTGCCAGCATGAACAGGCACAATGAAAAGAAGAAATAACTTTGTTTCTGACGGGGGTTCGTCCTTACTTTCCGACCGCACACGATTTTTTTAAACTTTTCATAGCATTTGAATAAGATCTTGCCTTTAAAAAGTTATTTTTAATTATTTGATTTTATGCTTTTTAGTGAGTACGCCTTAATCTGTGCATTTTTGTTAAATCATCGTGAGGCATTTTTTCTGTAAGTTCTGAGCTATCAGCTATCAAGATTAACTCGTCCGCCATCCTGGAGCTGCCATCTTCAATTTATGAATTTTGACAAAAAATTATTAATCTTCGACTAAATTCATAATCTCCGACCCCGACATATCAATTTTGAATAGAAACGGTACATAATCACAAAACTCGTCCACCATCTTGGAGCCCGCCATCTCAAATTTATGACTTTTGACATTACATTTTTAATCTCCTTCCCCAAAAAATCCCACACACCAATTTTTAATAGAATCGGACCATAATTATAAAACTCGTCCGCCATCTTTATTTCATGAATTTTGACAAAAATTCATAATCTCCGACCCCGAAAACCCCCACATACCAATTTTGAATAGAATCGTACCATAATCACAGAGATCGTCGGCCATCTTGGAGCCGCCATTTTGAATTTAAAATTTTGGCAAAAAATTCCTAATCTTCGACCCCGAAATACCAATTTTGAATCGAATCGGACCATAAACAAAAATCTCGTCCGCCATCTGGGGGCCGCCATTTTGTTTTTTCTCTAACCAAAATTTCATAATGCATTGACACGGGAACTATGAACACCTGCCAAATTTCACGTTGATCGGACAACTGGAAGAATTTAACTTGATTTGATTAGACACATCAGGACAGGTGAAACTAAATAAAAGCTTATTGTAATAAAGGACTCATTTCGTATGGGAATGGAGGAATTTTCAATTTGTCAGTAACGTGGAAAAATGTTTTACCCAGGTAATTCGCAACAAAAAATACATCAAAAATTTATGAAAAATATACTTTCTTTGGTAACGTTTCGGGATACACCTCTGTTCGCTACGAAGGCGTATAAGGGCCAACAACAAAATATTTTTAAAAATATTAGGAATTGTCACTTCAAAGTGACAATTGTCACTTTGAACTGACAATTGTCACTTTGAAGTGACAATTGTCACTTCGAACTGACAATTGTCACTTTGAAGTGACAATTGTCACTTCGAACTGACAATTGTCACTTTGAAGTGACAATTGTCACTTCGAATCGACAATTGTAACTTTGAAGTGACAATTGTCACTTCGAACTGACAATTGTCACTTTGAAGTGACAATTGTCACTCAAAAAGGACATTTGATGCCAACTGCTAAAATAATATTGTTTTTCAGTCAATTTATGGGCATTCTATCATTTCACTCATACCACTTGAAAACTTTATTCATGTTGAAAAATAACAAATTCTCTTCAGTTAATACAAAAAAAGTTATCTATTTATTACCCAAATCAATTTGTTATAATAAAAAAAATATATTTTATTCTTGATCGAAAATGACTTCCTTTTCGATAAAAAAACTATTTCAAAAAACCAATTGAATTCCGTGGAAAATCTCCTATTTTGTTTATAAAAAAGAGCACTGTGTCCGTCCGAGACATTTGAGAAAAAACTCCATTCATTTTTCGAAAGGAACTACCCTGTATACAAAATGAAATGTTCATAGGAGGCCATCAAAAATGAAACAGGTTGAATATTAAGTCAATTTTCAACATAGGTATAGGAGAAAGTATTGAAAAAACTTTTATAGATTGTGCATGTCGAATAACCTCAAAATCAATTGAAATTTTACATGATGGCCAGTAAGGCAACAAGTTAAAAAAAAACTATGAAGATGGCAGAATTTCGAAAACAGTTAGAATCAATACTATGGCTTAGGTGCAGTTCCAAGCATTTATTCGAAAATATCTAAAATCACCTTTTTTTTCTATATTCTCTGATCAATTTATAAATATCCTATTTTTCTTTCAAATAACTTAAGTTAAATAGAGTAAGTATTTTAATACCAATAGATGAACTATTTAATTTTTTTCGCAATTTTATTAATAGAACCATGTAAATAACACTTCAGAAACTCATTCTGAGAAAACGCCATCAAAACAACCCCGTCCAGAGTATTGCAATCCTCATACCGAAGTGAAATTGTTACTAGAGTGACAATTGTCACTTCAGTGACAATTGTCAGTTGAGTGACAATTGTCAGTTCGAAGTGACAATTGTTCGCTTCTTCAGACTACTCAGATAATTCTTAATCGAAATATATATTTTTTATTTTACACCTTGATAACTATGAATGTTGAACGTCTTTAATGACTTCCTATGACGAAATTGTTGTTTTCATCTCCATTGTTCATGATAGTTGATTTTTCTATTTTTTTTTCATTTTTATTCTTTGATCAACCGACGAAATCAAAAAGGCGTATATTTTTTTTTATGCATAACTTTTCACAGAGCAGTTCGATTCCGATGATCCTTTTTTCATTTGAATTTACACAAAAAAATCCATCCCTAAGGGTAGCGAAATGGAGGATATTAATCGTTCACCCTCTGAATTTTGGTCCGTTAACCGATTCTATCAGGCATAACTTTGTAGTGGGATTTCCGATTTGGATGATTCTTTTTTTATTAGATAGGGTTTACCTCATAGTTGATCATATTCCAATTTGGAATGAAATAATCCACCCCTATGGGTAGAAAAATAGGGGATGATTGATTTTTCACTTGTGAACATTGGCACACATATGTAATTGACATTGATAGATCATCCTACATCCGTCACAATAATTACATTCTATGAAAGGATGGAATTATATACAAAGTGATGAAATCAACTAACCAGAACTTTCAAAAAGAATTTATATTATATAACAATAAATAGTTAAGTAGATAATCATATTATTTAACAGTTAATAGTTGAAGTAAGTATTTTGGAAGTAATAAAAAATTAAGTAGGTAGTAATTAGTAGATTTCAGCCATAAAAAAATTGAAAATAAAAACTTTTTAACAAAAAATTAAACCGACGAAAAAATCAACTGAAAAACAAAAAATTAAATGAACCTTCTTAGTCTTAATGATAATTGAGCTCCTAAACTAATGTGAGTAACTAATTTTGAGTCAGCGCAAAACAAACTAGCAATTGAATTAGGTATAGCATAAAATGATGGCAGCGAGATCCACAGCAACGTTTTGATACTTCTTCATAGATAATGATCTTCAATAATTGTTTGTTTGGAGTTGACTCAAAATCAGTTACTTACATTAGTTTAGGAGCTCAATTATCATTAAGACTAAAAAGGTTCACTTTATTTTTTGCTTTTCAGTTGATTTTTTCGACGGTTTAATTTTTTGTTAAAAAGTTTTTTTTTTATCTTGTTCTTGTGACAGCCATTATTTTATTTATTTTATGTTTTGTTGAGTATTACAAAATACATACACGAATACAGAGTTGATTTTTCAAGCACATTTTTTCCAAAAAATGTTCTCAAGTATAGTATTTCTAATCCCAATTGGACCCACATAAAAAGTTTAGAGAAGGAATTATCTTTCCAGTCGCCGCCTTGCCATAGGCATATGTATTTTTCAGTTGTATTTTTCAGTTACTTATTCTTACAATCATAGCAATTGATCACCCCATGTAAAAGTAGACACATGTTATCGCAACTGAATTTTATTATTCGTTTCGAAAGGTCTCCAGAAAGCCATATTGATAAAATTATTTTCAATGGATAATTCCTAACCTCACCAACACACGGCACTGATTAAGGAATATTCTGAATTGGGGAATCATGCGGCTTCAGATAACAGGTGTCCAATCCAGCTAGCCGAGCATTTATTCCTCAAATATATTTGATAGTGCCTTTACTGATAATCTGGGCAACTATCACTTAACTTTTTTATTATTGTACCAGGAACGCTTTGAAAGTAATAACACTGGTAGTATATACATTTCCCATATGCCGGGCAGTGCATATGAACACTCCTGGTAGTGCTCTTATTTTTATTGGTGTTCCAATTGGGATTAGAATATCTATACACCTGGTGCATGAAGAAAAATAGAGCATTGTTGTATTCCTATTTTTTTGTAATCAAATTTCTAGTATTATTATGTATTATTCACTCTCAAGTATTCAAGCAATCAGATGTTTTACCAGTTTTTCAATAAATTTTGCCAAAGTGGGTATAAGTGCAATAGGGCGGTAATTATTTGGGTCTGCAGTGTCCTCCTTTATAAATAGGAATAATTAATGAGGTTTTAAGAAAAGCTGGAAATATTCCAATTTAAAAATTTAGGGGTGGCATCTGTTTCTCAAAGGGGGTTGATTTTAGAGATGAAACAGTGTTGCTGGATGCATGTCAGAATCTAAACTTGAGTATCTTGTGATTTTTTATAAATATTTGCAATATTGAGATTCTGAATTTATTCCATTTGGCGTAATTTAATTTTGAACGTGAATGGTGTTTCTATTGAAATGAAGGAAATCTGACGATTTGGCCACCAAACATCTTGTTCAGCTGGTCTTGAATAATTTCCTTCTTGAAGTAATGGTGGGAAATAATTTTCCCTCAAATAGCTCAATACAAAAATTACCATAAAAACTATTTTATGAATAAAAAACATTCACTACCAACATAAAAATTTATTGAAATTTCATCAACAAAACTTATCAGGGTACATCCTTAAAAATATCTTATAATCCATAGAAGTTGTTTAAAATTAACAAGGAATTGTAACAAAAAAAGGAAATCAAAGGAGTACAATAGAAAAATGCAACTGTGAACTTAAAATCTAGCTCTTGATTTGTACAATCTAGCATACAAAAAACAAAGCGGAACAGAATCATTTAATGGGTTGTTTGAACCTTTCCAATCTTAGTTTGGCCTTATCACTATCTGTGGACGCGCCATTTGACGCAGAAGAATTGCCGAATCTGGCTTTTCTTTTTTCTAGCTTTTCATCGTTTTCCATGCCGGTCATTACTTTGGATACGGAACTACCGAATCTCAACGCCCTCTGTTTAAGGACATCCACACTAGTATTCTGCAAATGAAAATATTAGTCAAGTTATTGTAATTCGCTGATAATCAAGTTGGTTGTAACACTTTCTTGACGATAATTAATCATGAATAAGACTGGTCTTAAACTCTCAATATCTCATAATATAGTTACAAATAACTTACCACAGAAGCTGATGTAATACTAGCAGCAGAAGTATTATTACTCCCAAATCTTTCAGATCGGATAACTTTCAGAGCATCTTGGCTCAATGCTGTTACTCCAAATTTTTTTGCCCTCATTTCCAAGCGCTACAAAAAATGTTATTTTATTCAAAATGTACTGTACTAATTTCCTACAAGACTTTACCTCTTTTGCTGTCAGCTGTGAAAATTTGATTACTTTCTTTTCTTCCTGCGGCTCGGCTGGTTTAGCTTCTGGCGCCTGGGTTTCCGAGGGCTGAACTACTTCTGGAAGAGTGTTGTGTCTGTTCAATATCACCTTTTTGTGGGGTACAGGTTTAGTGTCCTCATTTTCTGAAGTTTCGTCAGCTTTTCGTTTCGTAGCCTTTGGTGATTCATCCAGATCATTTTCCGATATGACTGACTCACTTGCGTCCAAATGTTCATCATCGTCATCCTGTGAAATCAATGCAGTGAACGGTAAAAATTCAGTTTAGGAAGAATTGGCCTATCACCAGAATTATTGGTATGTGATAGTTAATTTCTCTAAAAGCTTAAAAATAAAAAAACTCTTGGCGGTCACGTATTTTGAAGAAAGTATTCAATTTGTAAACGTCCCCTTTTGATTGAATGTGTGTGTCTGTGAAAGATGAAATAGCCAACCATGTGATTTCAATTGGTTGGCGTTGTTGTTGTGTATTCATCGACGTCTGTGATGTAGTGTGTACTTGCATCTAGCGACTGATTGTCACTATTGTGCCTCAATCATAATTCGGAAAAAACTAGAAAGGTCACCGCTAACGAAGCGTCTGCGAGCGGAGCGGAGCATTACCTCGTAAAGTTGGTTGGCTTATGACTGCCCCGGATTTTTTGGGGTTAGGGAGGCTTGTTTGTTTAAAAATAAATTATTTTACAAATCTGTGGATTCTCTCTAAACATTTTACCTCAATACTCACATTCAACAAATCTTCCTCCAGATCATCCACAGATTCTGATCCGACCACATCGTTTGATTTCTGGGCTTTCTGGAGCCTTTCTATGAGTTCATTTTTATTTCCTGAGGTACTCAACCCTCGCAGCTTCAGTTCTTTTTTCAAATCTGGAACCTACATTATATTCCTAAGTCTCACATAACCTCAAATCGTTTAGCTTAAACTAGGAATCGAATTGAAAAAAACGTGTTTTCTCACAATTGTATAGATATTCATCAAATTGAAATGCGTTTATTTTCTTACCTTTAGCTTCGAAAAGTCGGAAGAAATTTCTGTCAAAGATTCATCCGCCATTTTCAAAATAAAAACAAAACTCTGCTAACTCAAGCCGTGTTGCCAAATGACCCTAGGATACACAATCACATTAAGGGAAGTGTAGCCACAGAGCTACACTCAAATTGAGTTTTTTTTTCAACACAGTACAGTCAAAGATTAGAGGTTAGAACTACTCTTTGGTACAGTTTATACTTCCACCTTTGCTGAAACTACATTACACCACACCCTACTTTTTTGCAATCGAAAGAACCTATTCTGTAGACTGAAAAATCCCGGTTATGTCAAGTTCATATGACAGCTTTTCACGTTAGCTGATAGCGTTCTGATTGGCGACGACACAGAAACCTACCCATCATGAAAAAATACGATATAATAAGCGTTATTTGTTTCGATAAGATGAGATAGGTGACTGAAATAAATGAAGATCGTAGCGCTAGAATGCCAAAAGTCGGCAAAACGGTATGGGCCATTCTGTAGGTCAAGGCTCGTACCCAGGGTGGTTAGAAAGTACAGCAACAAACTTAGAAATTGAAAAATGTTCATCGTTTTTAATAATTCGAAATTGGAAACGTAAATTTTTTACATCATATTTGAAAAGGTACTCCTAGCGCCCCTGATGGACGTACGCATCGTTACTTCACACAGTTTGGCCAAAACAAATGAAGTATGACGATCGCTCGGACTTTTTCTAATCGGCAACGTTGAATTGATACGCATGTGCGAAAATGGAGGTGTGACATGTATTGATAGATGTTTGGTTCAATTGCCACTTGCCATAACTACGCGTTGCCAATATGACATATATAACAGGACTTATGTCTTCGTTTATATGTTGTTCCCATGGTATTTTCAATTGTAACTGGATTATCAGATCAAAAGTGAGTTGAATTTATGTTTGGGTTATAAGAAATAGCATTTATTGTCTATCAATATTCCTGAAACGACCTCAATTAGCGCTAGTGTTTGGGGGAAGTTATTCAAGTGAAGGTCAAACCGAGTTTAAATTTGGAAAAGGTAGTTGGGATTTGGTAAATTATTTTCACAAAATAAGTTTGAGGCACAGGTTCTGTAACTAAACTGTTGCTCTTTACATCTTGACATTCGCAGTGCCATCTCTTAGTACTTAAATTTTTCCATAAGCTCAATGAGTCTTTTTTTTGAGAGAAGAAGATCATTCAATATTTTTTTGGGTTATGTGTCAAACATTGGGAAATCTTTTAATGGAATTTAACACAATATTACGCTGTGATTTTAATGTCGAAAAAAATAATCCTTCACCCGGTGATGGACTGAGATCCGTCAGAACTACCACTCTTTTTAGAGCCGTTAATTTTGAATTATACACGAAACCAGTGAGTTAATTCTTAACAAATATCCCTTTTCACGAACATGTTCATTTCTAGAATGCAGTTATTATGGGGATAGGATTAGTAGCTATAGCTGGATGTGCAGGATATATAGCTTACATGAGGAGTAAATATGAAGGACTGGGATATTATGGTGCGTCAAGGAAGATGGCAGAGAAGAATTTGTTAAGAAAAAATCAAAATGGGACTGATGAAGAATTCTAACTTAGTGTAACGATTGTATATATTATATTCAGAAAGAGAAATAAAATAGGAATTGAACAAGACAGTCTGAGGACTAGTCCATAGAAGTTAATTTGGCTGGCACAAAATACCTGATTATCCGTCCTTGTAATAGTATAGTGAATGTGATAAATCCATTTGAATTATGCAGTTAACCATCTAATTCTGCCTTTGTCATGATTTAAGTTATGGATTGGACATTGCCATCTCATGGTATTATCACTATTACATGTTTGGTCAATGGTCATTTCCCTTGACATTTAATTCTAGTGACCAGTAGTACACTTCACACAGAGTGGCCACTTCTTTAATTTGGTTGTAGTGGTAATAGTAATTCTTGGACCGATCAAGTGAAGTGGGGAAATGTTTGAAAGCACTGTCTAGAAATAAGACACGGTAAAAAAAATTCAAATTAATTTTATTGTTGATTAATTTTCTGCAAAATTAAGATATTTTCAATACAAGGATTCTTACTCAGCCTCTTTCTTTCCAGTGGATACATTTCTTCGAATTCAGGATTAACGGTTGTAGATTGTAGGGGGGTTGATATGGCTCTTTAGCCTCTCTGTACGTCGACCTATAAGGTCTTTTGTACATTACCCCAAGTTCCTGATATCTGAAGGCTTTAATGGAACCCATTCAAGGAACTTAAGCCCTTTGCAAAACAGGGCTTGGCAGGTGTTCTCAGTAACGACACAGTTTATTGTCTGATCCATCAATTTTTTTGAGGTGTTACCTCAGAGGACAATGTCCAGTGAGCAGTCACGTTACCAGTTTCAAGTCTTTTTGTCCAACTGAGAAGTTGTTTAGTTTTCTTTGGTGATGGGATCAAAAGCCTTTTCGCTTGTCCTCAAAACTTATTCCGGTGGGTTTTAATTTTGTCAGCTTCCCGAAACTCCTTGATGTGGGCTTTTGGAAAGACCACAGAAGGGTTCTGGAACTGAAAATTGAGTGTTTCACTTTCTTAGCGAAGATGTCTGCTCCTCATTGCCATTTGATTTGCTTGACCTGGCACCCACATCAAAGTTAACTGATTGTTCGTAACTAGTTGTCTTAGGGAGAGTGTTTGCAGTCCCAAGTCAGTCTAGACTCACAAGTGTGTGACTCTAGAGTTTTTAGTGCTGTTTGATCGGATATAGATATTTGCCCCTTCAAGCCTCTTTCAAGGCATTCTACAGCATGGATTTCCGCTTGAAAAATTGTTGGGGCTTTGCCTAGGGCTTTTGAGAGCCTACAACTAGGACCCGCTACTCCCACTCTAGCCCTTTCGTCCATCTTGGAACCATCAGTATACCATACTGATGCCTCTACTTTATATTTTTTTTGTGGTGGGTTGGCATTAAACCTTGGTTTTTTTGCCACAGACATTTTTCATTATTATTATTTATATATTAAAATTAAATCGTGATTTGTTCATTGATCAAAAATTCCATAGTTGTTATATATATATATATATATATATATATATATATATATATATATATATATATATATATATAGAGTGACCCATTTGAAACCGGCCACCTCTCTAAAACTGTTATTTATTATCCGATTCAGAAGTTTTTTTTTTCAGTAGATAAAGCATCAATAGTTCTAGTTGAATGCCATAAATTCTAAATAAAAATGAAAATTCCACGGCCTACTTAGAATTTTTTTCTAGGTCAAAAATCCAAAAAACATACTAGCGATATTTTAAAATAAAATTTGACGACGCCACTGGGTTTGTGATGCTTTCAAATGGGTGGGACCAAAATTTCACAATAAATTTTTTTTTAACAGAAATATGGCATAAGTAAAATTCATATCACTTTATCAAAATATTTCGAATAGTCGTCATATAAATCACAATTTTATTAAAAATATCGTTCAAAATGCTCTCTCAGATCGTTAGCAGTCGAGTTTGTGAACAGCAGTTATTCAAAATGGCGTCAAATTATGTTTCTTCCGAACGTAACTCCATAGTATAGGAGATAGTTATGTCCATCAGGACATAATTTGACGCCATTTTGAATAACTGCTGTTTACAAACTCGACTGCTAACGACCTGAAAGAGCATTTTAAACGATATTTTTAACAAGATTGTGATTTATATGACTATTCGAATTATTTTGATAAAGTGATATGAATTTTACTTATGCCATATTTCTGTTAAAAAATAATTATATCGTGAAATTTTGGTCACACCATTTGAAGCATCACAAATCCAGTGGCGTCGTCAAATGTTATTTAAAAAATCGCTAGTATGTTTTATTTTGACCTTGAAAAATTCGAAGTAGGCGAAATTGTTATTTAGAATTTATGGCATTCAACTAGAACTATTGATGCTCTATCTACTGAAAAAAAAACTTCTGAATCGGATAATAAATAACAGTTTTAGAGAGGTGGCCCACTTTCAAATGGGTCACTCTGTATATATATATATATATATATATATCTTCTTTGAATGTACTCAACAGAATTACACCAATCGACAGCAATATGTGAGCTACAATGGTTTCAGGTTCGATGTATACTATGCTACATCAGGGGTCAAATCAATCAAATATACTTTATTGTCCGAAGATAGATACATCTCATTGACAAAGTCTGGAATCCTAAATTTAAAAGGTAAAAGGTACAAAGGAAAAAAGTTAATAGTGCCAACAGTTTTTTGACAATACACAAGATAGTAAATAAATAATACAAATAAAAGATTGGGGTCGACATTAACTAATGATTTAAAAATAAAATGGAAAATCTAAAAGGTTGCAACTTACTTGATCACATTAATTACAGTCTAAGTTAAATTGATCTTCGTAAAATTCCTCTGTAGTATAATAGGCCCTCACAACCAAGAACTCTTTCACTTTTTTTCGGAATCTAAATACACTTTGTATTTCTTTTAAATTGCTGGGTAGGTGATTAAATTATTTTTTGCTCTTGGGGTTCCCCAAGGTTCAAACCTAGGACCATTGCTCTTCCTATTATTTATCAATGACTTGTGTGAGACTATTCAATTTAGGAAACTTTGCTTTTTCAACCATCGATAGTGTCCATGATTGTATAAGGCTACAGGAACAACAGTTAGTTCAATCTTGGTGTACTCATAATAAACTTCACCTGAATGCAAGGAAATGTAAGGTCGCAAAATTCACTAGAAAAAATTTAGTTATCCACTTCCCCTACATCATTGAGCAATCCAACCTGGCCAGATGCGAATCTATAAAAGATTTAGGTGTTATCTTCGATGCGAAGTTAACTTTCAAGGATCTCATCTGTCTAAAGTCATCTGAAAAAAAACCTAGGCTTTATCGTTAGAAATTGCAGAAATTTGACAAATATTCGCGCACTGAAAACCTTATATTATTCATTTGTGCGTTCTAAATGCATCTATGATCTGGTCTCCATATTACAGTATTCATATTAACCTTGTTGAAAGAGTACAGCACAAATTTCTTAAGTGGCTATCATTCAAAATTAATGGAGTTTATCCAGATAGAGGAATTGAATATAATTTGTTATGTGATGAGTTACAATTCTCCAGCCTTGAATCAAGAAGAAAATGCACATCCATTGTTTTTTTGCACAAACTATTACACAAGGTCAATAGAACTGAAATTATTGAACAAATAAACTTCAATGTACCAACTTTTCATACAAGACATATGGAGACTTAGGCTTCCGATAGCTAGAATCAATATATTGTTCAAAGCGCCAATTTATGCAATATGTCAACATATTAATAAAATATCAAACTATTGTGATATTCACTTTTCTTCTTATTCTGAAATAGTGAGATCAGCTCAAGTACACTTAGAATGATAAGATCACTTCCCAGACGTCCCAATGATTTGAAATTTGGCAGGTGTACATAATTCCGGTGACAATGCATTAAGATATTTTTGTTAAAAAAAAACAATGGCGGCTCCAATATGGCGATGAGTTTTGTGATTATGGTCCGATTCGCTTCAAAATTGATATCTGAGGGTTTTCGTTGGTCGGAAATTATGATTCTTTTGTCAAAACAAAATTGAAAAATTCAAGATGGCGGCTCCAAAATGGGGAAGAGTTTTGTGATTATGGTCCGATTCTATTCAAAATTGGTATGTGGGGGTTTTTGGAGTCGAATATTATGATTCTTTCGTGACAATTGAAAAATTCAAGATGGCGGCTCCAAAATGGGGAGAGTTTTGTGATTATGGTCCGATTCTATTCAAAATTGGTATGTGGGGGTTTTTGGAGTCGAATATTATGATTCTTTCGTGAAAATTGAAAAATTCAATATGGCGGCTCACTATATTGACAACGTTAAAATCTGTGAATGACTTCTAAAATCGAGATTTGACAATTAATACAGCTGTACACATTAATGATTTGGAAAATAATTACAGTTACTAATAGTTAATCACGGAATTAATAGTAGATTAGAACAAATAATAGTTTAAACAAATTAAAAAAACACGCTTTTATAAATAAACCAAACTAAAAAGTAGAAAATAAATAGTAGTTTAAAAAAACTAAAAAACACGCTTTTTATAAAAAACGAACTAAAAAATAAATAAATAATAGTTTGAAAAAAACTAAAGAACACGCTTTTATAGAAAACCAAACTAAAAAAATAAAATAAATTTGAATTAAGAATAGTGTAAATTTTTTTAATAAATATGAATTAATAATGTGAATAAGAAAAAAAAATATTTTATTTAAAAAAAAGCGTGGCGTGCGTAATCTGAATCTTAAAAAGCACCCCACGCTTTTTTTAAATAAAATTGTTTTTTTTTATTTACACTATTCTTAATTCAAATTTATTAAAATTAATTTTCTATTATTTTAGTTTGGTTTTCTATAAAAGCGTGTTCTTTAGTTTTTTTAAACTATTATTTATTTATTAGTTTGGTTTTTTATAAAAAGCGTGTTTTTTAGTTTTTTTAAACTATTATTTATTTTCTTATATACTTTTTGTATTGAAAAGGGAAAACATTCTCAGTTGAATATTGATAGAAAGATTTTTCTGTGAATTGAAAAATCCACGATTGAAATGATTTTATGAACATCCTGTTTATATTTTCAACAAATCTACTTTTTGTATCTTGTTAATATTTTTGTTTGTTTTTTAATTGAATTTAATTCTTTTTTCTCTTTTTGTTTCTTCTTATGTTCTCAAACTTAGACTACTGATTTGTTTTATTTTCTATATATACTTAATTTGAACTTGTATTGTCTTGTAAATGGGTTAAACTGTTAGGCAATAAAGCTATTATTATTATTACAGCATGGATTTCCGCTTGAAAAATTGTTGTAGCTTTGCCTAGTGCTTTTGAGAGCCTAAAACTAGGACCTGCTACTCCCACTCTAGCCCTTTCATCCATCTTGGAACCATCAGTATGCATTCCTTTCTAGTTGATACCCGTTCGTTCGTAGTTATAACCACTCCAAGGTCATGCCTAGCTGGCATAATATCTGATGGCTTGTACCGGATTCTAGAGGAATATTTTCCAGAATCTTCAGCTTTCAAGTTTGATGTCTGGTACAGTCTGAAGGCACTTATTGCCGCTTCCTGCAGTGCAGTGGCAGAAGGTTCAGCATTACCTCTAATGATACATTGCTGTGACTACCGAGAACAGCTGCACTTTCTGCAGCTTGATTTGCGCCGAGTACTGTTGGGTTTTTGACCACCATACTAACGAGGCCTAGGTGACCGTGGTTTCGATAACCGTCTGAAATGATCAGTATATCATTTTCGGCTTCAAATCCCATGTCTTGCCAAAAACTCTGCGGCACGTCCAGGTTGCCGCTGCAGCCTTGGAAAGAATGCCATTGATATGACTCAAGGGTTACTGAAACAACCAGGAATATATTGAGGAAAATAAGCAGAGGGTGACCCAAGGAGTAGAAACATCTGGTAACTATAACGAAAAATTCTGTTGGCACCCAGAGCTTTATAACGTCTACTTAATAAAATTCCAACAACCGACTGACAGACAAGCTAAGGGGGTTAAAAATATTTAGAAATGTATTTAGCGTTTTCGCTGAACACGTTAAATACATTTCTTAACACCTATCTATCAGTCGATTGAATTAATATAAGCGTTATAAACTCTGGTGCCAACAAATTCACGTTATAGTTCCGAATTTCTACTGTCTCCTATTTTCCCTCAATAAATTTGTATAATTTTATACTTTTAGTTGTATAATTTTATAGCTGTTCCTCTTACTATCCCATCGGGTATACGGCTATCTATTGAGAAAACTTTGATTAGTTGTGAAACAATTTTATTAAAAACTGCAGAATGTACACATCATGTCCACAATAAAATAGGCTTCTATATAATATTTCAGTAAGTTTATACATACAAAAAGAAGGCTATATACAAGTTCATCAACTTACAGTACAACGTAAACCTAATTTAAGTAATTTTTTTGGGGAACAGTCTGACCTGTAGAACATACAGTCGAATATATTATAGCTCAATAAAATATAGAAAGAATAAATAATCCAGAATTGAAGTTCTATGAATTCTAATTATTACGAGTCCTCGAAAATTAAAAACGAGTGTAAAAGCAACAAAAGTACCATTGATGAAAACTGTTCCTTCGCTCCATTATTTCCAAATTTCGAATCATAATTTCTAAAATCTAGAAGTGATGTATGTATTTTATGGTACAAAATTTCACAAAAAAATCATAGTTGCCCAAGTATATAATGTCGATCAAAGTTATTTTGAACTGATTCATAACGAAGTAATAACAAATTAATTATGTTCCGCGGCAAAGACAATACTATAGCCAGAGTTTTTATTGGCTGACACACATTTCATTTAGAATGACACATGGTCAATCAAGTCCATGTTACTCTGAAGATTACCGAAATTGTCAAATAGTGCAAAACAACTTTGATCTACACTATACAAGTTCTTCAACACAAATGTTTCAATGAAAGGAAAAACCTTGGTCCTTATCCACCAGTCTGTATACAAAGGTCAAGAATAAAAGCATATGCAAATTAATGTAAAAATAAAAATTGATGCCACCCATATCCTCTAAAAGGTGCACAACCATATTCTCTTCATGAATCGACAGTTTATCGACTGACAAAGAGAGGATGCCCTGATGTTCTGAATACATGAGAATGAAACTGAATGAGCTCTTTTAGGATTTTTTTATGTAAACACTACTGAAAAGGAAGTGTTTCGTTATTATTAGTAATACGAGTATTTGTCTGGGCATTGGTTTGCAACTTGAAGAATTGATTGAATAGTCTAATCAACAAGTGCTTTTTAGTCAATTTTTTTTCGCATTCTCCGAAAATTATGATTGAGGTGTCATTCGATTCGGAATGGCATGTAGATTGCAATAGTTATAAACAATAAAGTGAAAAAAAAACGGGTTTGGTTTTTCGCCAATATCTCAAAAACTATTCGAGATAATTCAAATTTGAAAAAAGATTCAAAAAGAGGAGGAAATTTCCCAACTTTCGGAATTGTAGGACCAATATTTATAATTTTCCCAGAGTGTTGAAAATACGCCCGAAACCGGGTACTCCGGCTTGCGCAAGCCACGCCCCCTTCGGACCTTTAATGAATAAATATTATTTAAACTTATTAAATATGAAAATTAAAAATTGAAAAAATTCAGGCGCCTGCAGGATAGATTAATGAACAATAATCCGTGGTCCAAAAATTTTTATCGCGATTTTTCAATAAGTTATCCTTTAGTTAATTAACAATTTTTTGTAGCACGAACATTAACATTGTAAGTGCGATAATTGTTAAACTATTAATCTGAGAATTTTTTCCTTTCGTGGAGATAATTTTCAAAGGCTTTAGAATAGATTCCCGTTGGAAAAATTAAAAAATTGTTAATTTTCGTTTTGTTATTAACAATTTACTAAGGTAAAAAATTATGAAGCTTCATTAAATATTGAAAAAAAAAAAAAAATTTATAATATTATTATTGATCCGTTTTCTTATGATCAGAAGCTACTTAAAAATGATTTTTAATAATTTTTATCTTCTATTGTTTAAAAAATTGTTATAAACAAATGCGTTGTTTATGAGATAATTTAAATATTTTTTTTGATAACATAATCTTTGATGATAATTATGATTTAAAAAAAAACGTTTCTTAAAAAAATATTTTTATTGCTTAAAAACGCATTTGTTAAATAATTTTTTTTACCACTTGTTATGAAAATTAAGGAACCATTTTTTTTAATCACTATTTATCTTGGTCTTTGATATTAAACAATTCGATTATTATTTAAATTTTCATTGTTTATTTAATAAACAAATGAATTATCAAAACAAAAAAAACCATGTATAATTAAAAAAAATATATTTATTTTTTTATTGAACTTTCAATTTTTTGTTCTCAATTATCAATTTTCTGTTCTCAATTATGTTATCAACAATTTTTTTAAATTATCTCATAAATAACGCATTTGTTTATAACAATGTCTCAAACAATAGGAGATAAAAATTATTAAAAATCATTTTTAAGTAGCTTCTGATCATAAGAAAACGGATCAATAATAATATTATAAAAAAAAAGTTTTTTTCAATGTTTAATGAAGCTTTATAATTTTTCACCTTAGTAAATTGTTAATAACAAAACGAAAATTAACAATTTTTAATTTTTCCAACGGGAATCTATTCTAAGACCTTTGAAAAATAGCTCCACGAAAGGAAAAAATTCTCAGATTAATAGTTTAACAATTATCGCACTTGCAATGTTAATGTTCGTGCTTCAAAAAATTGTTGATTAACTAATAGATAACTTATTGAAAAATCGCGATAAAAATTTTTGGACCACGGATTATTGTTCATTGATCTATCCTGCAGGCGCCTGAATTTTTTCAATTTTTAATTTTCATATTTAATAAGTTTAAATAATATTTATTCATTAGAGGTCCGAAGGGGGCGTGGCTTGCGCAAGCCGGAGTACCCGTTTTCGGGCGTATTTGGAACCCTCTGGGAAAATTATAAATATTGGTCCTACAGTTCCGGGACTTTTTTTTATGAAATTTCCTCCTCTTTTTGAATCTTTTTTCAAATTTGAATTATCTCGAATAGTTTTTGAGATATTGGCGAAAAACCAAACCCCCTTTTTTTCACTTAATTGTTTATAACTATTGCAATTTTTGCGAGCGGCCTTAGCATTTTCTCAAAAACTATCTACATGCCATTCCGAATCGAATGACACCTCAATCATAATTTTCGGAGAATGCGAAAAAAAATTTGACCTAAAAAGCACTTGTTGACTAGACTATGAAGGCGCAATGCTTTCAACACTTTTATGGATTGAGTAATATGGAAAAAGAAACTTTCAAGTCGATCAGTCATTACAATTTTTTAATGGTCTTTATAACAGGTCCTATTTTTATTATTAGTCTCCTCATCATCATCAATTTGAACTGTTATTTAAGGAGTATGGAAATTTGCTAGGAAGGGAAGAGACAAACAAATGTAGTAGACAGGCAGATGTAATTGAATTGCAAACTGACAATATTGTCAGTTACACAAGTCACTGCACTGGCTACACCCTATAATAAATATGTTATAATGGGGAACGTGAGCTGGGTTTTATGACCGTCGTGGGGCAAGTAGGGCAAAACTAATTACATATTCGTAATCTGTGAGAAATTCTAAGATTTGGAGGGGGGGGGGCTCCTTTTTTATCGAGACTTTTCGATTTGAAACGAAAAAAAAATTTTTTTTGAAGGGGGGCACTTGCCCCCCAAGCGACCCTAGAAATTTTTTTCGTTATGGAAAGTCGATGACTCGAAAAATTAACGTCCCCGAAAAGCGCGGGGTCAACTAGGAGAAGGAAATATTTTATCGCGTTCAGACCCTCAAATGGTCCCCCGTCCTTCTTTAAAAAGTCCCCTGGCACAATCCGCATTCCTCTACGACCCCCCCATTAGGATGTGCGTTTCCCCGTGGACTATTTTGAATAACTAGAATAATTTTAATTTCATAATAAAAGTTATCCGAACAATTTTTTGAAATCGGATCCAATGCGTTTTTTCCCATAGGTACCGACATATGCTAACGAATCATCTTAATTTATCATATTTTTCAAACCCCTTTTACCCCCTTTCTCATCAAAAAAATATTACTGATACGAGCCAAAAATATTGGAAATATCCAATTTTTTCCATAATTTTTTGTTGAATACTGCTCGAGGATTTCGCCGAGGGAGGTCACCTGCCCCCCCTAACGTTTTCAGAAAAATACATATCGAAAATAAAATATTAAAAATTTGGAAAAATACTTTAAAAACGTAAAATGAAAAATAAAAATTTTTGATATCAAAATCATATCTCTAGGACGTACCGTATGGACGGTAAGAAAAATTTTTTAAAATTTTTTTATAATTTTTTAAAATATGAAAAAATATTTAAATGTAAAATACAAAATGAATTTTTTTTATATCAAAATCAAATTTTTAGGACGTACCGTTTAGACAGTAGGATTTTTTAAGGGTTTGAATTTTCAAAAAATACTTTTTTAAATTCTTTTCATCACTTTTGGAGGAATGAAAAAATATTCATCAAATGTAAAATAAAAAATGAAATTTTTTGATATCAAAATCATATTTTTAGGATGTACCGTTTGACGGTAGGAATTTTTAAGATTTTAATTTTCGAAAAATAATTTTTTAAATTATTTTCATTACTTTTGAAGGAATGAAAAAATATTCATCGAACGTAAAATAAAAAATAAAATTTTTTGATATCAAAATCATATTTTTAGGACGTACCGTTTAGACGGTAGGAATTTTTAAGAGTTTTAATTTTCGAAAATCTTTTTTTTATTATTTTTATCACTTTTAAAAATATGAAAAAATACTCCTTATATAGAAGAAAAAAACAAAATTTTTGATCCCAGTTTCATGCTCTCAAGTCGAACCGTTTGGATGCTACGATTTTTTGAAATTTTCAATATATACTTTTTTTTTTCGAAAATGATTTTTTCGGATAGAGAACAAAAAATTATGAATTATGACACCCAATATACATATATCTACGACGTACCGTTTGGACAATACGACTTTTTAATTTTTTTCGAAATTTCGATTATCTCTCCCGCCAATGGGGAACGTGATATAATATATTTTCAGAGTTGTTTGGAAAAGCAATTGGTTCAATGGATAAGTTTTTGTTTCAGAAAAACCCATTTTTAATTCTTATGGAGAAAATTATTTGCGAAATCGACATAAATGGTAAGCAGTTCCATTTCATGAAACAAAATAACGGTGATCAAAAATCAACAAGTTCCATTCTCACAACATTCAGAAACGAGCAAAACAACCTAACCTCTTCGTCATCCGAACCATAAACCTTTGATCCGACGCACCTCATAAACCATTAAAACAACTCGCTTCTCCCTACCACTAGTGGTAATTCTGATAGCTAAAGTTCTCACTCGTGGTGTAAGTCGTTGAAGTGTGACCAACACTGGAATAAATCACGACGCCGTCGTCAAAGCCGCCGGCCGAGGGGTTTCCCTCCTGCTTCTCCATGTCCCCCTCGCAGTGGGATATCGTGAAGCTGCCCACTTCCGATTTCAGCTTGATGTCGTCGCCGTTGGTGGCTTGGATGACGGAAGGTAAATTGACCAACCCGGCTCCGTGGAGCTCCGCCAGTTTTGCCGCGTCGATAATGAGGGGTTGGACGCTTTCTTCTCCTGGTATCTTGATATTACCTGAACGATTGAAAATAATATGTGACGAACTCAAATGACGTAAGGAGAGCGATGAAAATGTTTCAGGAGCTAAATTTTGAATGATATTCACATTGAAGGAATATAAAAGATTTTTATCGCCTAATTTTGGAATCTCTACTTTTGAATCATTTTAAAAATGGAACAAACATAAAAAATCCATCATTTGTAACATTACCCATTATGCCCATAAGGATCCGTTGTGGTTCTGGAATGGTGTGCATCTCGTCCATTGACACGGACTCATTACCAGAGGTTTGAGTCTGGATCTGGTTAGCACTGGAAGACTCGCCAATGGGTTCCTCTTTTTTCATCATTCTGGAATAAAGAGATGCTATAAAATCAATAGGTATCCTAGAAGGATCTATTTTTTGTGAATGTATTCACAAATTACCAACAAAAGGTTGAATAAAAAAGTGTTTTACGTATAAGGTAACATAAATATCCCAATGGAGTTTATACTTGTTGGTGAGATGCTCACATATTGATAGAATAGTAACTTATATTGTTAAACCGGTAGAGAAAGTAGAAAACACGCTAGAAAACAAAAAACTTTTTAACAAAAAATTAAACCGACGAAATACGGAACTGAAAAGTAAAAAATAAAATAAACCTTCTTAGTCTCAATAACTAAGCTCCTAAACTAATGTAAGTAACTAATTTTGAGTCGGCGCCAAACGAACAATCAACAAAGATCATTAAATTTCTTCAAAAAAATTATCAGAATGTTACCGCGCAACTCGATGCCATCATTTTACGCCTTACCTAATTCATTTGCTTGTTTGTTTGGCGCCGACTCAAAATTAGTTACTTACATTAGTTTAGGAGCTCAGTTATTGAGACTAAGAAGGTTTATTTTATTTTTTACTTTACAGTTCCGTATTTCGTCGGTTTAATTTTTTTTTTTAAGTTTTTATTTTCCATTTTTTGTTGCTGAAATCTACTAATTACTACCTACTTAATTTTTGATTACTTCCAAAATACTTACTTACCTAGCTTACTTCAACTATTAACTATTAATTAATATGATTTTCTATTTTAACTATTTAATGTTATATAATATAAATCAATTTTGAAAGTTCTGGTCAGTGGATTTCATCACTTTGTATATAATTCCATTCTTTCATAGAATGTAATCATTTTGACGGATGTAGGAGGGTCTGTCAATGTCAACTACATATGTGTGCCAAAGTTCACAAGTGAAAAATCAATCATCCCCTATTTTTCCACCCATAGGGGTGGATCATTTCATTCCAAATTGGAATATGATCAACTATGAGGTATACCCTTTCTAATAAAAAAAGAATCATCTAAATCGGAAAACCCACTACAAAGTTATGCCTGATAGAATCGGTTGACGGACCAAAATTCAGAGGGTGAACGATCAATATCCTTCATTTTGCTAACTTCAGGGATGGATTTTGTTGTTCAAATTGAAATGGGACCAACTTCGAAGTACACCCCATCCAATGAAAAAAGAATCATCGGAATCGAACTCCTCTGTGAAAAGTTGTGCGTGATCATACATAAAAAAAATATACGCGTCGAATAGAGAACCTCCTCCTTTTTGGTTTCGTCGGTTAAAAAAGGTACTAATAGCGGCCTTTCTAGTTATGGACAGAGCTTTTAATAACACCTCTATAGATTCAATAATCAGGTCTCTTAGACGAAGAGGAACCTTGCGTGGCCTGGATGCTAAGAAACAACCCTAATGGAAGAGACTGTAGTAGCCCGGGAGGCCAGAGGATGCCCACAGGGAGGAGTTCTTTCTTCAGTCCTGTGAAATCTGGTCAAGGATGAACTAATGGGATCCCTGAAAGAAAAAGGTCATAAACCCTTGGGCTGACCACACTGTTGTCTTAGAACAAAGGAAATTCAACACCACGGTTAGGGATCGTATGAAAGAGGCCCTAAACATGGTAACCAGATGGACGGACTTCGAGGGATTGAACATCAACAAAAAGCCACCATAGTAACATTTACTCAAAGACGTAAACTGGAGGGGCTAGGACCCATGAAACTTCGAGGAGAAACCATACATAGCAAGGGGGAGGTCAAATGTCTCGGGGTGATACTGGACTCGAAACTGACTTGGAACCAACATCTGACAAAAGTGACCAGAAAAGAGGAAACCACATTAATTATGGAAAGATGCTCTTTTGGGAAGAAATGGGGGTTAAAACCATACATGGTACACTGGCTGTAAAACCGGCCATAACTTATGCCTCCCTGGTGTGGTGGACAAAGACACAGCAAAGGAGTGCCAAAACTAAACTGGGCAAGGTGTAAAGGCATTCCAGGGGAATGAAATCAACACCCACTGCAGTCATGAAGACACTGCCGGGATTGCCGTTCCTTCACTTAGTGATACAGGGAAAGGCAAGACTAGGTGCCTGTGGTGCATTATTATTTACGACAAATTAATAGGGAATTTTATTTTCTCCAAAACCTAAATGGTGATACATATTTACAGTTTTTGGAAAACAAACTTGGCAGATTTTTTGGATAATATGAGGTTACAATAACAAAATAAATAATGGTTTGTGCATGATGGATGTCCCGATCATTCTGCTAGAATTGTTTCTGAATGGTTTAAACGGGGAGTTTGGTGATACATGGTTAGGGCGAAATACCGATCCACGGTGTCCTCCTCGTTCGCCAGATCTCACCCCAATAGTTTTTTTATGGGGATATTTAAAGCAAAAAGTTCAGAAGGATCGACCATTTAATAATGTTAAGGTGCTTGAAAATTCGATACGATTTCATTGCAGAAATATTTCAGCCAATGTATTGCGATCTACTCCTAGTGAATTTTATGATCAAACAATTAGATGAATTGAACGAGAAGATGGACGAGACGCTTCAATAAGTTTTTTACACATTTTGTTTTGCATTTAAAATATTTTCCGGTCTAATTTATTTTGATTTCTTAATTGTTAAGTTATAATAAAAATAATACGATAAAAATTGGCCAAACCATCAGCACCACATTCAAATACCTTTAAAATCTAATTATTGCTTTTGAGATTTGGGTGCCTTTAGTGTGCATACATTATGGATACATTTTTTTGTAAATTTTAATTAATAATAATAATAATGTTTACCTTTAACCCACATTTGTTGTTTTCCATGGGTATTCGCGATTATTTTAGTAGGATTTCATGAATGTCGATTAATTTGCACATTTTATCAATAAACATTTTTTTAAAATTGCACTTAGGTTAGTTTCAATGATGTTAAACATATTCATCTAACATAGTAATACAAAAGAAGAATGTAAATCAAAGAATCAAACAAAGTTCAAAGTTAATAAAAAAAGCATTAACATTGTTTAAAATTATATAAATATAACTCTACTCCATGTGGTGTGACTAGTGAAACTGAGGGGTTAGGAATAATTCCCGCAATTTTATTTAAGCCAACGACACTTGACGAGTGTCACTTGGTAATTATTATAGTGGTACCAACTGTTGGATTAGTACCAACTGTTGTTACCAGGTGGCGGTACTGTTGTGCAACAATGCCATATCAAATAACAGTTCCGCCACCTGGTAACAACAGTTGGTACTAATCCAACAGCTGGTACCACTGTAATAACCTCCAAGTGACAACTGTCAGGTGTCGTTGGCTTAAATAAATTGCGGAAATTATCCCTAACCTGTCAGTTTCACTAGTACTAGTCACACAATTTGATTAGACAGTTTTATTTATATAATTTTAATGAGTTTTTCATTAACTTTGAACTCTGTTTTATTCTTTGGTTTACATACTTCTTTTGTATTTCTGTTATGTTCAGTAATTTAATTTATATGTTTTGTTTATACACTGTATAATCTAAAGCATATTTAATTGTCAAGGTTATAAAAACAACAGTCTTTGTCATGAGCAATTGCTGATGTCGGTTTTGTAAAGAAACTACAAATAAAGTGTTGGAAGAGTCTTTGAAAACATAACAATTTCTATGTTAGATGAATATGTTTAACATCATTGAAACCAAAACAAAGTTGTAAATAGCATAATGTTTCTTACTTGAATATGTAATACTATTGGTTTTTCATCTATTGTAGTTTCCTTGATTATGGAAATAAACATTTCCGAAAGCTTTGATAAACCTTAAACCAACTTTTTCATTGATGCTTACCCCAATCCCTACTTCTGTACCTAACTAGTCAGCAAAGACTTCCCAATATATAATTTATTGTATTTTTTTTACTGTAAAATTAGGATATCCTACTTATTGAAGATTTCTTCCTCGTATTGATCTGAGAATATTTAATAAGTAGTTAGTATATTGTCATTGAAACGTATATCAAACCGGGGCGCCAGCATTGGATCTTCCACAAAACATCATGACACTCACCTGTGAACCTTGAATCTGATGGGCATAGGCTCGTGCGCGGGCGTCACCGGTTCCACCCTGTGCCCGCCTTTGAGATCGGGCTGCGTCTCCATCCAATGGCCGCTGGTCCTTCGGTGCGCCTTCAGCTGTCCGGATTGAATGAAACGAGCAGGGCAGACTCCGCACGCGTACGGCCGCGCGCCAGTGTGTCTGCGCATATGCAACGCCAAATCGTTGGATTGCGTGAACGCCCGGCTGCATATGTTGCACACGTACGGACGCTCGCCTGTGTGAACGCGGCTGTGACGCAGCTGAAAAATAATTGGTGTGTTAAAGCGGTGCCAGATTCGGGCTTTCTAAACCACACGATTTTTAGTCACCAAAACCTAAATAGATGGATTCAAAATTACATACTTGAGAGCGGGAAAATAACAAGATGACATTTGTTGCTATGTTGAATTAAGAAAATTAAACTGACAAAAATTACTGAAAATTAATTTTATGAACATGTTTCGTTGGATGTATCTGCCATTCAAGTTCAGATGGAAAATGTATCGAAGAATTCAATACAATTTGTGATGTTTTATTTTCGCAAATCTCCGTTGTATTTTGGTTGAAGATCTCAAAATAGATTGTTTAGTTCCTTCTTCTTTTTACAGTAATGAATTAAAAAACCTTATAGAAACATATGGTATATTTGCAATGTGTATTAAAACCTACAGATACTAGTAGCTCACCAGTTGCTTATGTGCTTTCTAACTACGATAATACTGGGCAAATGGACATGATTATCAAAAAATAACTTTTGCGCTTTTTAGTACTTAAGTATGCCTTAATCAATGCATTTTTGTTAAAGCATCGTTATTATGAGGCAATTTTTCTGCAAGTTCTGAGCTAGTTCTTCAACGAGGAGACCATCTGAAGATTAACTCGTTCACCATCCTAGAGCTGCCATCTTCAATTCATGAATGTTGACAACAAATCAATAATCTTCGACTAAATTCATAATCTCGTCTCCAAAAACCCTGACATACCAATTTTGAATAGAAACGATCCGTAATCACAAAACTCGTCTACCATCTTGGAGCCACCATCTTGAATTCATGCTCATGACACAAGGCAAAAATCAGACTTCTCTATACCTTACCAGCGTATAGAAATCTGTAAGAATTCATCTACAGTAATGGGAATTAAACTTTATAACAGCCTCCCACAATGTTTTAAAGATATTACCTTAGTACATAAATTTAAAGAGAAAACTAAAAACTATCTCATTGACATGTGTCCATATTCGGTTGAAGAATATCTTGTAAATACTCGTTGAAATTTGTCTAAACTGCAACATATACTTTGTTTGATCTTAATTTTTTTTTAAGTATCTGTGTGTTTCATGTTCTGTAAAAATTTCTGTATATTAGGTTAGTGTATTTGTATTTGTTAACCTAAATTGCTGTTCTATTTTAATATTTTAAGGTAAATGTTCTAGTTTTAGCTAGACTTTTAATTTGTTCATATTTGACGAGTCTTATGTCATTATTTGATATTATGAGATCAATAAATTCTATTCTATTCTATTCATGAATTTTGACAAAAAAATTCATAATCTCCGACCCCGAAAACCTCCACATACCAATTTTGAATAGAATTGGACCATAATCACAGAGATCGTCGACCATCTTCAAGCCGCCATTTTAATTTAATGAATTTTGAAAACAAAAAACATAATCTTCGACCACGAAAACCCCCACATACCAATTTTGAAAGGAATCAGATTATAATTACAAAACTCGTCCGCAATCTTGGAGCCATCTTGAATTTGTGAAAAAAAAATCATAATCCACGACCCCGAAAACCCCCATTTACAAATTTTTTATCGAATCAGACCATAATCACAAAACTCGTCTGCAATCTTGAATTTGTGAATCGGACCAAAATCACAGAGGTCGTCCGCCATCTTGGAGCCGCCATTTTATTATTTGAATTTTGACAAAAAATTCATAATCTTTGACCCCGAAAACTCTCACATACCAATTTTGAAATCGAATCGGACCATTATTACCAAACTCCTCTGCCACCTTGAATTTGTGAATATTGACAAAAAAATCATAATCTCCGACCCCAAAAACCCCCCAAATACCAATTTTGAACGGAACAAAATCACAGAGATCGTCCGCCATCTTGGAGCCGCAATTTTGATTTTATGAATTTTGACAAAAATGAATAATTTTCGACCCCAAAAACCCCCACATACCAATTTTGAATCGAATCAGACCATAATTACAAAACTCGTCCGCAATCCATGACCCCGAAAACCCCCACATACCAATTTTGAATAGAATCAGACCATAATTACAAAACTCATACGACATCTTAAATTCATGAATTTTGACAAAAATTTCATAATCTCCGACCCCAAAAACCTCCACATACCAATTTTGAATAGAATCTGACCAAAATCACAGAGATCGTCCGCCATCTTGGAGCCGCAATTTTGATTTTATAATTTTGACAAAAATTAATAATTTTCGACCCCAAAAACCCCCACATACCAATTTTGAATCGAATCAGACCATAATTACAAAACTCGTCCGCAATCCATGACCCCGAAAACCCCCACATACCAATTTTGAATAGAATCAGACCATAATTACAAAACTCATACGCCATCTTAAATTCATGAATTTTGACAAAAATTTCATAATCTCCGACCCCAAAAACCTCCACATACCAATTTTGAATAGAATCGGACCAAAATCACAGAGATCTCCGCCATCTTGGAGCCGCAATTTTGATTTTATGAATTTGACAAAGATTCATAATTTTCGACCCCAAAACCCCCCCCATACCGATTTTGCAATCGAATCAGACCTTAATTACAACACTCGTCCACAATCCATGACCCCAAAAACCCCCACATACCAATTTTGAATAGAATCAGACCATAATTACAAAACTCATACGCCATCTTAAATTCATGAATTTTGACAAAAATTTCATAATCTCCGACCCCAAAAACCTCCACATACCAATTTTGAATAGAATCGGACCAAAATCACAGAGATCATCCGCCATCTTGGAGCCGCAATTTTGATTTTATGAATTTTGACAAAAATTAATAATTTTCGACCCCAAAAACCCCCACATACCAATTTTGAATCGAATCAGACCATAATTACAAAACTCGTCCGCAATCCATGACCCCGAAAACCCCCACATACCAATTTTGAATAGAATCAGACCATAATTACAAAACTCATACGCCATCTTAAATTCATGAATTTTGACAAAAATTTCATAATCTCCGACCCCAAAAACCTCCACATACCAATTTTGAATAGAATCGGAACATAATCACAGAGATCGTCGGCCATCTTGGAGCCGCCATTTTGATTAAATGGGATTTCATGAATTTTGACAAAAAAAATCATAATCTTCGACCCCGAAAACCCCCACAACCACTTTTGAATTGAATCAGACCATAAACACAAATCTCGTCCACCATCTTGGAGCCGCCATAACTGTTTTTTCCTCTAACATCAGTTAAAACATATGCAAATCTTGGGTACTTAGTTCAATATAATCAAAGTGTTTTAGCATAAGATTCAATAGAAATTAGCTTTCAAGTTCCCAGAAACGCCCCAGTAAAATGGAAAAGTTATAAAAAATCAAAATCTATGAGAGCAGTAAAAAACCTTAATTCCTTGAAAAAAAGGAATTGGTTCGACCTTTAAAATGCTTAGTCTTCAGAAATATCCATTTCCATCAAAATCCCCAAATATGGAAGAGATTACAAAGAATGAAACTCACCAGCTTGTTACTCTTATTGAAAGATTTTCCGCACAGAGTGCACAAATAAGGTTTCTCTCCAGAGTGTGTCCGTTCGTGGCATTTCAAATCGTGCGATCTCGGAAAACCTTTACCGCATTCCGTACATTTATACGGCCTCTCACCTGTGTGACGTCTCATGTGGACAATCTAAGAACAAGTGCACATTTCAGAAATTTCATAGACTGAAAATAAACGATCAGAAAAGCTCAGTTTCATAAGTCAAATAAGAGCAAGGTGAAAATTAAAAAAGATTCTCGATATTATTCAACTTGTAGCCTTATGCTTTTCTAGTAGTGCCCTTATTTACTGCTCCTCCTGTTAATAGTTTTTTCCATTTCTGCTACTATGACGGTCGATACGTTTAACTTTTTCTAGCCTTCTATATTTTGCCCACTACGTTTGTGTCTTTCCTGAGGCATGATTTGTAAGGATTTCTGTCGAAAAAATAAAATAATGAGAAAGAATGAAACTGAGCTTATCCCGATCATTATTATCACAACACATCTAAGCTACTGTATTTTTGTAGGTTATACAATAATACGAGCAACATGGCTAAGTAGTTAATATAAATCGAAATTTATATCAACCACTTACCATGTTACTGGAATTATTGAATTCCTTTCCACAATAAATGCATAAATGTAATTTGGAAGTATCTTTCTCTCCTGTGTGTATTCTCTGGTGGGTTTTCAAGTTGTCGAGGCGGTTGAAGGCTTTGCCACATTCGCCACACACGTGTCGCTTGTCCTGCAACAAATGCACTTTCGTGTGGCGCGCCAGGTGATCGGATCTGAAAAAAACAATCGTACAAACTAATTTCAATTCAAAGAAAATGATAGTATGTATCATATTGAATTAGTGATATCAGGACGAAAATGTTCTTCTTTATTATGGACCTAAAAACTCATTTGTTTTTGGGTTATCGAAAATCATTCTCAACAGTTTCCTTCAATAAAACAAATTTAGATTCAGGAACATCACTAATTTATCTTTTCAGTCAAAAAAACAATTTTTTTTTTAATAGTTTTGGAATTAGATACAAAGGCGTAGAAAGGCAAACAAAAAATATTTTTAAAAACATTTGAAATTGCCACTTTGCACTTTGAACTGACAATTGTCACTTTAAACTAACAATTGTCACTTTGAAATGACAATTGTCACTTTGAAATGACATTGTCATCACTTCGAACTGACAATTGTCATTTTGACTTTGGCAAAACAATTGTCACTTTGAAATGACAATTGTCACTTTGAAATGACAATTGTCACTTTGAAATGACAATTGTCACTTTGAAGTGACAATTGTCATTGAAATGACAATTGTCACTTCGAAGTGGCAATTGTCACTTCAAAGTGACAATTGTCAGTTCAAGTGACAATTGTCGCTTCAAAGTGACAATTGTCAGTTCGAAGTGACAATTGTCACTTCAGAGTGACAATTGTCAGTTCGAAGTGGCAATTCCAAATTTTTTGAAAAATATTTTGTTGTTGGCCCTTTTACGCCTTCGTAGTTAGAGGTGTAGAAGAAAAATTACTATGTTTATATTAATTTTGTTATATTAATCTTCTATAAAATTAAAATTAATCTCAATTCTTTGTAAGCCTAAATCGCAAGAACGGCTGGATTGATTTGACTAGTTTTTTTTAATGTTCGTAATAGCCTGAGAATGGTTGATACGAAAAAAAAAATCAGGAAAGTTGCCTGGAAATTTTGAAAATTTGGCGAATAAAAATGTATTACCATAAAGAAAGTAGCTCAATGGTTAGACTTTCGCCTACCAAGCCAAAGGTCACAGGAACAAAACCCAATCGGGGTATTTTTTTTTTTTTTTATAAAAACAAAGGGTGCTAATTATTTTTTTGAATGTTTGTAATACTTCGAATAGGGTTTTTAAGGAATGAGAGGATTTTTAGAAAAGTTATTGGAAATTTCTTTGTCCTGGAATTTTTTTAGGAATATATAATAAAAATGAATGTCTGTTTGTGTTGGTGAGCTCATAACTTGAGAACCGCTTGGCCGATTTGGCAAATTTGTTTTTCGGGAAAACGAGATAACGAACGAAAAAACGGGATAACGGAAAAATGGGATAAAGAAAAAACGGGATAACAGGAAAACGGAATAACAGGATAACGGGAAAACCGGATAACTAGGATAATGGGAGAAAGTGGTAACAGAATAATGGGATAGTGGGAAAACCGGATATCGGAATAACAGAAAAACAGGATAAAAGGCATAAAACCTAAATGGAAAAACACAAAAAAAAAACAGGAAAAAAATAAATTATATGCGGACGAGTTTTCAGGAAAAAAAAAATAGGAAATATAAGAAATTTGTACAGGACGTCTTTTCAGCTAGTATATAATAAAAATGAATGACTGTTTGTGTTGGTAAGCACATAACTTGAGAATGGTTAAACCGATTTGTCTAATTTTGTTTCGAAAAAACGGGATAACGAACGAAAAAAATGGGATAACGGAACAACGGGATAACAGGAAAATGGAACATGATAATGGGAAAACCAGATAACTGGGATAACTCGGTAACGGGAAGCGGGCAGAGTCAGAGGCATAACCTAGATGGAACAACCCAAAAAAAAACATAGAAAAAATATTAGGGACTATAGAAATTTGCTAGTGATAAAATATTAGTATTAAGTATACTAATATGTTATTACTGTCTGCTGCTATCTTTAAGTAATATACACTATGAAAAATGTTTGCATATCGATCGAAATTACTATATAACAATTTAAAAAATCTGATGCTAATACAGTAGAGACTCCATAATCCGGATTAATTAAAGCTAGGGCTAATCCGGATTAATAAAAAATCCGGATAATCGCGTCTTGCACATTTCACCCTTTTGTTTTATAGTCAAAGTAATATGTTTACGTTTTGCCCTTCTGCACTATACTGAAACACATCCGGCCGTCAAATAATAAAAATATAAATGAGTTACCGCTTTGAAACAACGCGTTCAGACAAGTTAGAACCGATGACCATGGCAAATCTGGATTATCGAATCATGCGATCTGGATTACAAGATACATAATTTCAAAATTTAAGCTTGGCATCAATCCGGACTAGCTAAATATCCGGATTATCAAATCTCTACTGTAGTTACAAACCTTGAATCCTATGTTTTCTTACTGGCCTTGTTAATTTGGCACCTTTTTTTAGGATTCTTTGATGAATCTTTGGGAAGTTTCTCTAACATCAATATTAGTTCACAATAAGAACATAAAATATAATAAATATTGAATTTTTTGCTCCAAACAAAGCATTAATTCATTTATTATTCCCATTGAAACCTTATTTTATATTTTTTTTCAAAAGATGAATTATAGAAAGATTAAATGAAAATAAGGCTTGAATGTTTTTTGGGGAGGTATCATATTGCTTTCATATTTTGGGTTTTCCCCACCCGAAATAAAAAAAAATTATCAAAGAAATAGAAGAAAAGCACCAAATTATTTTCTAGATATATCAATTAAAAAACATCTAGATCATTTTGAAACTACCGTTTTCAGGAAAGAGGCATGCACTAGCAGATACCACAATTTCAATTCATATAATCAAAGGAGTATATTTCAAAATGTTATTTTTTACATTACTTTATAGAAAGTACGAAGGCGTAGAAGGGCCAGCAACAAAATATATTTTTTAAACATTTTGAATTGCCACTTTGAACTGACAATTGTCACTTTGAAATGACAATTGTCAGTTCGAAGTGACAATTGTCACTTCAAATTGACAATTGTCAATTCAAAATGGCAATTCCAGATGTTTTTAGAAGTGACAATCGTCACAATTGTCACTTCGAAGTGACAATTGTCAGTTCAAAGTGGCAATTCCAAATGTTTAAAAAAATAATTTTGTTGTTGGCCCTTCTACGCCTTCGTAAGAAAGCTAAAAATGTTCCTAATATTTAGATATTATGTTATATAATATTGTTTGCAACAGGATCATCAACATTCGAATGTAATTGGCAAGTTCCAAGTATCCAACAAATTGTGGCACACTCAAAAATAATTTGTTAAAAAAAAAACCGGCTGTCAGTTTCAGAAATTATACACACCTTGTAAACGTCAAATCACAAATGGAACATTTCAGATTGGCCTCCTTATCAGCATTCGTCTGGTGCACCTTCAAGTGCCTTATCAAATGCTCTCCCCTGCTGAAAGGCTTATTACAAACCGTACAGACGTACGGTTTGTTGATGTGTTCCTCCTCGACGTGCACCTTGAGGTACTCTTCGGTGGCGAATGCTTTTTCGCACCGATCACATTGATACACCAGCAGGGAACGATGCAAGGTCATGTGACGGGTCAGATGATTGACGCGAGCAAAGGAGGCACCACACACGTGGCATACTTGATTTTTGGTCCGGCCTTTTTTGACGAACAAGTTCTCCGTGTCGGGAAGATCTATTTCTTCGTCTTCCGCCATCGGCTCGTCAAAGTCAAGATCGTTGCTTGTTTCTAACTTTTCGGATACTTCTTTGGGCTGGTCTGATGCACTTGCTAGAGAAATACCATAGGGGTTCAGGGAAGCTTGGAAAAATTGTCTTTTGTTGGAAAATGACGTATCAAACTCCCTTATATTATAATTTAGTGCTTTTTTGCAGCTAATTTGTTCGCTCATCAGAATTTTTGTTACTCCAAACGTTAGAGAAAAAATTATTTAAATAAAAAAAACACCACGTTTTAAAAACGGACTGAAGAGTTAAAATAATTTCTCTTAGCCCCATATAGATTTATAACCCATACAGATTGTCCTGAATATTCGTGAAAATGTTCGCCAGTCAGAAACAAATGAGCTCTACAACCTAAAAAATAATAGTTTAAAAAACTAAAAAACACGCTTTTATAGAAAACCAGACTAAAAAAATAGAAAATAAGAAAACATGTATTTTATTTTGAAAAAAGTGTGGGGTGCATGGTATCGCCTCGGCCAGCAATTACCTGTGATTTGAGACATTTCTTACTTTACTGTCCTAGGTGTGTAATGTACTATATAATTATTGATACCATGCACCCCACACTTTTTTTTAAATATTTTTTTTTTTTTTAATTTTTTATTTTTTTAGTCTGGTTTTCTATTAACGCGTGTTTTCAGTTTTTCAAACTATTATTATTATTATTAAATTTTTTTTTTTATATTATTCTCCAATATTGAATAGAATCGGACCATAATCACAAAACTCGCGGCAATCTTGAATCAAACAATCATGATCTCCGACCCCAAAAACCCCCACATACCAATTTTGAATAGAATCAGACCATAATCACAAAATTCGGCTGCCATTTTAAAGCCGCCATCTTGAATTTTTTAATTTTTACAAAATAATCATAATCTCCGACCCCAAAAACCCCCACATACCAATTTTGAATAGAATCAGACCATAATCACAAAATTCGGCCGCTATCTTGAATTTTTCAATTTTTACAAAATAATCATAATCTCCGACCCCAAAAACCCCTACATACCAATTTTGAATAGAATCAGACCATAATCACAAAACTCGGCCGCCATTTTAAGCCGCCATATTGAATTTTTCAATTTTTACAAAAATCTAATTCGACCCAAAACCCACATACCAATTTTGAATAGAATCGACCATAATCACAAAATTCGGCCGCTATCTTGAATTTTTCAATTTTTACAAAATAATCATAATCTCCGACCCCAAAAACCCCTACATACCAATTTTGAATAGAATCAGACCATAATCACAAAACTCGTACGCCATATTGGAGCCGCCATTTTGTTTTTTTTTTCACACAAAAATGTCTTAATGCATTGTCACCGGAATTATGTACACCTGCCAAATTTCAAATCATTCGGACGTCTGGAAGTGGGTCAAAATCGCGCCCAAAGCAGTCGGTTACAAACAAAAAAACAAACATACAAGTGAAGCTAATATAAAGCGTGTAAAAAGAGTTGAATATGGCCACCGGTTTCATGACAGACATACACGAAATTAAGTGTTTAATTTTCATAATACACTTGTTTGGCAGTAGAAAACCCTCAAACTGTACATTTTCAGTGAATAAATAATTGGTTAGTTTTGTGCTCTCATTATTTTTCAACATTCATAGACGTGATTTTTGGTAAAAGCAACATTCAACAATTTAAAGAATGTTGTTTTCTTGAACTGATATTAATGAATTTTGTACAGACAAGGCCAATTTATATGTACTAATGCTAGTTGAAACGTAACACCCCTAAAATAACCATATCATTAAGGTAATAGCATCCCAAAAAAAATCCGTCGTTGATATGGATGTTGTTACAATTGAATTGGGAGTGTCAGATTATCGGGTATGTTCAAAGAAAATGAAATACTGGAAAATACACACTACAAAATATGGATTTTCTAGAAGTTTTATCGAGTTTGTATTTTTTCTATAAAATATGATTATGGAAAAAATACAAGATTGTTCAGAAGAAGGCTACAAAATGAATACAATTTATGAGAGCTGCATTTCAAAGCTACCATGCACACGTGTTTAAGGCGTGATTTTTATGAACCAAATTAATAACGTTTTTCTCATAATATGAATATATTAAAATGTTTGACTTTGAAAAATGAGAGTGATCAACATAATCTGCAATTTCCTTCATAGTACTTACCTTCGTTTCCTTCAGCTACCTCCTCGCCCTTTTCATCTTTCGTTTTATTCAAGCTGGCCACTTTTTCAATGTCACTGTCCACGTCAGACATGCCGTGTTCAGCCTGCATGTGATGTACAAAACTTTTCTTGTACTTGAATTTGCGGTCACAATAATCACATTCCATAACCTATAATTTCAAATATCAGACCAAATACAGTTGTGGGTAAAAATTGTGTAGCTCTGTTATTGCAAATTTCCCAATGTAAAAACATTGTAACAACAAATTTTAAGAAAAAATTAAAACCTAATATAAAAATAATAAATAATAATATATTTTACCAGTCATCAAGTCACAAACCTTCTTTTCTTTCGAATCATTGGACTTCTTCAGAGATTTTGCCTCTTCAGATTCAACGACACCATGAGTTCGCATGTGTCTCACTAGATGGCTGTTTTTTGTGAAGGATTTATTGCACAGCTGGAAAAATGTTATGTTGGAAAGGAGAATCAATGGTTGTTATTCATAGAAAGTTTTTTTTTTACCAATAAAACATACAATGGTAACATGGTAAATGTGTTGGTAATATGGTCTAAACTTTTCAACACAAAAAGTGATAAATGTGTAGAATGAAAAGGAATTTTTGTTTTGTATAAAGTGTATATTTTCAATAATTGTGCAAAGCGCTTTCGACTTTCGTCTTACTTGCTGTACCTGTCTTGAAGCATTGAAGATGACGAAGTTGAAAGCGCTTTGCACAATTATTGAAAATATACACTTTATACAAAAATTCCTTTCCTATTCACAAAAAGTGAGTTTTCAATAAATATGTAAATTCATGATTCACTATTTTCACAGTGTATATAAGACGATGTTCGAACATGCGCAATTGATATGTGTGTATCTTAAGTCTCTTTGGTCTTAAGTGCAGTCTGTACTTATGGGCTGTTGAAATTGGGCAAGAACTTTAAATGACAAATTTACCTTGTTGCAAGAATAACAATGCCCTACCCCTTTCAAAAGGCTACTTTATATTTTACCAATACACCATCCTCCCCTGGTGATGGTGAGAAGGACTTTACAGCCCCTCTTACCTTCTCATGCGTTACCACTCTTGAGGCCGTTTTGTAGTCCACCAGAGATCTTCTCAAAGGACTCGTCCTCAAGGGAGGCTGAGTAATCCCCAAAATTTGTCAGTGAATATATAGTGTGTCTCATTTAAAATGAAGATAACTCGGATATCGTGATTTTTTAAATCCAGATTTGAGCTTTGGCACAATTGTAGTCCTATATAAGACGTACATTTCCAGGCAGACAACCAACTTGAATTTAAGTAATAAACCGAAACAACGCCAGCCCCCTGAAAGATTTATGGAAGTTACCTTGGTTACGAATGTACACAACCTTGATGAGATTTTTATTTATAGAAATCCCTTCCTGACAATTTCGCTGACAAATAATTATCAATCATTTATAGATGAAAGGTTGAAAATCTTACCGTACAAGTAGATAGATCAGCACCAGTATGCCTCCGCATATGAATTTTAAGCCCAATATAAGTTGTCATAACCTTAGAGCATTCTTTGCATTCAAACATTGCTTTATTAGTTTCCTCAGTACGAGACTTTTTCTTTTTCGGTGATTTTTTATCCTTCTCCGATGGTTCTTCGAATACGAAGTCATCGTCGCTATCTGCCCGGTCGTCTCCATCGCTAATGGGAAAATCATCGAGGAACAATCTATCGGTTTGTTGGTTTTCCGAAGGAGTACTTTTATCGATCGAATCGGGAATTTCTGCATCAATCAGGTCTTCCGTTTTGATTTCTTCGGTTTCGATTTTGATCGGTGGTTCTTTAGACGGTTCTTTCTCTTTATCTTCGGGAACATCTTCGTGTTCTTTAGAATGCCTATATAACTCAGCTGCCGCCTCAAACACTTTGTCGCAGCCTTCACAAGGATGCTTTAGGCCCGGCTTGTCGTGACTACTAATATGGCGAATTAAATGGTTAGTACGGGTGTATTTTGCGTCACAAAATAAGCAATACCTAAGTTTCTCTCCTGTATGCGACCTCAAATGAACTCTTAAACCCTTCTTGGTATGCAGTATTTTTTTGCAGTAAGTGCAAGCTAAATCGTCGGAGGCTTTCTTCTTCGGTCTTCCTCTTTTCCTCTTGATTTCTCTTTTTATGAGAGGTAGATCATCGTCATCGTCAAAATGCACATCTGGTTGTATCACAATATCTTCTTCCTGTCTAGAGACATCCTTTTTATTATCTAGGTGAGCTAGTTCTCTAAGGGTGGAATCTGATTTCTGGCATAGTCTTCTGAACTCGTATAAATTTTTCAGTTTTTCTTCGCAACTGCCGCATAAGTTATTGGGCAAACCATCCCCGGAAGCAACCTTAAAAGTATTAAATTGAAATTCATTATAAAAAAAACTTTTTATTGTACGGGCACTAGACCCACTTACAGGACGGCTTACAATAGTTACATTTAACTATGAATAAAATAAAATATGTTTCATTTAATACTGTCTTTAAATTTTGAAAGCGTTAATTATTATCAAAAAAGCAATAAATATAACAAATGATTAATAATTAAAAATATTGGAAAAATAAAAAAATATATATATAAGAGGAAATATAACAGGAATACAAATTTTAATATAGCTTTTTATAGTTAGACAAACTCCAGAGCTGTCCCAAAGCTGCTTAGTGCTTGTGAAAGCACTCAAAGCACTTTGTGCTTGTAAGCACTGTGCTCCCGAGCACTTTTTTGAACCCGTGCTTAGTGCTTCGAGCATTTTACGAAAAGGCTTAGTGCTTAGTAATCCCAAAAAGTGCTCCCGAGTATTTCAGTGTGCTCTTTTCGGGATTACTAAGCGCTAAGCCTTCCCTTACCTATGAATGTTTTCGAAACATGAACATAATTGGTATTTGGGAGTTTTTGGCATCAGAGATCATTATTTTGTTAAAAACATTCAGGAATTCAAGATGTTAGCTCTGATATGGCTGACGTATGTTCTATTATTGATGGTCCGTGTCTATTCAAAATTGCTATCTGGAGGATTTTGGGGTCACAGCTGAAGGTGCCCACCGTCAAGTGATATAATTGGTGTATTAGAGGGAGGTGTATCATGCCTACTATTATTATTTTTATTCAGGGTAGTGGACACTGCAGATGCATTGAGAATACTAGAGGTGTTTCTACATTTAATATCATCCTTGAAGTACCTTTTAACTTCAGATTTTTTTAAATTTTGAATTAAATTTCGTTTATAATCTCAGTGTGCAATGTAAATTGTAGTTTTGAACCCACCTCAATTGATGCACAAGCTACCAACATATCAGATAGAAGTAGTGTTTGCTCGTCCGAATCACCTTTTATTTCGAACATATTGTGCATGTTTTCATTTGCACACATGCAACATCTACATATTTTATCTATCATCAGCTCCACTTCTTTATTGATCATTTTGAAAAATATAACTCGACTAGGAAAAAACAATTCGTAAACACATAACCGTCAAATGTCAGACCTACGAAAAACCAGTGTTGTTCTCGGGAATTTGTGAGGTGTACCACAATGAATGGATAATTGGGACATGGCGGGAATTTCAAAATAATAGAAGGAAATAGAGTGATTAGGTGATTTCGACGATAGTTTCTAAGAAAATGTATTGGTTTCATTTGCAAATTTGATGAACAAATGATGAATCGCGAACCATAATGAAACGAAATGAAATTTGGAAAAGAAAATTCTGGCACTATACAAGATTTTTGTGTTCCATGGAAACACCGTTGGTCCGCTCTTTGCCTCCACAATTCCGTCACAACTTACCGTCCGTTAACAACGAATTAGGATTTCAAAATAAGACACGTTCCCTATGGTTTCAGTTTTGGAACAATACTAATTTTCATGTTTCATGATTTTTACACATATATGTATTAAGTACCAATATTGATAATAAAGACAAATGTGAAGCCAAAACAAATGAAGCATGACGGCAACGTTGAACTGATGCGCATGCGTGACATATGATAGTCAAGAGTTAATCTGTTAGTGTTGTTTCTCTCTCACTTCTCTTGTTTCTTCATGATTGAACTGAAAGCATAGGTGTAGTATTGCTTTAACGTCAAATTAAAAAAAATAATATCCATAGTGATATTTTATTGCGTATTGTGTTCAGATGTTTGAATTTTCTTGTTTGAATCGTTGTTCAGATATTATTATCGATTTCTTACTATTGTTATAATTTTTGTTGTTTCATTTTCATTAATTTATAGTTGGTTCTAGTTATTAGTGTTCGTAGTTTTTAGGTTTACTTTATAGTCTTTCAATTATGTCCGCGAAAACACAAATTTGTTACTCGGGAACGGTAAAAGATAGACCAATTCTGCGAACTCCAATCGATTCAGAATGGTCGAATCAGTCTAGAAACAAAAATCCGTTTCGATACGGATTTTTTTTCTAAGTCAAATTTTCGACTTATAAATATCTTCCAAAACCCAAAGTGGTCGTATCGATCTCCGGTTTGAACCAAAATGTGGGAAATGCCGCGTAGATTCCAAAAATATAGCATATGTGGTATCTCAATGCGACAGATTCACCGTAAATCATGAAAAATTGAGATAACGGCGAGAGAAATCATAGACCGGTCGACTTTGACATATGCCAAATGAAGAAAACCATCGGAGCGCAATCTGAAAATAACTTTTCTATACGTAAGAAACTCCGCTGATTATATTCTCATGTAATGATTTTTCCCAACTCATTTATTATGTATTTTTTGTTATTCGCTAAAAGATAAAGTATATTTATTTAATTCATTTATTCATTATAATTAGTGCCATCACCTACCATCACAGCTTCTACGATGGGTGCGACATCTGAGAGATCACCATTTCCGCACCTCTGTTAAAACTACCACTAAGTGAGGCCAATGCGTAGGTTAACTTATTTTGTGTTAAAAATACAATAGATCAACAAACGACAGATTTATTAGGGGTAACCTTTGACCAAACCATATAATTGTAATTATAAAATATACAGTATATCATAATTACAATTCTATGGTTCAAACCGCGAAACAAAATTGATTGTTAGTTGATACTATAAAATATAAATCAAGTAGTTTATCAATTCAGTATATTATAAAAAATGCGAGGATTTTGTGAAAATTTTCATCATTTTGCGAGTAAACTTCGAGTATTTTGTTCCACGCTTTCGAGTATTTTGTACAATTTCCATTGGCAACACTGCGTATATGAAATTATTTTCTATTTTGTCGGTGTCTATGCGTTTTTCCTTCCCGTTGATTTGAAATCTAATTTTTCAGTTCGTTCTTTCAAAAATTACGTCGTTCATAAGTGCGTAGGAAAGTGTTTTTAAGAAGTGTAGTGTGTAAGGATACTTTTTGTCAAATGGGCCCCTTTTGATTTTGTGTGGACAATCTAAAGCCGCAGATTCGAATATACACCTGCATTCAGTATCAAAGGCAAGTACACATCTTCACGAATTAACTGATAGTGATATTTTCATAGTCCATCATATTGTATCCATTGAAAATCAAATTTTCTGACAATTTCATTTGCAACTCTCCACCTGTCAAAAGAACTATATTTTCTCGTGAAATGATTTCGAAATATTCTAGTTGCACCACAATAATATAAATGTGGTTGCACATTGAAACGAACCCAAATAAGTACTCACTAATATAAACATAAGCACACATAATCTCGCGGATTTGTTCACTACTCTGCAACTCATTTACCAAACATCTGAAAGAGACTGCGTGATTAATCTAAATCTTCGAAAGAATATTCAGCTAATCTCTCAAATGATACGAAAAACAACAATAGGGTGTTTTCTTCGTGGAATGTCGGAGTTCGGAGGCTTCTAATTCTAGCTTTGATATTGGTGGAGTTTGACAGATTTCACCTTTCAGCCAATAGCAAAGCTAAAATTAGAACCCGCGAATAGTTTGCCTCAAAAAGAAAGCTGAGGAAATAAATATACTGTGTGGTCTGTTTACAAAGAGAGTAAACGTTATCTGAGTAGGAGAGTCTATTCCACATAATTGGGTGATAATGATGACACTAATAGAAAGAGATGAAAGATCATTTGTGAGTCATAGTGACGTATATGGACATGTCATGGCCACCATTATCTCTGGACAGTGGCGGACGAGCGCACTCTGGTATCATCACTTCGAGTTCCGGGCTTCAATCAAGATTTTGATCTTGATATTATTTTATATTTAAAACTTTGCTTTTGTATTTTTTAATTCTGAATAAAACTTTTAGTCACTCTGTATGTTACGTGGGCCACCTGTACAAAGAGAGTAAACGTTATAGGAGAGTCTATTCCCCATAAGACAATGGTGACACTAATAGAAAGAGATGAAAGATCATTTGTGAGTCATAGTGACGTATATTGACATGTCATGGCCACCATTCTCAAAGAGAGTAAACGTTATAGGAGAGTCTATCCCCCATAAGACAATGGTGACACTAATAGAAAGAGATGAAAGATCATTTGTGAGTCATAGTGACGTATATTGACATGTCATGGCCACCATTCCCAAAGAGAGTAAACGTTGTAGGAGAGTCTATTCCCCATAAGACAATGGTGAAACTAATAGAAAGAGATGAAAGATCATTTGTGAGTCATAGTGACGTATATGGTAATGTCATGGCCACCATTCACTCTGGACAGTGGCGCCTAGCGCATTCCGCACTCTGGTATCTGAGAGTTACAGGCTCTTGAATGTATATTGGACCACTCTGTATGTTACGTGGGCCACCTGTACTCATGTCTATGTACGTCACCATGATGCGTTATTGCTACAAGATTCTGATTGGCTAGAGCTTATTAGTGCCTCCTATTCAGATTACGTTTACTCTCTTTGCCACCTGTACTCATGTTCATGTACGTCACTATGACGGGTTAATGCTACAAGATTCTAATCGGCTAGAGCCATCTTATTTACATGCTATCGCTATTTCAATAAGCCGAGTGTGTTGTGATCGACAATGCGCATATGCATCATCAGTTAATTTTCTAACAGGACCGGTTTCTTTAAAATATGAAACTGTTGAAGGATGATGAAGGGTACATTCTCCAAATTTGTTTTGTACAACTACTATGATTTCTTGTTCTTGTTCTTGTTCTTGGAAGGTACTCAGTTTATTTTTGCATCATTATACAAGGCGAGTGTTAATAAAAGACCGAAAAATTATATGTACTATATAACCAATTTGAATGCAACTTTTTACATAAAGTCATTTCAAAGATTCAGGGAAGGATCCTACCAATTATGATGTATTCAAAACAGATCCAGGCAGTATATCACCAATAAACAAAATGTTATTGATATGCAATCAATCACTCAAGCAAGCGCACATAGATTTATTCGACACAAACCTTGAAGAACTACAAAAAATCTGACTGTGTTTGCTTTATTTAGGTTAGTTTAGGTATAGTCTGTATAGTTGTTTGTTATTTTTGTTTTGCTATATTTGTTATTTTTTGTTTGGATATATATATATATATATATATATATATATATATATATATACATACAGTGCTTCTCAAAAGTCCCCTCCCCCCTCTTATTTTTGGAACGATTATACATAAACAAGTGAAATTTGGAAACTGAATATTAAAGGTGATGATAGATGACGAAATCGTCAAAGATGACGTCACAAGGCCATTGTGACCAATAAATGGAACCCCACGGCAAGCGACACCTCTTTTAAAAGGTATCGAAAAAATCTATTCAATGATACTAATTTTGTTTGTGTTTATGGCAGTTTTGGCAACTCGCTTTTGAAAAACGCAAAGCTGTAATGTGAATCAGTTAATAAAACAATTCAAAATTCAAGCTCCGCCTCTGGATAGTTGTAAAATAAGCTGACGTTTTTGTTAGTCTCCCTAATTCGACGTTTTTGTAATTGTCCAAGTTTTTGTACATTTAATAATTTGTCTATTGTTGATCGAACGTTTAAACTGTTTTAGCTGCTTTTGGTACTTTTAATATTTTTGTACATTTTAATAATTTGTCAAACTGTTGTGAGCCGAACGTTTAAGTGCTTCAAGAATCGAAATGGTACGTGCTTTAGGTGATAAAGTAGCAGCGATCCTAATTCTTGGTGAAACTGGACAAAATATTCATGCAGCAGAACGCATTTTTAATGAGAGGTTTCCCGATCGCCCCGTTTCAAGGACTTATTTAAGGGAGCTTCTTCGTAAGTTTGAAACAACGGGTAGTATTAATGATGCGAAACGATCTGGCAGACCTCAAATTTCTGATGAGAAACAAATTGATATTCTGGCGAAGTAATAGTTAATCCTACTTCTTCAACAACTCACGTTGCATCTACCTGTGAAGTCAGTCGAAGTACAGTACACAGGGTGTTGAAAAAAAACAAATTTCATCCATACAAATTAAAAATGGTTCACCAACTCTCAGACGAAGACTAGAATTTTGTGAAAATATGGAAACTAAAATTAACCAACAGCCAGACTATGTCAAAGCAATTTGATTTAGTGACGAAAGTATTTTCTATCTAAATGGAAATGTAAATACACAGAATGTGAGGTATTGGAGTGACGCAAATCCTCACCTGTTTCGTGAAACACATACCCAATTTCCCCAGAAGGTATGTTTGGGTAGGTATCCTGGGAAACCACATCGTTGGGCCTCTTTTTTTAAATACTAATTTAACTGGTGAGGTTTATCTGGAGCTGTTGCAAAACGCAATAGAACCGTTAATCCTTGAAATTTTGGAAGTTAATCCAGATGAATTCGGCAATTTGGAAATAACATTCCAACAGGATGGTGCTCCTCCACACTATTACGGTGCAGTAAGACGGTATTTGGATGAGGAGTATCGTGGTAGATGGATTGGACGACGAGGTTCAACGGAATGGCCAGCTCGATCACCGGACCTCACACCTTTGGATTTTTTTCTGTGGGAGTACCTTAAATCGAAGGTTCACGCCACTGAACCTGACAATATTGACGTTTTAAAACAACGTATTGTTGCACAATGTGAGGCTGTTTCCGAAGACACATTTGCAAAAGTACGAGAAGAGTTTAAAAATAGGATATTTCACTGTCAGGAAGTAAATGGAGGTCACTTCGAGCAATTTCTTTAAGTAGATACTGATTCCTAAATCTGTAATTAATATCATACTGAATGGAATTTAAATTTTAATATTTACTAATGAGCCATTAAAACTGCCATAAACACAAACAAAATTAGTACCATTGAATAGGTTTTTTCGATACCTTTTAAAAGAGGTGTCGCTTGCCGTAGGGTTCCATTTAAAATTATTGGTCACAATGGCCTTGTGACGTTATCTTTGACGATTTTGTCATCTATCATCACTAGTAGGAAAGTTTACAACCTTTAATATTCAGTTTCCAAATTTCACTTGTTTATGTATAATCGTTCCAAAAATAAGAGGGGGGAGGGGACTTTTGAGAAGCCCTGTATATTTCTTTCCCCACTACCATTACTTGTGATTACCAATTGGTGTTTGTAATGAGAACAATAAATAAATAAATGTATACAGGGTAAGTAAGAGAACCCCCGGGGGGATTTCAGAATGTCTATAGAATAACTTTTTGAAATCCCACATTAATGAATTATATTTTGCAGTTGATGCCCAAATAGAAACCAATTCTTATATGAAACATAATTCCTTTACACGTTTAACTATGTTCGCTTGTAGGTTACAAGATTTGAACGTTTATGGAACAGACCTGACCGATCTGGAGGAAAAATCAAGACGCGAAACAGTTTTGATTTAGCTTTTATTAATCTAACAATATTTAAACAACATTTTATTTGTGTGATCAGAACATAATTTGATGAAACATCACAGTGGGGGCGGATACTTGATCTAATATCGCACTACTCGACATTGGTCTCCAATGGCATTATAAAAAACATTTCAAATGTAGAAAACAACAGGTGAGTTTTTTGAAAACAAGAAAATACACTGCGAAAAATATAACTTGTCTGCAAAATTTTTGGTTTCTCGTTCAAACGACAATGCAGAGCTTTTCCGGTTGCATAACCAAATTCAGTATGCAGAAATCAATTGATGTTTCCTGCTCTGAATTATTTTACATAGTATGTAATCTGCAAATTATACTTTGAGAGTTTTTTTGTATTTATGCGTTTGTATGTAAAAAAAATCCGTGGCTAATAAAGGAAATTCGTAATCAGCGACGTCGAAAACTTACTAATCCTAATTCTCTTGGGAAAAACAATATTTCTCACAATTTTAAAATTTAGGTAGAATTTTGGAAATCTCTCTGATGACATTCAGGTATATAAAATTTAGCGATAAATATACAAAGAATATCAAGAAACCTTGATTTTGCTGGACATATGTCTTAAAGTGTTGAATATTTAACACTATTATCTCGTCATTATTACGGATTTTCGAACAATGTTGTTAAACTTAGTAAAACATACCTGGAGAGAGTACACATATTACACAGATAGGTCCAAGACCAAGGAAGGAATTGGTGCTGGTATATACAGTGAGGGGAGAAACTCCCAACTGAGCACCTCACTGGGCAAAAACACTTCAGTATTCCAAGCGGAAATGTAAGCAAACTTGCAATGCGTGAGAGGAAATAACATGAGGAAATAGTTAGAGAGCCGCGGGTCTAAAACAGCGATGAGAAGCTATATACGTCTTCCGTTTGGTGAGATGAAAGACCATCCCTCAAAAACCCTAAATTCCAAATATTTTTGAAATCGGGCAGGGCCCACTCCATTACGGAGGGAAAATGTCTATCGACTGTTTCGACGATTTCTATATGTCTTCCGTTACGATAATTTTGTTTAAAAAGTGACTAGTAATCATCTGACAAAGCGGAAGACGATTTGATTGAGGTGCACTACTAGAAACCTATTTTTGAAAATTTTGGGCCCTAAAATCGACTATCGCAAAAATTCGACGTCTCCTAAATACTTGATTTTGTGTTCATTTACTATGTTATGGTCTTTAAATCGGGAAAATCCGAGTGGAAGACTTTTTTAGTAGGGACCTCAGGGTTGACCAAATAAACATATTGAAAAACTCGCGGGAGCGGCTAAGTTGAAAAATCGAAAACTGCACTTGGGTTCAATCTTAAGCTTCCAACTTTTGCATGGAGCTTCTTCAGGGGCCAGAAAACCTAATTTCCAAAGGGAAGACTTTTTGGCCAACTTTTCACCCCTTCCCCTTTGGATTTTCTCTCTGTTTATTCCTGGTAATCTTTTTCTTTTGACATTTTTTTTCATCGATAATTCAGTGTATAAAGTTCAATAAACTAGTAGTTGATGATAACAGGAATAAATTCCAACCCCTATTCTGTTCGCCCCCGTCTGCTCAAATAATCTATTTGAGCGAGGAAGAGCACATAAATGAACTTAGGGAGATGAATGAATGCCACCAAATGAATTCTTTGGCGTTAGGCTCGTTAACGGTTTATAAATAAATAAAGTTATAAACAATTCTTACCAAAAAATAAATAAACAAAGTTATAAACAATTTTTACCAACTAATTATCAAAAATGATTTTGGTGTCAAAAATTATTTCGGTATAATTCATTCTCTCACATTTGTTCAATTACAAGACTTTTTTTGGTAACAAATTACTGATTGATTATTAAAAGTGTAAATATCTCCTGTGATTTTTTTTTCTAGTTGATATAGCTTACAAATTATTTGAATTGTTCAAGAAAGTTATAACAAGTATAGAAAAATGTTATATTTATTAATATATAACAAGTACATATAAAAGAAAAAAAGTAATATTTTTTAAGCGTTATTCATCATCTTCTGATCAAACCAGTTGTTTTCAGACGGGTAGTTCGGCTCTAGAAACATTTGTGATAGATATTACAGGGACTGGCCTGGTTTACTGAGTGTTATGAGTTATGATCCGTCTAGCCGGCTTACATATATTAGAGCTCGTCCAGAATTGAAACGACCGTTTGGTAGGTAGAGAGGGGGAAAACACGAGTGGACACGATTTGATGTGGCTGCTTATGCTACGGCGAATCTTCACCAGTGGCTTGTCATGCAGCGTTTGAAAGGTTAGGTTTGTTTGATTAATAAATAGGTAGTGCAGTTATTTATTCAATTTTGACAAACAATTCACAATCTCCGACCCCGAAAACCCCCACATAGCAATTTTGAATCGAATCGGACCAAATCACAAAACTCGTCCGCCAAAAACTAGGTCCCGTGTTTCGCCTATACCAAATAATTTGATACGCCTATGGAATTTCTATTAATAGCCACAGTTAGACAATGGTTCGGGTATCTTCGAGAAAAATTGGTTGTTAGGTAGGGGAAGGCCAAAGTGGTCGTTTCAATACTGGACGAGCTCTACGTTCAGTCTCTGGGTACATGACCATAGCATTCCAAGCCATGTGGGGAAGAGTATAGCCATTATAAGGAGTCTACATCCCCAGTTCTCAGAATATACCGGCAACTAAAAGAGCGTTCCTGTGAATTCCGATAATAATTGTTATAACATTTGAGGTAAGTTTATTGAACTTTATACACTGAATTATCGATAAGAAAAATTTTCGAACGAAAAAGATTACCAGGAATAAACAGAGAAAATAGAGGCTCTTCTGAAATATCAACAATCGTTCCTGCTTTGGCAGTCTCTTCGAAACTAACCCGTCAAGTTCAGTCATCACACCCCTTCGTGGTCACTTTGGAGACCTGCAGAACATCACTTTCCAAAGACTCGTTCATCCAACGAACAGCGAGGCTTTGGAACTCATTGCCTAGGGAGGTGTTCCCCGAGGCATACAACCTCCAGAAATTTAAGAAGAACACCAACTCCTACCTTCTTTCCCTTGGTTCCCACGATGTTCTCTGAACATTACAGGATATCCCTTTTCGTGGGAACCAGAACATAAAAAAAAAAGGAAATACAAAGGGGTGGAAAGGGGTGAAAAGTTGGCCAAAAAGTCTTCCCCTTGGAAATTAGGTTTTCTGGTCCCTGAAGAAACTCCATGCAAAATTTGGGAGCTTAAGATTGAACCCAAGTGCAGTTTTCGATTTTTCAACTTAGCCGCTCCCGCGAGTTTTTCAATTTATTTATTTGGTCAACCCTGAGGCCGGACCCTACTAAAAAAGTCTTCCACTCGGATTTTCCCGATGTAAATACCATAACATAGTAAAGGAACACAAAATCAAGCATAACTTTTGCGATGATCGATTTTGAGGCCCAAAATTTTCAAAAATAGGTTTCGAGTTGTGCGCCTTAACCAAATCGTCTTCCGCTTTGTCAGATGATTACTAGTCACTTTCTAAACAAAATTATCATAACGGAAGTCATATAGAAATCGTCGAAAAAGTAGTTAGACATTTTCCCTTCGTACTGGAGTGGGCCCTTCCCGATTTCAAAAATATTTGGAATTTGGGGTTTTCGACGGATGGACATTTACCTCACCAAACGGAAGACGTATGTGGGTCATCGCGTCTCAGAACCCGCGGCTCTCTAACTAGAAGTGCGCAACGCATGGATCAAAATATGCACAGACAGTGCAGATGTGGGTTCCAGAACACTGTGGCATCGAGAGCAACGGAAAAGCTGATGAACTAGCTAGGACGGGCTCATCAACTACATGTATTGTCCCAGAACCTGCTCTCGGAGCGACAAAATCGGCCATCCGAGGCTGCTACGGGACTGGGTCAAACGAAAACAAAGAGAGTGCTGGAAGGAAGCCCCTCTCATGTACCGTCGAAACGAAGAACTGAAGAACTACTCAAGATGAGTAGGAACCAAGTTAGAACAGTAACGGGCCTTCTCACTGGTCACAGCCCAATGAGAGGACAACTGCACAAAATGGGTCTGTACAACGGATAACTTTCCTGCAGACAATGTGGGAAAGGGACAGAAACGGTCAAACATATATTGTCAGTATGCAAGGCACTAGACCGCAAAAGACAAGCCAAGGCTAACCCTCGAAGAATACAGTAGCCAACCGATAAAGAACTTGTACATACTGATACAGGGAACTAGGGTTATGGAGTGGGGAAATTGAAAGATATGGAAAAGGTGCATGTCAGAAAGTTCTGCTGCTTTTTCGGGAGAAAAGAAGTTGTTCAAATTGCGTTGCTATTTTTGCGGAAAACTAGGACACAAGAAAAGTGAATGCAGAAAACTGAAAAAAAGGATTGTCAATAAAAGTCACATAAAAAGTTTTCCTGGTTTTCCTTTGATATATTATTTCTGGAGTGAAATATATATATATATATATATATATATATATATATATCAATATTTCAAAAGGCCCACCCCTACAATTCACCAAAAAAACGAAATCGTCCGATCGCCTTTAGGTTAGAAGCAGAATGAAGAAAACATCATGGAGATTCCAAAAATATGTACTTTAGTAGTGTATGGTTTATGGACCCTTCATTTCAAATTTAGATAATATATGGATCTTTCATTTCAAATATAGGTAGTGTATGGATCCTTTATTTTAGTTTCAGTTGGAAGTAGGTCGTATCTCAAGAACGAGAAGAGTTAGAGTAATTCTGTGAACGGCATTCGATTCAGAATGGTCCATTTAGTATATGCTCATAATTTCGCTTGTGATACGGGCTTTAGTTCACGTGTAAGAGGGGCTGTAAAAGAAAACCGGAAGGCACAAAAGAGGCTGACAACTAACAACAATATTATGAATCCCTCAATATAAAATCGATGGCACAGGCATTGGATGATTTGGAATATTGAACGTGAAAAGAGTACATGGAATAATGAAACACATATGAAGAAATAGCTTTACATTTTTGTTTGGACGAGTAACGGACATTCTGCAGGCGTGTTGAATTTTTTCGGTGTATTTCATGGTTATACTGCACACCCTTGATATCATTAATTCATAACTATTATGCTCATGAATTATTCAGAAAACTATATTTTCATTATTGAATGAATGTGGTTTTTTGTGGAGGAATAACGTTTCTTGACATGTTTTTTGGGTAACCTTGCACAGTCTGAAAATGAAAATATAATCAGGAAAATCTATACAAGTGTAGAAAGGGCAAACTAATTAGTTCACCCGATAAGTTATTGCGTTCACCAAATTATATTTCCTATAGAAAAATGATTCAATTGGTCAATAATTCGTCGTTTTCTGAATTTGCATATCAAAAAATTTTTTTTTTCAAAAATTCAATAGATACTTCTCTATATAGTTTTTGCTTGACGTTTCGGGGACTATATCTGCCCCCGTTCTCGAAATCTTCTAAATCTCCTTTAATTGTTTTGATAATTTGGATTTCTTCTCGCAGAGTCTTTTTCGCTTTTTCAACTAACGATGTCAATTGAGATCTGCCAAAAAAGTTTGAGGTGACGTATTGCTCATTTGATATATTTTTCTCCTCTCTTGATGTGGTTCTTCCATCAAGATTTTTGTCCTATTCCATTCAATCGTATGATCGCCATTGGATGTGAGGATATGTTCTGCAATTTTTGATCTGGTTATTTGTCGATTTCTGATGTAATTCTGATGTTCACTTTGGCGCACTTCCAATGGTCTTGACGTTTCCCCTATATAACTATCACCACACGAACAAGGTATGTTGTAAACACAGTTTTTGGTACTTTCTTCCGCGTTTTTTGGTTTTGTTTGTGTTAGTATAGATCTCAGTGTGTTTGTTGTTCTAAATGATGTTCTCACATCATACCTATGTCCAACTCGTTTGATCTTTTCAGATAATCCGGGGACATAAGGTATTATGATGGTTGTGAAATGTGTGGGTGGTGGGAGTACTCCTGTTGGTTGTGTTAATTGGTTGTTTGATGGATTTTTGTTTTCAATGTCAGTGATTGTTTTTTCCACAAACTGATCCGGATATGCATTTTCCTTGAGAACAGATTTTATGAGGTCTATTTCTTCCTGTAGATTCTGGTTGGAATTGCAAACTGTTTGGGCTCGATTATAGAGACTTTAACTATGCCTTTTTTACACTGGTGATGGTTTGAGTTGTAGTGTAGATAACGATTGGTGTGCGTCTTCTTACTGGTATGGCGATGGGTTCTCCTTTGTCACCCATTTTAAGTAACATATTCATGGAATACTTTGAAGAATCCTTCGTTGGAACATTTCACAATGGTCCAAAAATATGGTGGAGATACGTGGATGATGTTTTCGCTATCTGGAATCGAAGTGAAGAAGAATTAAACATTTTCTTGGATCATATAAACGGTCAAGAACCGACGATCGAATTCACGTTAGAATCAGAACAAAACAACCAACTCCCCTTTTTAGATGTCATGATCCAAAAATCATCATCCCGAATGGAAACAGAAAGAAGACGCATACCAATCGATATCTAGACTACAACTCAAACCATCATGCCAGTGTGAAAAAAGTCTCTATAATCGAGCCCAAACAGTTTGCAATTCCAACCAGAATCTACAGGAAGAAATAAACCTCATAAAATCTGTTCTCAAGGAAAATGCATATCAGGATCAGTTTGTGGAAAAAACAATCACTGACATTGAAAACAAAAATCTATCAAACAACCAATTAACACAACCAACAGGAGTACTCCCCCCACCTACACATTTCATAACCAACATAATACCTTATGTCCCCGGATTATCTGAAAAGATCAAACGAATTGGACATAGGTATGATGTGAGAACATCATTTAGAACAACAAACACACTGAGATCTATACTAACACAAACAAAACAAAAAACGCGGAAGAAAGTACTAAAAACTGTGTTTACAACATACCTTGTTCGTGTGGTGATAGTTATATAGGGGAAACGTCAAGACCATTGGAAGTGCGCCAAAGTGAACATCAGAATTACATCAGAAATCGACAAATAACCACATCCAATGGCGATCATACGATTGAATGGAATAGGACACAAATCTTGATGGAAGAACCACATCAAGAGAGGAGAAAATTGAAAGAAACGGCCTGTATTCTTCTTTCCAATAACAACTGCTTTTCAACAAATTCTGTTGAAATGGATCATACATGGTTACCTCTACTCAGAGAGAAAGTGAGATATGGTAGAATGCTAATAAACTGATCTGAACAACACCCCATATATCAAATGAGCAATACGTCACTCTCAAACTTTTTTGGCAGATCTCAATTGATATCCGTCAGTTGAAAAAGCGAAAAAGACTCTGCGAGAAGATATCCAAATTATTAAAACAATTAAAGGAGATTTAGAAGATTTTGAGAACGGGGGCAGATATAGTCCCCGAAACGTCAAGCAAAAACTATATAGAGAAGTACCTTTTGAATTTTTGAAAAAAAAAATTTTTTGATAGGCAAATTCAGAAAACGACAAGTTATTGACCAATTGAATCATTTTTCTATAGGAAATATAATTTGGTGAACGCAATAACTTATCGGGGTGAACTAATTAGTTTGCCCTTTCTACACTTGTATAGATTTTCCTGATTATATTTTCATTTTCAGACTGTGGAAGGTTACCCAAAAAACATGCCAAGAAACTATATTTTCACATTTGAACATAAAGTGTCTTAGTTTCCATGCAGTACTGATTATTCTTGCATATCCTATTTTTTGGTCCTTCGGCGCTGTTGCGATTTGGCAACTATCCCAAGCATTCACGCTCGTTTGACTCAATTCTGGAGATGGCCTAAGGGTACCCAGTCGGGCCTAGGGACTAGCGGCGCAGATGCGGGCCTCTCTTCTCCACTAGTACTGGTTATTGGGGTAGTACGCTCGTACTCGCTTTTCTCCAAGCTATTTAACCTCGGGGTGGTACGCGACAGGGGTCGTCCTGTCCGACCCGATCTGCGCGTAGGTCACTTCCGAGTTCACTATTGACACATATTCCGGACTCTGATACGACACATCCGAATAATATCCGGGATAGGAAAGGTTCGTGACGCCGGCGATCGGCGATTGCTGGTAGATTTGATGGTTGGGCGATTGACTGGGGGTGTGCTGCGACGATACTTGGTGAGGAGGGGGTGGACTAGATGTTAGCGACCAACAGTTGATGGGGTTGCCCACTATGGTTGTGGGAGTCTGGGTCTGCATGGAAGCCATGGCCGGCCAGCTGGTGTAGGTCGGACCACTCGAGCTGTAGAGCGGTTGTTGTTGGATGTGGTCCGGAGGGTTGTATACTGGAAAAATAGTAGAAATCCAATTAGAGCTCACAGTAATACTGAGTGATAACATTATATACAGGGTGTTTCATAATTGAATGCTGATCCTAAAGGGCGATAATCCTTGGATTGTTTTAAGAAAAAATATTTTCATGAACATAGATCCGCAACCGCCGCATTATTTCTGAGAAATTCACCAAAAAAATCACATTTTCCCTGATACCTCTAAAACTGCTTTGTACTTTTTTTTTCAATTTTGGTGCGCATAAATAGTTATCGATATCTGCATCCCTGATTTATTTACGATTTTTCGAAGAGAAGTCTGCACGGTATCAGCATAATAGAATGCATTTTCAATGACGTCCCTAGGATGTTACGATCGAAAAATGAAATGAGAAAGAAGCTTACCGGAATATAACTTTTTCTGACGTAAAAAGGTCCGCTAAATCCAAAAAAGTGACCGTCCCGTCAATCGAACCGCAGCTAAGAGAGCTATAAGTGAATCCGAGGGCGACATGGAAAAAAAAATGCCCCTTCTCGTAAATTTTATTTTCACGCAATTTCAATAAATCGTATACTATCAGATTCGGGAGAAAATTTCCTATCGGAATAAGGAACATTCGCGAAAAAAATTCGCTTCCGTATGGAAGATTTGGCAATCGGAATATTTCCTGCGTTCCAATCAAAAAAATTCAGAGGAAGAAAATGTTTGCCGTGATGTTCTGTGTGCATTCTGCAATTTTTTTTGAAAACCCCTTTAACCCCCCCAAAGTGAACATTTTGGGCCCCCCTAGTGCTCCTCTCTACTCAATAGTATAGGCCCCACAGTTGGTTGGCTTGAAAAAAAGCTCTCACACCTACTGTGAAAAAATCAGATCTCTACGTGCAGAGGAAGTCGTTGTCAATTTGGGTACCAAAAAAATCCTACAGATCGACGGTGATGAAAGAAATATGGGTATAGACGCGACTAGCTAGCCGAAGTAAAGCGGGAAACCAGATTCCGAAAGATCGAGAAGTTTGTTAAAGCGATAGAAAATCATAGAAAGTCGATTCGCATAAGATAAATGTATACAATTTTTGGATTACGGGAAGAGCTACAAGATCTTCAAGAACACACAGCAAGAGTGAGTGCATTAGGGTTCTGGGAAATTGTGAAATACTAATTTGCTATTTGGTAGATTGAAAATAGTTCAGAAATGCTCTCCTTCAAATATTCTTCAGTCAGACGTTATTCGCATAATTCGGCTACCACGCTAGGCGAGGAGTTCTATCCTCGAATCAGGGCGTAGAACGAAAGGGCAAGTTCGAAGTTTTCCATTCGTCTAAAAGACGAAAGTTCACTTTTGTACGTAGAACTAGATGAATATGACCTTTTTATCGGAATAAGATAAGAATCGTATATTTTTTATAGTCACTTTTATTTACCATTTTCTTTTATGAATAAATTTGTTTTTAACCTTAAATAGTGTCATTACTTGCGGTAAACGTAAATTTGCTAACCCAAAGGGAGAATCTCAGACCCTTCACTAACCTAACCTTAAGGAAGAAAATCACAGATCAGACTAGACATTGCTTCTAGCCGAATCTACTACCCATCGGATGAATTAGGTGACAAAACCCCAGTGCCGATTGTAATTTTGAGGAAATTAACCTCAAACAATAAAATTCTGGTCACATCCACTGGTCAGGTTGGTGACAGCGTGCGTTCACTCGCAAGAGTGGAAGCTGCCAAATATATTTTTCTTTGTCCATGTTGGGTAGAGTTAAATATCTCTTTTTCTAACAACTTTGAGGAAAAACGACAATAGTCAATTTCTCTTTGTACAAATGGTGATATCGGCGAAATAATTTCCTTGAAAAAATAAAAATAAATTACAGGCTTTAGTCTAGTATTACAATGGTGACAACGGTGTGGGATTTCGTTGAATAGTCTCACAGAAAAAACAATACGAAAAGTAAACGAGACATTAGTTTTTTGAAGTTCATTATTACTGAAAAAGTAATAACATGCCATTGACAAGTATTACAGATTACTTTTCCTGTTACTTTTATGAAAACAATTTCGTATGATTCAAGACCAGGGCCGGTATCACATTTGCTAAGCTTAAATTCTGGTTATATTTCATGTACTTCGGCCCTCTTTCTTCCGTTTTGGAGCTGTCTGAGTACCGTTGTAAATTAGCACTTGTGAGTTGCAGTTCTTTGGTATTCCATTCCTTTCTTCCAGGGGATGAAGTTCATAAGGTATATACAGGGAGATCATTGTGTCAGATAAAAAAAGATAACACTAGATCCAGATTTTTCAGAGGGTTCCAAGAATATCAAAACGTAGTTACAGGGCATTGTATAAAAAAAAGTTTTATTGTGACATTCCAATGTAGAAAATATTGATGATCTGGAACTGTATTCGACAATCCATTTTTCGTGGTAAACAAATTCCCAAGTCACGCTCATTACGCTGTGTATTTTTTAATGCAGTTCAAATATTGACAATAAAATCGATTTTCATTGCGCTCCTGCCTACTTAATATGCTGATGTTTGAACATAAGATGGCGGAAAATAACACATTTTAATGTAAAATAAAGGCAAATACACTTTAACAATACCAACGAGACATTTGTATCCAAATAATATGTCTAAGGTCACCTTTTGCAATGTAGGAACGATATTTGTTCAATAAATTCTGCCGTTAGTCGATTCACTTCGGCTAATATTTGTGTAAAATTATTGATACGTGTAGGCCCATACACATGGTGTTTCCTAACTACGGTACGAAACTTCAGGGGGTGATTCGTTAGGTCATTTGACAAAAAAAAGTTCCTATGAACATATGTCCGAAGTTGCTTCGTTTCTGAGATACAGGGCGTTGAAGTATTAAAAAAAAAGGTATTTATAAAATATCCTGAATATCCTGAAACCGATGTGGTTGAAATGTGCTACAGATATTTGAAGTAATAAGGCAATTATTTGGCCCCAAGTAGGTCCAGGGGCGTCTCAGTGGGCACCACAGCCAACAATACTGAGAAAAAAAAAGTATTTTTTTTTGTAGTATTTTATTTTTTCTGATTAAACAACTGAAAATACAACTCTTTGGTCCCTTGTGTTTTATTCATATCAAGCTTCGTTTTCGAGGAAAAAATACTTCAACTTATTCTACAAATTATCCATGGACAACATAAAATACAAACCTAAAGTAAAAAATAAACAATTTCGACCTTAAAGTAAATGAGCAAAGTGTCCACCGTCTGATAAAATACACGACTGCTATCGATGTGTCATTGATTGTCTGACACGTTAAAAAATACCTGGAGTATTCCTTATGACATTGCAACTGTCACTTATTCGATTCCTCAAGTCATTCACATCTAGTATAGGGGTTTTATGAATGGGAGCTTTCAGATGACCCCATAAATAGAAATCTAGAGGATTCATATCAGGACTGCGAGAGGGCCAATGTTGAGGTCCTGCACTTCCAATCCAGCGATTAGGGTAGGTGATGTCGAGATGCTGACGAGCAAGAACACTAAAATGAGCTGGAGCTCCGTCGTGCATAAACCACATGTTGCCTCTTACAAGTACGGGTACTTCTTCCAACAAAATGGGTAAGTAATTTTGCAAAAAAGCCGTGTAGGATGGACCTGATAATCTTGCTGGTAAAAAAAAGGGTCCAATTAGGTAGTCACCAATAATTCCTACCCAAACGTTCAACGAAAATCGTTGCTGAAAATGACTTTCTCTAATAATGTGGGGATTTTCGTCGGCCCAGAAATGGTTATTGTGAAAGTTCATATAGAATCTCGTGAAGAATTTGCCTCGTCCGTAAATAAAATATTTGGTAAAAAATTATTATTGTGTGCCATCGTATGAATCAACCACCTGCAAAACCTCAATCTTGGGAGAAAATCCCTAGGCAGTAGAGCTTGGACCCGCTGTATGTGATATGGGTATAGGAGGTTTCTTTTTAGAACTTTCCAAACTGTTTTTGGGCTTACTTCAAGCTGCAGTGCAATCTTCCTGGTACTATTTGAAGGATCTTCTTCTATCGCATCGAGTATAGCTTCTTCTAGTTCAGGCGTTGTTACAGTTTCTGGTCTTCCACCACTTACATTTTTATTAAAACTTCCAGTTTCACATAAACTTGCATGTAGCGTTCTAAATGTTTTAGCACATGAAATAACTCTGTTAAGTTATCTATCCTGGTAGATTCTCCGTGCTTCTTCCGCATTTCCATATGCTAATCCATAAATAAAGTGCATGTCAGCCATTTCAGCGTTAGTAAAAGTATTCATGATGGAATCACTGCTAATTGACAACTCTGACTTTTACTGATATGACAATACTATCACTGTCAGCTGGTCTCCATAGCAGGTAATCATGATTGTAGAGTGCCTTCCTTTTTTTTGTTCTCGAAAACTAAGCTAAATATGAAAAAAAAACACAGGAGGCCAGAAAGTTGTATTTTTACCACGCTTATAAAAAACTTTTTAGAACCCACGCTTATATTCAAATGCACTGAAAAGGAGAAAATAATTTTCTTCTCGGTATTGTTGGCTGTGGTGCCCACTGAGACGCCATTGGACTTACTTAGGGCCAAATAATTGCCTTATTACTTCAAATAGCTGTACCACATTTCAACCACATCGGTTTCAGGATATTCAGGATATTTTATAAATACCTTTTTTTTATACTTCAACGCCCTGTATCTCAGAAACTAAGCAACTCCGGACATATGTTCATAGGCACTTTTTTTTGTCAAATGACCTAACGAAACACCCCCTGAAGTTTCGTACCGTAGTTAGGAAACACCCTGTATTTCTTTTGCAGTCATTCTACATCGACATTATGAATTCAGATAATTTTGGGCATATAAAGTGTCATAGCTGGGAGACCGAGCTTTGCTCGCTGTTATTTTTCTGTAAAATTGTGTTTTTTCGGAGATAGGTACTTATTTAGATAAACTTGAAATATTCGGATAATGTTATAACTCCATCTCATAGGTTTCTTTCCTGAAAGAAAGCAATTTTACACAATTTTTTTTCAAATCATTTAACCTAACCTAATCTACCAGTATTTTAGACGTCATAGTTGAACCTGGTGGATTCGCCAGTTTTTTTCAGATGTCGTAGTTGAATATGGTGGATTCGCCTGTTTAACCTAACCTACCATATATTTATATATACAGTGCGCGGCTAAATTATGGAACAAATTCGATATTTTGCAAGCAATGTACTTTTGACAAAAATCCTGAAAGAGGTCGATTTTTGTTTTCAAATTCCGATTTTTGAATGTATATTCTGAAGAGGTTATGTCCCTGGTTTTGACGTAATTTTTTAAATTGAAATAGATGTCTTGTGATACTTCATCTGAAAGGTCTTTCAATACTGCATTCAATGAAATAAATATTTGATTTTTTATACAGGTGAACAAAAATTAATATTTTATTTAAATGTTGTATTTTATTGGATAAAAAGTTATTCTCTTACTGAAATATTATATTGATTTTTGTTCACCCTGTACAAACAGATACAATTATTTATTATCATCGAATGCAGTATTGAAAGACCTTTCAGATGAAGTATCACAAGACATCTATTTCAATTTAAAAAAATTACCGATTACGTCACCACGTCAAAATCAGTGACATAACCTCTTTAGAATATACATTCAAAAATCGGCATTTCAAAACAAAAATCGACCTCTTCCAGGATTTTTGTCAAAAGTACATTGCTTGCGTAATATCGAATTTGTTCCATAATTTAGCCGCGCACTGTATACAAGAATTGCTCGTTTAAAAATATGAGATTCGGAAGTTTTCTTTGACATCTTTTTCATTCAGTTGTTTTATATTATTTCTACAACTTTCATCTTAGTCCTGGGGATACTTTGGATTCTCATCCTGCCAATCTCTCTTAAAATGTCCGCTTCTACCACATCTGAAATTGATTGATTATTGGCGCTCTTATTCCTGGGTTCCAGTTTTTTTACAATCTTTTATTTACTTTCTCCTGTCCCGATGTATGTAATCAAATCTTACAAGTTAAATTTACCCACTTCTAGTAGTCCGATTAACGTGAAATTTAGCAGGTGTTCATAGTTCCCGTGACAATTATAAACTTTTTGTTGAGAAAAATATGGCGGCTCCAAGATGGCGGACGAGATTTGTGTTTATGGTCCGATTCGATTCAAAATTGGTATGTGGGGGTTTTCGGGGTCGAAGATTAGGAATTATTTGTCAAAATTCCTGAAATCAAAATGGCGGCTCCAAGATGGCGGACGATCTATGTGATTATGGTCCGATTCTATTCAAAATTGGTATGTGGATATTACGAATTTTTTGTCAAAATTCATAAATTCAAGATGGCGGACGAGTTTTGTAATTATGGTCAGATTCTATTCTAAATTGGTATGGGGGGGTTTTGGTGGTCGGAGATTATGAATTCATTGTCAAAATTCATAAATTCAAGATGGCGGCTCCAAGATGGTGGACAAGTTTTGTGATAATGGACTATTTCTATTCAATGTTGGTATGTCGGGGTCTTTGGAGTCGGAGATTATGAATTTAGTCGAGAATTATTGATTTTTTGTCAGAATTCATAAATTGAAGATGGCAGCTCTAGGATGGATGGCGGACGAGTTAACGTTTATATGGTCTCCTCATTGAAGAACTAGATAGCTCAGAACTCACAAGAAACATTTCTCATAATGACGATGCATTAACAAAAATGCATAGATTAAAGCGTATTTAGTAAAAAGCACAAAATAAAATAATTGATAAAAAAACCTTTTTAAAGACAAGATTTTATTCAAATGCGCAATAATTTTTTACTTTTTAGCGCATTTGAATGAAAGCTTGCATTTCAAAATGGTTTTTATTAATTATTTTTGTATTTTGGAAATTAGTACTGTTTCTGTAATTTTAACTACCGACATTGACTTAATAAATAATAATAAAAAATCGTTTATTTCAAGTAAAAAATTATTTCAGTAAGTACTTAAGAAGCACAATGAATTTGAAAATTTGTGCGTGCTTCTATTCAAATAATATTGCATTTTTATATTATATTATGTTTATATTATATTATGTATCTAAACATATCAAGTTCATAACATAAAAGGAATTTTGTGTTGAAACAAAATGGTCAGTAACAAATGTGGTTGAATAAGACAATTACAGGAATATATGGTTAAAGTTAGTGCTTAAAATCCATGGTTTTATATTTCTTTTTATCTTTGCAAATTTTACTGCTTTAGCTTCCTGTGGTAAGGAATTATAAATCTTTGGAGCCAGATATAATAAGGATCTCTTTACACTAGTATAATAAATTCTAGGTAACATGTTTACTTTTAGATCTAGTATTTATCTCTGATTGGTGATTAGTTATACTATCATTGATTTTGTTATTACACAATAATCTCATCACAGATTTAACATATAGTTGTTGAATTTGGAAGACATTGGCCTCATTAAATAGGTCTACAGTGGAAACCTTTTTGACTTAAATAAACATATTTTCAATAATGCTTTTTGAGTTACTTCCAATGGTAGTAAGAGGTTTTTGAAAGTAGCTCCCCATATGCAAATTCCATAATTTAGAACAGATTCTGCCAATGCATAATAGATATTTATCAAAGATTTTTTTGACATCGAATTTCGCAATATGTAAAATTTGTGTAGTAATTTACGTAGTTTAATATTAACGTAGTTAATGTGTGTATCCCATTTTAAAAGATTATCAAAATTTACACCCAAGTATTTTATGTTATCAACTGAGCCAATTTTTATATTACAGTTACATTGATTGTAATTATCACAATCATATTCATGAATAACAATAGAATCAATATGTGGTAGACCAGATTTTCTCATAGAATAGCATACGAATTTTGTTTTATCAGTGTTAACTGTAAGTAAGCTACAATCTAACCAATGTTTTACAGTAGAAATAAGTTTTTCCCTTTTTCAATTGCATCTTTCCAAGTATCAGCTTGAATAATAATACATGTATCATCCGCAAAGCATACCAGACAATCTCCAGTAACAACTGAAAAAATGCCATTCACATATATGGAAATTAATAAGGGCCCAAAGACAGTACCCTGTGGCACACCACATTCCACCAGACACGGTGGACTCAGAGCATCTCCAATTTTAACTTGTTGCTCACGTTCATCTAGGTAAGATGCGATTAGTTTATTTGGCAATTCAGAGATGCCCCAATTATCCATCCGTTCCAGTAGAATGTGGTGTGGCACAGTGTCGAAAGCCTTCGCCAGGTCGAGAAAAATGGTCATGCACTTTTTGTTTGAATTAAAGCTGGATACTATCTGACTGCTAACCTCTATGAGGGCATCCTCAGTACTACTCTATGACTCTCTAAAACCAAATTGATTACATGAAAGAAGTTTATTTTTATTTATGTAGTTAGTTAGACGAAGTTTGATGCATTTCTCAACAACTTTACTGACACTACTGGTCAGAGCGATTGGTCTGTAATTTTGTAACCTATCCTTAGGTCCATTCTTATGTAGCGGTACTATTATTGTATTCTTAAGTGAGTTGGGAAAGATCCCTGTAGAAAAAATTTAATTTATTAAGTAAAGTAAAGGCTGAATAAGGTATTTATGATATTGTTTTATTATCATATTTGAAATGTTATCCAGGGCGCAAGAGTTATTATTTTTGAGTGAACCTATAATAATGATCAATTCATTTTCATTAATATTGTCTAAAATAAGTTTTTGGTCTACCTTATTTTTATTTTTGACGCTAATTTCTTTCCAACAGAGCTAAAATATTTGTTAAATTCTTGGACGATATCTTTTTCTTGTAAGTATTCTTTATTATCTTCACCAATAATCCTAGTAATACTTTGTTTGCCTTCAATTTCATTAGTAGCATGCTTTATAGTTTTCCAAGTTTGGCGAGGATCATTTTTATGTAAAAAGATTCTTAAAATAGTTGGCTTTGGCAGAGTTTAAAAGTTTGGTTAATATCTTCCTGTAATCATTATACATTTTTTTTGATACATCAAGAGGATAGACTGCTGATAATTTTTTTAGGTTGTCACGTTCTCTAATAGATGCCAGTAATCCTTTTGTTATCCAAGGTTTTATAATTCTATTTTTGCATCTTATATATTTTTCACTAGTGCAATAGTCAATATGTTCAGATACATTATTTATAAAGTTATTAGCACAAACATTCGGATCTGATTCTCCGATCACATCTGTCCATTTTTCCAGGCTGAGACGAATTGCTAATTTTTGTTCATCTAGTTTTTTTGTAAATTTTTTGGAATTACAAATTTTGTTTTTGTTTAATGCTATATTCAGAAGAATGGAATGATGATCGGAGTATCCACCCCTTAAAATTATACCCTCAGATTTAAAATTAGATTTAACAAAAAAGTGATCAATACAGGAGCGACTACCACCAACTTCCCTGGTAGCACTATTTATTTTAGTAACATATCCATTTGAGATTAATGAACTTAAATAATTATTAGTAACAAAAGACTGTTTCATGAGATCAATATTTGTATCACCGCAAAAAATTTCTATATCATTTGATGAAACCAAATTGTGTAAATATACATTTATACTATCAGTAAACAATTCTTGGCTTATACTATGACATCTGTATATACCACTAATGCCTATTTTTATATCATTTTTAATTAAGAACATTCTTAAAACTTTTGCACTATTAATTGAAACAACCTCTGAATTGATAAGCAGGTTACTTTTGATATAAAAGATAAATCCATCACACTTATTTGATACACTTTCATTATAACACAATGTATATCCTGGAAGCTTCAGGTTGTTTGATTTGTATACCACATTATTAGTTTCTGAGAGTGCAATAATATCGAACTCTTTATTAAGTGAAGATAGATTTGAGGTCAAGTTCACAAAATTACAGCAAATGCTTCGAACATTGAGGTGAATAACGTTGAGGTGAATAACATTGAGGTGAATAACGTTATCTCATGTACATGCTGTATACCAAAGATATGAAAATAAAAACTAATTTAATATAGCGACATACCAAATTTGAAACCTGTATCTTCAAAACCATTTGAAAAATTGGGGGCGTACCACACCGCGTGGTCACCTGATACAGCACAGTTGTCTCTTTTTTTCTTTCCGCCCAAGTACCTTTTTGCATCAGAAACGTTTCGCTGGAAAAACGTTACACTAAAATTCGACCTTGAAATTTTACTCTCATCGCGCCCAAAGAAATTTCACTTTAAAAACATTACAGTCTCATGTCCTCTTGTACAACGCTCAATAGAGGGCAGGCAGTCCAATAGATCCTATCGACGTGACGACACAGACGAAACAATGACCTAATTGTGTGGTACCTGGGTACACGATTGGAAATAATTGAATTGACTTTTTCAATGAACACGAAATAATATGATACTAGGCTCTAATTGATGACGATTTTTACGTGTTACGATTTTATTCGAAAAAAATCTTACTTGAATTATCTTAGGAACATTAACGTATCATTGTATTTGTCATAGACGATTCTACGTCAGATAAATCAATAGTCTAAATGTGTGCACGATTAATTTAACTTGATTATCACTGTTTTCCCCTCTTGTTTCCATGATAGTAGTGATGATACGACTGAATTATTCCGTCGTTCAGAACCTTTGGAAATCATGACCAAGGTTACCTCAGCAATAAAATCCAGCAAAGAACCCTGCACGAAAACATATGGGAAATTAGCTCTCGGTCGAATTGGCTGAAATTTTATTATGTTACAGTAGGATGGGTCATTAGAAAAAAGTGTGAGTTCAATTGATTTTGTATATAAGCGGCCAAAGTTCGTAAAAACGTAGTATTGGGGTAGGATTGACAAAGAAAAAAACTGTTTTTTAGTCGAAATAAGACAAAGTAAGGATGAAAATATATTGATCGGAACTCATAAACATCATTATAATCTTATTGATGATAGTACATTAGGGTGTATACGGGGCATAGTAAAAAAAATCGTTTTTTCGGATTTTTTTCCAGCACTATTTCAAAACCAACAAGTTGTATTTTGTTAAGATATCATAGTTTCAGTCTATTTTAGGCGAAAAAACGTGTTTTGTTTCTTAATGACTCTCTCTGTTTGAAATATATATATTTTTTAATTTTGCGTATACCCCTATACTGAAAACAATTGACAGATCGTTTTTGATAACAAAAAAAGGAATTAATTGCTACTGCCCATTGAATAAAAGATAGGGTAACATTCTGATGAACTCAATTTTTCAATATAACCTTTCATTTAGATAAAGGGTGCGTTACATTTATTTTAGGTCATTTACAATGTTTTTAACGAATAACTAGAAAATTGTTCCGTTAATTTGGACCATATTTTACTCACAATATTTTGAAAATGTTGACTATTATATACGATAGTTTTATCAGCTTTGTATGTTGCGTTTCTAAGATATGCATTTTTGAAGGTTACGGTATTACGATATCGATTTAACAAAATTTTATGGAACCTTTTCGAAATCAATTATTTGATACTATAAACAACACAAACCACACTCAACAACAATTTAAAACTCAACAGTATAGACTCAAAAAAAAAAATCGAATTATAAATAACGACTTCTAACATAAAAAGTCAATTAATATTATGAAAATTATAATATAACAAATCGAAATTGTGGTAAAATGTTTTTTTTTCATGATGTTCAAAGGTGGACCCTTGATTAGCTCTCTCCAACATTCATGATCAAATGGAAATTGCACTCAACCTTTCACCACGATCTCTCATTATATTTATTTGTGTTTTTATCTTTCTTTTTTAACATACAATGCTTTTTTGATATTCCTGTGTTGATTCTCCTGAATTTTCTGTGTTGTTTCTAAACTTATTTGTTATTGCTTTGTCCACGAGATTTTATCTTTTCACATTAAAGTATATTTTGATTTGATTTGATTCATTATTATTTTCATTGATGTTGCAAATTCTGCAATTCCTGAATGTCCTAATATTCTTAATTTGATCCATTGAGAAAAACGTATACGTGAAAATATAATGTAATCTACCATATTAATTCAATTGGAAAAATGCATACGTAAAAATCATCATCAGTTAGAGCGTTCCTGTGAATATGATTCATTATCAATTGGTAGTCATTGAAAATGTCAATTTTACTTATATTCCACGTATCAATGAATAACTTTTCGAAATACTAGAATAATTATTTACCCAACAAGTGCGGAAAGTGGTACTTTTCCGCACGTGACGGCAAATGCCATTACGTGCGGAAATAGTTATTTATACAAGATTATAAAGCAAAAAAGAGGCTTTGTATACATGATTTTTTCAAATACTTTGGTTTATTTAATATAAAAATGAAAATACCCTATATTATTAAGGTTTTGAAAGCAAACGTCCAATTTTTATTGTTTTGGCATCAGTGACAGTGACATTAACCAAAATTATTTCAGTCAATCTCAATACATACCTACCAGTAATAGTTAGAACAAATATTCGGTTGTCAGGGTGCATAGTAACAATTTCAATTATTGAAGTTGCCATTACTCTAAAACCATAATAAGATCATTTTCGTTAATTTATAAAATATCGCTTTAATTATGGAAGAAGAAAGTGATTTTATCTATGTCTATGTTAAAATCAACTTTAGATGTTAACAAGAACATACATATAGGTGATTATCCCCAAGTGAACGTATTTCTCAAAAGAAAAAGTGCCGGCTATAAGCCGAAAAAGGCAAACGTTTTCTCGAGAGAATAGATTACTAAATTTTTGCTTGATGCTGCGGATGAACATTTTTTATTGATAAAAGTAGTTATGAATAAGGAATTGTCAGGCGCCTGTCGCCGGGACAAACTTTCTAAAATGACAATACATGATATTAAGGACAAGGATTCTTATATAATTATCAAAATTCCGGTAAATATAAAGTTAACGTACACATGCTCTCTGAATATAGGTAAAAAACTTTTCTTACGTGTTTTTGCCTCCTGAACACGAATCCGGAAGAAAAATGTGGCGGTCTCATTCCGTTTCCGAGTAGAGAACTTTTAATTTTTTTTTAATTTCATTTTCACGTACTGTTTTCTTTTTACCAGCATAAACAATACACCCTAAATCACTTATTTTGGTCACAAATTCACACAAAATAATGTCATTTTTATCGAAAAAAATGCTTATACAGACAGATGAAATTTAGTAATCACCGCCAACTTTTCGAATTCAAATATGAGTAATAGTTTCTCCTTCATTTATGTTTGCAATTGTTTTTGGACACCATGATTCATTTATTACCAACATTGAAAAAAAAGGTAAAGTTACTAAATTTCATTGTCATATGTGTCAAGTTTGTTTATTTGGAACTGTATACGAAGGAGGAAGGAGGAAAATAAGTGATTTAAGGTGTAATGTTTGAAAAATTAAAAGTGTTCTACTCGGAAACGGTATGAGACCTCCACATTTTACGGAAACGGTATGTTTTTTACCTATATTCAGAGAGCATGTGTACGTTAACTTTATATTTACCTAAATTTCTGATTCAAACACGAAAATACAAAGAACATTTGTAGTTTCAAATAGCAATGAACACAAATTTAATCCAGCTAAAATTTGCCTTAAGTACATGTCACTGCGTCCTAAGATAGCAGAAAACCCTAGATTTTTTCTTCAGTATAGCATCACGCGGGCCAAGGAATGGTTCCTCGTTCCTCCTCTGCCTATCCAACGAGTATGATAGGTTTGATCTAATAATTCTCACATGATCCTATTTTCATGCACTGCAGCTCTGTAGTGTTGCAACCAGCAACAACATGGTCCTTTCGGTGTTGAAAACCACTTCTTTCAACATTCCTGGAAGATGTTCGCGGAGAGAATGTAAATACCTTTCACCACTCGGCAAATTATTGAAAAAGTAGAGTTCAATTGTTTTTGGACACCATGATTCATTTATTACCAACATTGAAAAAAAAGGTAAAGTTACTAAATTTCATCTGTCATATGTGTCAAGTTTGTTTATTTGGAACTGTATACGAAGGAGGAAGGAGGAAAATAAGTGATTTAAGGTGTAATGTTTGAAAAATTAAAAGTGTTCTACTCGGAAACGGTATGAGACCTCCACATTTTACGGAAACGGTATGTTTTTTACCTATATTCAGAGAGCATGTGTACGTTAACTTTATATTTACCTAAATTTCTGATTCAAAAACGAAAATACAAAGAACATTTGTAGTTTCAAATAGCAATGAACACAAATTTAATCCAGCTAAAATTTGCCTTAAGTACATGTCACTGCGTCCTAAGATAGCAGAAAACCCTAGATTTTTTCTTCAGTATAGCATCACGCGGGCCAAGGAATGGTTCCTCGTTCCTCCTCTGCCTATCCAACGAGTATGATAGGTTTGATCTAATAATTCTCACATGATCCTATTTTCATGCACTGCAGCTCTGTAGTGTTGCAACCAGCAACAACATGGTCCTTTCGGTGTTGAAAACCACTTCTTTCAACATTCCTGGAAGATGTTCGCGGAGAGAATGTAAATACCTTTCACCACTCGGCAAATTATTGAAAAAGTAGAGTTCAATTGTTTTTGGACACCATGATTCATTTATTACCAACATTGAAAAAAAAGGTAAAGTTACTAAATTTCATCTGTCATATGTGTCAAGTTTGTTTATTTGGAACTGTATACGAAGGAGGAAGGAGGAAAATAAGTGATTTAAGGTGTAATGTTTGAAAAATTAAAAGTGTTCTACTCGGAAACGGTATGAGACCTCCACATTTTACGGAAACGGTATGTTTTTTACCTATATTCAGAGAGCATGTGTACGTTAACTTTATATTTACCTAAATTTCTGATTCAAAAACGAAAATACAAAGAACATTTGTAGTTTCAAATAGCAATGAACACAAATTTAATCCAGCTAAAATTTGCCTTAAGTACATGTCACTGCGTCCTAAGATAGCAGAAAACCCTAGATTTTTTCTTCAGTATAGGAATGAAAAATGTACAGTTTGAGTAGTTGGAATAAATACTTTTGCAATAATTCCGAATCTAATTGCATCATTTTTCGGATTACCAAATACTATGAAATGTACTGGCCATAGTTTTAGAAGGTTCTCTGCGTCGCTTTTAGTTGGCTCAGGGGCTGATATTTTGAGACTTAAACATCATGGTAGATGGCGATCGTCGACAGTTGCAGAATGCTATGTGGAGCATTCCGTGGAAGAATAAGTGAAAATTGGAAACGGTATTTTTAGTGGTGATATCAAGAAAAGTGGAAATGTCGAAGTCGAGAACAATAATACTTTTAACATCTTACAAGAAAAGCCATTTGATTTAGTATTACCAAAATCATCGTTTGGAACTAACATACAGAATAACAGCAATTGTGCTATTAATATAAATTTTGTAGAAATCAGTATGGATGGAATATGATTGTAATATGTTTGATAAAAAACGATTGAAATGAGGATGATGGGTATTGTGTATTACCTGTATTATTGAAACAACGTAGTTCTGTACTTTTTTGCACGCCGTGCAGATTTTTTTTGGTACTCTGTTCAAAAGTATCCTAATTTTGACATTTAAGAGTCATCAAAAATGACACGACAACTCATTAAAAGAAGTATGCTTCTCCACAAACTCGTAGGAAAAATAAATATTGTTGGTAGAACATGACTTTCAGAGATCTCATGGTTATTTCACACATTTTCATACGTATAGTTTTTATTTCGGTAATTGAAAGCTGTACATGTATGAAAGCTGACTCACCATGAGGTGGGGGAGACACAGAAGCCGATTTTTGTCTTTGAACTGTGTACGGCGCCGATTTTTGTCGTTTTAATGTCGGACTGGATCGAAATTGGCAAGGCGACATCTGAGCTGATGCATACATTGGCTGGTGAGGCAGAAACCAAGAACCATCTGGAAAGAGATAAATAATAATTAACTGTACACAAAACATCAGGACTTTTTTTTGAGCTTCAACATACAGATGTTTTTCCAAATTAACACTCGTTATCGTTAGTATTTTATTGAATGCTTTTGACACTTCATACCACATTGTTTGAGTTTATACTCAGAGAGATATCAAAGTAGGAAAATATACCAATAGACTACTCGACAAGTTGGAAATGGTCTAAAATGGAGATACTGCTCTTAAAATTATGTGTGATAGCTCATTGGATCCGGAATGACGCCCAGAAAAATGTGCCAAAAGCGTGTATTAGCACATAAAAAATTGCAAAAGTTATAAACAATTGTAAATGAAAAAAAAAATGGCTTTTGTTTTTTGCCAATATTTCATAAACTATTAATATTTTAGAAATTTCAAAACTGGATTCTGAAAGAGGAGAAAATTTCCAATTAAAAACTCCCGGAACTCTATCTCCATTATTTATAATTTTAATTTAACGCTGAAAATGGGTCTCCGAGCGACATTTTTAGGTTGCGCGCGCGGCGTCAAAAGCGAGTACGACACATTAATTAATTAATTTAAGGTATTAAATATTTTTTTTTTAATTTGAAAAAAATATGGTGTATTCGGAACACTATAAATAATTTATTCCCGTTGGAAATTTCACTTAAAGTTGATTTTTCAACAAGTTAAACGATTGTTAACTAACAAAATTTTCTTGAACTTCTGTCTTAATTGTAAATGAAAAAAATGTTCAAATAATTGTCTTAAAAATTTTCGCTCCGTGGAGCCTTTCTTATACAGTGCTAGTCAAAAGTCCCCTCCCCCCCTCGTATCTTTTGAACGGGTATACTTATAATAATGAAATTTGGAGGGTGGAAATAAACGGATGTAGGCTTCTCAACTGGTCATAACAGGTGACGCAATAGTCATAAATGACGTCACAAGGCCACTGTGACCAATAATTTTTAATGGGACCCTATGGCAAGTGACAGCTCGTTTGAAAGGTATTGACAATACCTATTCAGTCATACCAATTTTGTTTGGGTTTCGGCTGATTTTGATTGATAAATTGAAGAGATACGAAAATTATAGTTTCGCATTTAATTAATAAAGATTTAAGAACCAGTTCTTATAATAAGTGTTCAAAATGTGCTCCATCTACTTCCTGGCAGTAATGCATCCTATTGCTAAACTCTTGTCGTACTCGTCCCAGTGTGTCAGCGGAAATTGCCCTACATTCTTCAACAATTCGTTGTTTCAGAATGGCAATACTGTCAGGTGCTGTAGCGTGAACCTTAGATTTCAAGTACCCCCATAGAAAAAAATCTAATGGTGTAAGGTCCGGTGACCGAGCTGGCCATTCGATCGAACCTCGTCGTCCAATCCATCTACCACGATATTCTTCATCTAGGTAACGTCTTACTGCACCGTAATAGTGTGCAGGAGCACCATCTTGTTGAAACGTTATTTCCAAGTTGTCGAATTCATCTGGATTATCTTCTAGAATTTCAAGAATTAACGACTCAATATCATTTTGTAACATCTCCAGATACAATTCACCGGTTAAGTTAGCATTGAGAAAAGAGGCCCAACTATGTGGTTTCCCAAAATACCTGCCCAAACATTTACTTTTTCTGGAAATTGAGTATGTTTTTCACGAAAGATGTGAGGATTTGTGTCACTCCAATACCTCACATTTTGAGTGTTAACATTTCCATTGAGAAAGAAAGTACTTTCGTCACTGGAACAAATTGTCTGTATGTAGCCTGGTTGTTGGTTCATTTTATTGGACATAGTTTCACAGAATTCTAGTCTTCGGTCGGGGTCATCATCTGAAAGTTGGTGCACCATTTTTAATTTGTATGGATGAAATTTGTTTGTAGCCAACACCCTATGTACTGTCCTTTGACTGACTTCACAGATAGACGCAACTTGGGCTGTGGAAGAAGTAGGGTTTACTACCATTTCTCCAATTATGTCAATTTTTTTGTCATCACTAATTGTTGGTCGACCAGATCGTTTGGCATCTTGAACACTACCTGATGCTTCAAACTTCCGAAGAAGCTCCCTCAAATAAACCCTCGATATAGGGCGATCGGGGTACCTCTCATTAAACAGTCGTTCCGCTGCATGGAAATTGTTTCTACATTCACCAATTATTAAGATAGCTGCTACTTTGTCGGCTACAGTACGTACCATTTTGCCTATGTAAACACTTAAACGTCTCGTTAAACAATAGCTTAGGTAAATTTTCAAGGTATAAACACTTTTGACAAGTAGGGAATTCAAAAACGTCAACCTTTTTGACAATTAACCAGAGGCGTACTTTAAAATCTTTATTAATTAAATGCGAAACTATAATTTTCGTATCTCTTCAATTTATCAATCAAAATCAGCCGAAACCCAAACAAAATTGGTATGACTGAATAGGTATTGTCAATACCTTTCAAACGAGCTGTCACTTGCCATAGGGTCCCATTAAAAATTATTGGTCACAGTGGCCTTGTGACGTCATTTATGACTATTGCGTCACCTGTTATGACCAGTTGAGAAGCCTACATCCGTTTATTTCCACCCTCCAAATTTCATTATTATAAGTATACCCGTTCAAAAGATACGAGGGAGGGAGGGGACTTTTGACTAGCACTGTATACATACTCAACAAGATCACGCCATGAAAGTTAAAAAAATATTCATACTTTGTTTATAATAATTTTTGTACTTGAACAAAAACTAAAAAATCCAAGTAATGTTGTTAAAAAAATATTATTTTTTCTTAATCATCATATTATCGTTTTTTTATTAATACAGGATATACATTTATTTGCGAACAAAATTTTTCTCGCCATTTGTTGATACATTTTTTATAAACAAATTGATTATTTCAATATTTTTGAAAAAACATTTTCCACAACTTTATTATATTACAGATATTATGATTTTTGAAAAAAAAATTCCTAATATCAATTTTTAATTGTTTATAATAGTTTTTTTTATATTTCTAATGTTTAAATAATTAGTTGAGAATTTTTTTTTTTTCTAAAAATCATAATTGACAGTCCTCTATAAAGAAAAAAAACATATTTTTTTTATCAACAATTCCATTATTTATTAATTTCAATTTCTCAATTAAATAATATTTTTGAAATTTTTTTATAATTATATATTTTGTTTTGTAAATTTTAGAAATTTTTGAAAAAAATGTAACAAAGTTAAAAATTTGTTTATAACAAATCGGTAAGTTAATAAACAATGGAATTGTTGATAAAAAAAAAATGTTTTGTTACTTCATAGAGGACTGTCAATTATGATTTTTAGAAAAAAAATAATTTCTTAACTAATTATTTAAACAATAGAAATATAAAAAAACGATTATAAACAATTAAAAATTGTTATTAAGGAAACATTTTTTTCAAAAATCATAATATTTGTAATATAATGAAGTAGTAAAAAAAATTTTTTCAATAATATTGAAATAATCAATTTATTTATAAAAAATTTATCAACAAATGGCGAGAAAAATTTTTTTTGCAAATAAATTTATATCCTGTATTAATAAAAAAACGATAATATGATTAAAAAAGAAATTATTTTTTTAACAACATTACTTGGTTAAGTAAAAAATTATTATAAACAAATATGAATATTTTTTAACTTTCATGGCGTGATCTTGTTGAGTATGTATATAAGAAAGGCTCTACGAAGCGAAACATTTTTACGACAATTATTTAAACATTTTTTTCATTTACAATTAAGACAGAAGTTCGAGAAAATTTTGTTAGTTAACAATCGTTTAACTTGTTGAAAAATCAACTTTAAGTAAAATTTCCAACGGGAATAAATTATTTATAGTGTTCCGAATACACCATAAATTTTTCAAATTAAAAAAAATATATTTAATACCTTAAATAAATTAATCAATGTGTCGTACTCGCTTTTGACGCCGCGCGCGCAACCTAAAAATGTCGCTCGGAGACCCATTTTCAGCGTTAAATTAAAATTATAAATAATGGAGATAGAGTTCCGGGAGTATGTAGTTTTTCATTGGAAGTTTCCTCCTCTTTTAGAATCTTTTTTTGAAAGTTCTTAAATATTGATAGTTTATAAAATATTGGCAAAAAACGAAATGCGATTTTTTTTTCATCTTCAATTGTTTATAACTTTTGCAATTTTTTATGTGCTAATACACGCTTCTGGCACATTTTTCAAGGCGTTATTCCGGATCCAATGAGCTATCACACATAATTTTAAGAGCAGTATCTCTATTTTAGACCATTTTCAACTTGTCGAGTAGACTACATAGTATACATGCTGAATCAGTTTGGGCGTCCAATGTGATTTACTTACACTGCGAATATTGCGTCTGTTGGTTTCCGTAACTCCCAGAAAATTCCCTTTGACTATATAAATTATCCGGCCTTTCCTTTGCGTCTAGAAAAGCTTTTGCGAAAGGATTATATTTGATCTTTAGCGACGTCACTTCCTCGTTCTGGTAAGCGGTCACGGCGATAAACTGCGTTTCCGGAAAAGGAAAAGTCAGTACTCGCCTCGGTTCGGTTCCGACTCGGACCAGGTGGACTCGGGGCTCGTATTTGTGGAGGGAGTTCAACATTATCTGGCCGGTGCCGTTCGATTTGTTGGTGAGTTTGACCTGGAAAAAACTACCATTACATAATATCAACTATTTCTGGTGACCGAAAAATTAAAACAGCGAATACAATTTTATCAGCGCCTCCGAATGTAGAAGTAACTAAAAACCAACGTACCAGAATAATATATAATATAGTGAAGTAGAACCAGAAATCTAAGAAGGTCGTAAATCAATATTAGCCGACGACCTTCACTATTACCTATTGTTCGAAATGTAGATAAGCAATGAAAGTGTGTGTCCCTTCAAAGATACCCAGGTCCGGATTAAAATATCTCATGAAATAGTTTGGCATTTTAATAATAGTGGGCTCTCCATTATTTTTGGCTTTTATTGACAGTTTTGTATTTAAATTTATTTGATAATAAAAATTGTCGTAAGGTTGCTTTAGAACCCTTGGTAAGGATATGTTTAAATGTGTGTAAATATTGAAATTTACTTACCTGGCCACCAGACTTTCAGTACTAATGGGCTATCAACGAGATTATAGCGATAGTGGTCTATTTACGGTTACAAAATAAATTACCTACCAGATTTGGAAAAAAAGACTGTTTTGAGAACTGACCGCTTTCCAATTTCAGAAATAAAAAAGGGAAAGTTAAACAACATTAAGTCATTACCTACCTAATATTCCGTTGTGTCAGTTGTGTCTATTTTAAAGTGTCTATTCGATTTTTGGGTCGTGAAAAATGTGGCGTCCATGGGCTCATCCTGAAGCTAGTACTTCAAGTGGTGGTCGTAGTACCACTAGTCGACAAATGTTACACCCTCATGAGAAACAAATTATATTGAATGTTTATACTTCCCTTCTGGAACGTGGAATGTCCAAGAATCAAGCTGTGCAAGGAAGTGCTTCTTTTACAAAAATACGGTATTCCACAGTGTTTGAAATAGTAAGTAACCCTATTTTAAAAAGAAAGAAACGAAAAGACTCTGGCGCTTCAAGGAAACTAGATGGCTGTGATGTAGATATAATTCGAAGAACAATATATGCCTTGTATAATAAGGAAGTCTCTTTTACAAAACGGATTTAAATTTAAAAAACTCACTAGTGGCAGAAAAATCATAATGGAATCTGTGTGCCTTAAGAAATTGAGATTTGAATATTTATTGGCAATAAACGAATTTAGAGAATATGGTAGAACAGTAGTGTATTTGGATGAAACTTGGTTCGATACACACGATATTCCAAACAAAAGTTGGGTAGACTCATCTGACTTGTGCCAAACTAATGCGCCGTCTAATAAAGGAAGACGCATTACGATAATTCGCGCAAGAACCGAAAATGGTTTTATACTAAATGCGTTGTCTTTAACGGCAAAGAATATTAAGTACTCTAGTCGATTATCATGATGATACTACAGCCGAATTATTTGAAGACTGGTTCCAAAGTAAACTCATACCAAATATTCCACCCAACAGTATTATCGTCATGGTCGAAGACTAGATAAAGCACCATGCTCAAATGACACCAAAGCCACTATACAAGAATATATGTTAAATAATGATATGTACTATGAGGAAAAGTACACAAAAAACAGTTACTAGAAGTTTTATGCAGTTATTCAATGAAAAAGAAATATTTTTGTGATTCATTAGCTGGGAGATTGTGACATACGGTGCTCAGACTTCCTCCTTATCACTGTATGTTTAACCCAATTGAACATATCTTTCGAAAAAATAATACTTCTCCAACCTTAAGTTCAAACAGAAACTGCAAACATTCCTGATAGCAGCTGGGCCAAGTGGGTTTCCCATATTAAAAAGGTGGAAAAGTCATATATGGATATAGAAAAAATTCCCAAAGAAAAGTTTATTATCAATTTGGACGACGACAGTGAAACTTATCTTCGTGAGTAATTTTGTTTATAAATACCTTTTATCAAGACACTGAACTTTTTATAAAGTATCAAGTTTGACATTTTACATTAATTAGGCATATCATATATTATTATATAATATAATATAATTATATATATATATATATATATAGAATTTAGTGGACATAGCCCTCAGAGAAAAGAGTTAACCGTAGACACGTGTTTCGGGCTCTCGGCCCTCATCAGTACGGTGGAGAAGTGCGAGGATGAACAACACTTGGTAGAAAACGACAAATCAACGGAGTCAACAAACAGAAGCCAGCCGCTCATTTGTGGTTTCGGTCAGCAGACCCTGACTTCCAGGGCAACAACCAACGTCCCCACGGAGGCAGCTATAGCTACCTGCGTGACATCCGAGTCCAGGAATATAAATATGAAAGAGAGTAATATCGAGGGGACTGTTAAAAACAAAATGGAAAGAATTTAGTGGTTGTTGCCCTGGAAGTCAGGGTCTGCTGACCGAAACCACAAATGAGCGGCTGGCTTCTGTTTGTTGACTCCGTTGATTTGTCGTTTTCTACCAAGTGTTGTTCATCCTCGCACTTCTCCACCGTACTGATGAGGGCCGAGACCCAAACTGCTACGGTTAACTCTTTTCTGAGAACTATGTCCACTAAATTCTTTCCATTTGTTTTTAACAGTCCCCTCGATATTACTCTCTTTCATATTTATATTCCTGGACTCGGATGTCACGCAGGTAGCTATAGCTGCCTCCGTGGTGACGTTGGTTGTTGCCCTGGAAGTCAGGGTCTGCTGACCGAAACCACAAATGAGCGGCTGGCTTCTGTTTGTTGACTCCGTTGATTTGTCGTTTTCTACCAAGTGTTGTTCATCCTCGCACTTCTCTACCGTACTGATGAGGGCCGAGAGCCCGAAACACGTGTCTACGGTTAACTCTTTTCTCTGAGGGCTATGTCCACTAAATTCTTTCCATTTTGTTTTTAACAGTCCCCTCGATATTACTCTCTTTCATATATATATATATATATATTATTATCATATATTATATAATAATAATAATAATATTTATTCACTCCAATATACATTTTTGTTTACATTGTCATCTCATATACAGGTATTGGTGGGAAATAAACAAAGAGTTCCATTTAAACCGTGAGGTTGTGCATGGAATGTTTATGTTTTTATTAATGTAGTACAAGTGCAATGTGGTTATGTTAGTATTGATTATATTTAACTAGATTATATGATTTGGAGTAGGACACATATATTTTTGAAAGAAGAGAAAAAGATATAAATATATATAAATAAACAATTCTCAATTATATTCAAGATTTTTCTAAATAATTTAACCCAATATCATTATAGCAACCTATAAAACAAAAATTAATGGCTAGGGCAGGTACAACTCTGCGTAGAATCCACCGCCTGCTGATAACTCAAGTGGTTGGGGATTTACGACCTTCTTAGATTTCTGGTACTACCATACATTGTGTATCTAGTAGTAAAAGCAATATATTACCGGACGACAATATAAATTGTTGGCCAAGGCGTTAAGCCGAGGCCAACAAGCATTGAAGTCTGGTAATGTGCTTTTACGACGAGGTACACATACTATTTTTTCTGAAATCACAATCAACATTATCCTAAATTAAGGAATACAATGTTTGATTACCATCTTATTGTCTATGAAATCGTTTCCTTGACAATCACTGTTTGTTTATTGTTGTGGCAAAAGTCAGAGATTCACTACTTATTTCGGTTTAATACCTAATTATCGCTAAAAAATATTTAAAATGGAGTGATGATGATCTCCAGGTGTGCGGGACACCACCAGAGTTAGTAAATGCTGCTGAGAATGTCATCTCAAATTTATTGCCAAATAAATCCAAGGCAAAATATGAATACGCTTACAAACGTTTCATGGATTATTGCCAAGAAAGACGACCTCCTGATCTGAAAATGTCATGATTGCATACTTTTCCGATTTATCTACAAAGTTGAAGGCATCTACGTTATGGTCAAATTACTCCATGCTGAGAGGTACACTCAGTACAAAAGAAGATATTGATATTCGAAATTACGTGCTTTCCTGAAACGTCAAAGTGACAACTATAAACCAGATGAACAAATTGAAACTTTATTACTCAAGCACCAGATTATATATACTTACTTAATGAATAAGGTACGTTTAGAATGTAATAATTTTAAAATTGCCTATATATTTAGGTAGTGCTTAATTTTCAGGTTACCTCAATATTTGGTGTTGCCGGTGCATGTCGCCGTGATGAACTATATCAATTAAATTTGAATGACAGAATATTTTGGATCTAAGCTTTTGTGGATTTAGTTAACGTTTTTTTGGCAATAGCAATAGGAATAATAATAGCAATAAGCGTAAGAATAATTATGTACTAAACCTATTTTTTACAACGAATTTAGATTTAGCAATAACTTTGAGAATGACATGACTCGTATGACAAGTGACAGTTCGCAGAGTTCTGTATTCTAGTAAATATAACTTATTTATCTATTTTTAATTTGAAATGTGTTTTGTTTATATTGCGATCATGGAGATGAACGAAAGGGAAACCATCGATGGCATTGCAAGTATGTCTCAGCAGTTTAATTGTGATTGAAAAATTGACATGGACTTTGAAAGATGTATTCCTATCTGTCAGTTGTCATGACATGCGAATTGTAGACAATATTTTAGTGATAGCCGTAAGATTCTGAAAGTTGAATATTCAAGGTCGCGTTCTAAATGTTATCTTAATTGCTAAAATTAAAATAGTTGACTAAATGAAACCATGTGATCCAACAGTTTCAACTCTTAACGTTATTGCTATTGCTATTACTATTGCAAAAAAAAAGTTGACTAAATCCACCTTAAAAAGTCCCGATAATAAAACGAACAAACCAAGATCATTTGTGATAAACAAAACTTATATGCCATTGTATAGAAAATATGTTGCATGTCGTCTAGAAAATTTTGAAAGTTGCCGCTTTTTATTCAAATATTCAAATGGAAAAGGCAAGTAGTGGAAATACATCAGTTTGGCAAAATGCCTCAAATTGTCGCAAAATTTTTAAATTTGCCATATGCACATGAATACACAGGAGGACATTGTTTCCGTCGGTCCTCTGCGACAATTTTGGTTGATGCTGGGGCAGATTTAATTGCTTTAAAGAGGCAAGGGGGATGGAAATCATCAACCGTTGCCGAAGGATATGTAGAGGAAACTTCTACAAATAAAGTAGACATAGCAGATAAAATATTCAGAGGGGGAAGTGAGAAAGAGAAATCTGCTAATACTATTAGTATTATCGCCGAAGAAGAAAACACCATAACGTCGGTGACTATTCAGGTAACAAAACAGATAAATTTAGAGGGGACAAAGAGAATGACGTTTCACATAGAGTTCAGCCTATGTTTAATAATCGTACAAACTACAACATAACTATAAATATACAAAAATAGTTATAATAAACGTTCCATATATGTAATAATATATTCAATAAATGTTCTAAATGTGAGTTGGTTGTTTGCGTGTATTTATTTACTGTCTAAAATGTATATAAAAACCGGTAGGGACCGATTTTGACAGCCTAGGCCGGCAAACATTTTCCCGGACCGAAAACGGTCCGGGAAAGTTCGTTGCTTAGCAACGTACTAAAATACTGGATTAGCGTATTTTGGGGTCTGAAGTTACTCCAAGAAAGTAGGCATTCTTGAGCGATTTCAGAAAAACGTATATTTCGACGTTCCACTCGGTTATTCCCTGAGCTTTACTTTCGAACTAACCCCATCTTTGATACGCGCGCCGCCCCTTGTTCTAAGCCCATCTGGAAATAATTCAATTTTCCTAATGATTTTATATTCCTCGACAATTGTTTTCGTTCGGCGATTTCCCTAAACTCAACCAACCGTTTTATTTTTCTTTGTTTCAACTACTGGGCTTGGATACAGACTACAAGGCATCAAAGTTATTTCTATTGAAATCAAAATATAATTCACTTAGTGGAGCAATAAAAAAACGGATATTTACAACATCACCTTCAAGAATCGGTGGATGAATAATATTCTGAAAAATCCCGGTATCGGGCTATTTTATTTTGTAAATAAAAACAATGAACTGCAAGTATTTTATGGGACTAATATTACATGTTTATATATCTCGGCCGTTGTTCGAATTTGGTTATTCCATGAATTCAAACACCGGTGAAAAATTGTTATTGACCTAAATGCGCAAATCGAAATGAATTATTATTTCTGGCAATTGTTTTTTTCGGCGATTTCCCTGAACTCATACAACTGATAACATAATTTATCAATTATTTGTGCGACCAAATACCAAATTATTCTGAATGGTTCCCCACTATAAAACACCTGCGAGAGCTAAAATAATAATGAAGGTCGAGGAAAAACGAATACTTGTTCTGGAGGAAAATATTTACACTTTACTAAATTTATTGAAAAAAAAATATCGTTAAGAATTTACTTTGAGCACCACCAAATTGCTGGGACTTTCAATACTACAATGAACTTAAACTTGAGGGCAGCTAAGATAAAATTATGAATATAAAAATATTTACCTTTACCAAAATTTTTCAACCGGACAAAACAAAAATCGTACGGATTTACTTTGAACACAATCAAATTTCCTTATAGATACCTCAAAGCTTCTGGAATGAGATTTGAGATTTTTTGAGATTTGAGATTTATTAAATTCATTCTTACATTACATTATATAGATTACATGGTATAAATAAGTAGTAATATTCTGATTTACATTTTTCCAGATGCACCTAGGTGTGAGACACCTGTGTGTGCATATAATTAAATAAAAAAAAAAAACCAAAGGAGAAATCAATTATAAATTATAACAAAATTAAAAATTTTAGGGGTGGTAATTATTATGGAATTAAAACAATTAAATTTTGAGTGATATAGTGTTTACATTTATTTGAAAAAGTTTTTGCATTTGTTAAATTCTTTATAAAGTGAGGTAGTAGGTTGAATGATTTTGGTGCTATTCTTGTAGCAAATCTTTGACTTGCATGATGTTTGCAAAATGGAACAGTTAATTGATTATTTGCTCTTGTTCTCGTGTTGTAACAGTGATTTACATATTTTCTTAGTACTGTGGCTTTGTGAATGTATAAGCAATTGGCATGGAAATATAGAGATCTTACATTAAGTGTGTTATCATTATATAATAAGTTTGTTGGGAACATTCTATTTTTTTGTAGGATGACCCTCAGTATATAATTCTGTACCACATTCAAAGGACACAATGCATTGCTATACAGACCTCCCCATATTAGGATTCCATATCTAATTATGGACTCCACCAATGCCTTGTATACTGACATTAATAATGTTCTGTTCATTATTTTCCTGAGTTGATAAAATTTATGTATAAGTCTTCTTGTACGGTTGGTTAACTGTGTAACATGTTCTGCCCACTTCAGATTTTTATCTATGGTAACACCTAAATATTTTGTACTGTGAGATTCATTGATTTTGACATTTGATCCATTGATGATTGAAAGAGGGTGAATTCAGGTCTATTAATGTTTGTCAATGAGAAGGCAATATATGTGGTCTTTTTATATTTAAAGATAATTTGTTATAGTCTAGCCAGTTTTAACAGTTGAAATACCTTTCTGGGCAGAATCCTTAACATGGTCCCAAGTGGATCCCTTGAAAACTAGTACGGTATCATCAGCATATGATATAGATTCTCCGTTAATGTCAATATTCAAAGAGAGTTGATATAGGTAATAAAAGAATTGGTCCGAGGACTGTACCTTGGGAACGCCTATTTGCACACAAGTGGATCACTGTACTGATTTCCTACTTTAAGAACTTGCCTTCTATTTCTTAAATAGCTCGCAAAGACTTCCAGCACGATGCCCCTGACTCCATAATGTTCGAGAGCATCAAGGAGGCTTTGATGGGGGACCGTGTCAAAGGCCTTAGCGAGATCAAGAAAAATTGCAATACACTTTTCATTATTATCAAGATTTCTTTTTATGATATCGATTAGGTTAAACATTGCATCTTCTGTACTCATTCCTTTTTTAAAACCGAACTGCCTCTCATTCAATATATTGTTAATTGTTAAAAAATCGTATAGTCTCTCCTTCAAACATTTTTCAAATATTTTTGCAAATGTACTTATGAGACTAATGGGCCTATAATTTGCTACATTATTTTTGTCACCAGATTTGTAGATGGGGGTTACAGAGGATGTTTTGAATTGAATTGGTACTTTGCCATTTGAGAAAATTCTATTTATAATATGCTTGAGGGGTTGCAATATATAGATGTGACATGATTTGATCAGTTTAGATGATACACCATCCAATCCTGAAGCACTATTATTTTTTAATGATGTGATGTGCATTACGAGTTCATTATTATCTACAGGTTTGAGAAACATGGAGTTTTCCAGTGTTGGCTCATACAGTTTGTAGTCTGGAGGTGGTGCATCAATTTTGATTGATACACCATCCAATCCTGAAGCACTATTAATAAAATATCTGTTGCAGTAATCAGCCATATCTTTATCATTCAAGAATGAATCGTTATTATCATCTGTCACACTTATATGACTGTTGGATTTGTTGCTATTTGAATTGGTAGCATCTGATATTATTTGATAAATTTTCTTTATATTATTGGTGTTATTTTTTATTTCCTCGGAATAATATCTATTTTTAGCAGCACTTATTATTTTATTCAGTTGGTTTCTGTATCGTTTGTATTCAATCATCAAGTTTAAATCTTCATTATTTTGTATAACCTTTTTTTTCAGTTGTTCTGTATGTTTTATTCATCATCAGTTTAATTTTTTTTATGCCTATTTGTATTTATTGTTTTTCTTGTTTTGCATCTTTCATGAATATCCATAAAAATATTTAAAAAAATGTTACATGCGATTTCTGGATCCTCTTCTGATATAACATCATCCCACATTTGTGCACTTATCAGGGTGTTGAATTGTTCTTGATTGAAAACAAATATGCTTTCATTAGTTGTTTTGTTTTCTTTATATCTTTCATTATATGTAATGTTCAGGTATATGGGAAAATGGTCAGTAATATCTGAACCAATTATACAGGGGTTGTAAACAAACTCGTGCATATCTTGGTTTTTGCGTACAAAAATATGGTCCAGACATGATTGTGAATTGTTTGTTACTCTTGTAGAAGAATTAATGTAGGATTTGAATCCAAGAGACATGAGCATTGCTAAATAATTATTTGTTGTTCCTGTTTTATGATCCAGAATATTTATATTCATGTCTCCGATGAGTATGTTAATGATTTTATTTTCTATGTTATTTAAAAATATTTCAAGTTCATCAATAAATAAATCAACTGGTATGGAGGGTGATCTATAGCAAGGCATTAAGTTGAATGTGGTATTATGCATTGAGAAAATGATGTTACTGATGGTTACATTGGTTTGAGGTAGGATTGAGTGTTTTATTTCATAGTTTATTTTTGAACTGATAAATATGAGAACGCCATCATTCTGGTTGATTGCACTATTATTATGAATCGTCACAAAACCAGGGATTGTGAATTCCTTTGCAGATAGAACAGACCAGGTTTCACTAAAAATAATGATATCAACTGATTTCAAGTGATAAGCCTCTAAGAAAACTAAGAATTCATCAAAATTTTTCCTAACACTTCTGATATTGAGATGTAGTATTTTTATCAAGTTTTTGTTCATATTGAATACTTTTGTTACACTAGTAAACTTATCCGCATCCATAGGCGGTTTATTTTCTTCCAAAACTATTTCATTATCCAGATTGTTCAACACATTTATGACTGGTAAGTCCATAATTAAACTGTGATATAATTTGTTTTATTTGTCAATAATTGTTTATGGTAGTTCAGGATGGGACAGTTATAGTCTGATGATTCATGATTTGTATCGTGACCTGTTTTATATTTATCATTAGATCTAGCACAGTTAATACAACTCTTCCTTAGATTGGGGCATAGATTCGTTTCGTGTTGGTCTCCACATTTTGAGCAACTTGTATTATTTTTACACTCACTATTTCGATGGTAGTACTCCTGGCATTTAAAACATCGGGGAATATCTAAATCTTCATAGACAGGGTACCGTTCCCATCCAATATATACTTTTTTCAGGGTCATCAGTTTCTTGAACCCATCAGGAGAACATTCACATAGTATCGTTTTATACCTAGAATTTCTTTTATGTTTTACATAGGTGACCTTGATTCCTTCGACTTGGTTTTGTTCCGAAATATTCTTCTCGATTTCTTGGGTTGATATATCATCAGTAAAATTTGTTATTTTGATTCTTGGGTTCCTCATTTTACTCAGGTGTACATTGTAAGCTTTCAGTTTATCTTTCATTGTAGTTTCCAATATTTCTGTGTCTAGTTTTGATGAGCACTTAATAATGAGTGCATCATATTTTGTTGTTCTCAAGTTTTAACACCAATTTTTAAATCAGCTGGTTTTATGTTTGAACTGATATCATTTTTAGTTTGCATTGCATTTTGAGGAAGTTTAGGTTTGATTATTATCTCAGGAAAATTGTATTTTTGTTCTTGTTTTGGTTCATAGTTGTTACTGGCTATTTCTGCATATGATAATGGTAGTTGTTGTTTATTTTCATAAGAACTTAATTTTTCTTGTAACATTTTGATGATTTCATTTTTGCTATCTATTATGTCTTCCTTATCCTTGATAGTTTGCTTCATTGTGTCAATTAATTCATAATTTCTGCACTTGGGGCATTGGAATTTCAGAAGTCGTTTTTGTAGGGGTAGACATTTTATTTCTGAGGGTGTCAATTCTGTACATTCTGGGCAAAATAAGTTCCTACAGGTATCACATGGAAAACAAGGTACTTTCAAATCCCTACTGGGAGTTTTAACTTCTTTGCATTGAGAACATTCCATTTTGATTTAACACCCATTTGTTTGATCCTAAATAATTTATATTAGTCAGCCACTGTTTGAAAGTAAATAAAAAGTTTAACACAGAGGTCCAGGTATGGATATATCCTTTTTTTGCTGTAAGAGTTTTTTATTACAGTTGTGATTACTTACTTACTTACTTTTCACTTTTAATCTTCATACGGTTAAATACTGATTACACCTGGAGCTGCTATCTTAAATTCATGAATTTTGACAAAAACTCAATAATCTTCGACTAAATTCATAATCTCCGACCCCAAAAACCACCACATACCAATTTTCAATAGAATCGGACCATAATTACAAAACTTGTCCGCTACCTTGAATTTATGAATTTTGACAAAAAATTCATAATTTCCGTCCCCGAAAATCTCCACATACCAATTTTGAATAGAATCGGACCATAATCACAGAGATCGTCCGCCATCTTGGAGTCGCCATTTTGATTCTATGAATTTTGACTAAAAATTGGTAAACTTCGACCCCGAATAACCTCCACATACCAATTTTGAATCGAATCGGACCATAAACACAAATCTCGTCCGCCATCTTGGAGCTGATATTTTTTTTCCATAATGCACCGGAATTATGAACACCTGACAAATTTCAAGGTAATCGGAAGTGGATCAAATTTAACTTCTAAGATAAAATATTAATAATTATTTAACATTTGACAAAATATTAATAATTATTTGACATTTGTTCTCTCATTGCCATGGATACAATAGACATGCCTAGCCTACTCCATTGCCGTAAGGGATCGAAAATCAGATCCGTTTTGTTTAACATTTTTCTTGGTATCAGTTGAACTTAGGTATAGGGTTATGCTATATGAAATCTGCTCAGAATTTTACGTAGAATCAAAAAATTGGACCATAATCACAGAGATCGTCCGCCATCTTGGAGTCGCCATTTTGATTCTATGAATTTTGACTAAAAATTGGTAAACTTCGACCCCGAATAACCTCCACATACCAATTTTGAATCGAATCGGACCATAAACACAAATCTCGTCCGCCATCTTGGAGCTGTTTTTTTTCCTCCATAATGCACCGGAATTATGAACACCTGACAAATTTCAAGGTAATCGGAAGTGGGTAACATTTAACTTTTAAGATAAAATATTAATAATTATTTAACATTTGACAAAATATTAATAATTATTTGACATTTGTTCTCTCATTGCCATGGATACAATAAACATGCCTAGCCTACTTCATTGCCGTAAGGGATCGAAAATCAGATCCGTTTTGTTTAACATTTTTCTTGGTATCTGTTGAACTTAGGTATAGGGTTATGCTATATGAAATCTGCTTAGAATTTTATTTTCTATTTAAAAAAGTAAACTACCAAGTCGCTGCGCTTTTTTGAGACTAATACGACTGAGGTCTTCCATACCTTTGCGAATGATATGGATTCCTTCATCCAGTGTGCTCCGAAATTCGGGGATTCGGGATGGATGTATATGGGATTGGACGGAGGTACTTCCGCTTTGCCTCCTGGCACCCATTCTCCATTGACGTATTTCCATCTGTGAGGATCGATTTGAACGAATTCCAGGAGGACTGTGTACATCGCCTTTGGATCCAGACCAGCTGTTGTGACCTTGACTACGGGAAACATTCGCCTGTAAGAAAGAAATATGGTAGTTTTCGATGAAAACAGTGGTGTATAAGATAATGAAAAGGGAATTCAAAAAGATGATTCGTGTACAAACATTTCCGAAAATTTTAGTTATACATTTAAAACGTGTTTCTTCGACTGATGGCAGTAAATTGGACAATGTGATTAATTTTCCAAAACAAAATTTGAATTTGGACCAATATTCTGCTCAGGATGGGATGAATACTCTTTATAATATCTACGCCATATCTAATCATAGCGGCAGCATTTCCAATGGACACTATACGGCATATAGACCAGGGTCGATAATTTTTGAAACAAAAAAATTATAATAGTAGGATGAAACCCATTGGAAAAGGAAGAGAATATAACAGAAATGAAAGGAAAAATAATTTACGGGCGATCTGAGGTCGGGAAGTGGACGGGGGTGAGTTTTTAAGGGTAAAAAACGGTTTATTATGGAAAAAATTGCAAAGTTGTAGGTAATAAAAAGATCTACAACGTTTATTTCCACACGTTTTTCACATAACCTCAAAATGTATGTAAAAAATTCAAATAACCAAGTTTTTGTTTTTTATTTTTATCTTTTACAAAAAAACTTTTTTATTCACGAAATTCGATGGAAACTTACCTTTTTATGTCCCAAACACACTGTAATTTTTTTGATTTTAAATATTTATTTTTCCACCTATTTTGACTTAATATCGAAAACTCACCCTAATTTTCAATCTCTCCCGTCAAAATATCAGCTTTTTTAAAAAAGTCGGTGGGCTTTTTGTTCGTTGAAATCTCACTTTCTGATGGTATACAAAAAATACACATTACTATGGTAAATGTTCCAGAAAATGCAAAGAAATAACAGGTAGTAAGGCCCAGACCCTTACCCCTTCCCCACTTCTCTATGAAATACCTTTTGATGGGCTAAAATTTTCCGTAGGTCACTCAGGTATATAAGTTATTTTAAAATAGCAATAAATAGGTATCTACGCATATAATTTGAAGATTCTACAACTTTCTCGAAATATTGTAGATGTCTTATTAAATATTAACTTTACGTTTCTTTGCATTTTCTGAGAACATAGTACAGAACATAGTAATGTATATTTTTTTCCATACCATCAGAAAGTAGAGATTTCAACGAACAAAAAGCCCTCCGAGCTTTTTAAAAAAGCTGATATTTTGACGGGAGAATTTTTGATTGAAAATTGGGGTGCTTTTTCGATATTAAGTCAAAATAAGGTGAAAAAATAAATATTTCAAATCAAAAAAATTACAGTGTGTTTGGGACATGGAAAGGTAAGTTTTCACCAAATTTTGTGGAAAAAAAAATTATTTTGGGAAAAGATCAAAATTAAAAATCAAAAACTTGGTTATTTGAATTTTTTACATAAATTTTGGGGTTATGTGAAAAAAGTGTGGATACAAAAGTTGTAGTTTGTTTTATTACCTACAACTTTGTTATTCAATTTTTTTCCATAGGACTCGTAGTTTTGCCGGAAATCGAGATAAACCGTTTTTCACCCTTAAAAACTCACTCCCCTTCCACTTCCCGACCTCAGATCGCCCGTAAATTATTTTTCCCTTCATTTTTGTTATATTCTCTTTCTTTTCCAATGGGTTTCATCCTACTATTATTTTTTTTCACTTTTTACCATTTTCAAAGGCTTCAGCTCTGGTCTAATATTGCAAACACCCTTATTCTAATTGTTGGCACCTCTTCGATGACTCCCGTGCATTTTCCAAGATTGATTCTCTCATCTCCCAGGAAGCATGTGTCCTTTTCTATGAGAAAGTTGATCTGAATTCTGATGGTGTTGTGGGGTTTTTCGGGTTTTCCCCCAACTGAAACAGCAGATGCGCCATCACTTCGAGTCCCGGGCTTCAATCAATATTTTCATCTTTTTTTTTTTTTTTTTTTATATGTTCTGGTTCCCACGAAAAGGGATATCCTTTAATGTTCAGAGAACATCGTGGGGACCTAGGGAAAGAAGGTAGGAGTTGGTGTTCTTCTTAAATTTCTGAAGGTTGTATGCCTCGGGGAACACCTCCCTAGGCAATGAGTTCCAAAGCCTCGCTGTTCGTTGGATGAACGAGTCTTTGGAAAGTGATGTTCTGCAGGTTTCCAAAGTGACCACGAAGGGGTGTGATGACTGAACTTGACGGGTTAATCTCGAAGAGACTGCCAAAGCAGGAACGATTGTTAATATTTCAGAAGAGCATCGCCCATGAAAATATCTATAAAATAGAGACAAATCGCCAACTTTTCTACGGTGTTCCAGACAAGTGAGCGAGTTTGTAAGCGAGGCATCACCGACGAGACGAATTGCCCTTTTTTGGACAGAATCCAATAGCCTCAGGATATGTTTAGGTGCCGCACTCCAAATATGGGAACAGTATTCCAGGACAGGTCGGATCTGTGCCTTATAGATCATAAGCAGCTGACTGGGGGTGAAATAGCTCTTGGCACGAAACAGAAAACCAAGTTTTGGGATGCACTTTTGGCAATGGACCTCACGTGATTTTCCCAGGAAAGGTTATTGCTGATAGTAATACCAAGCATCGGTATGGATGGCTTCAGTGGTATGGTTACTCCTGACAAAGTTATGTTAGGCACAGTGAGATCGGCTTTTCTAGAGAAAAGACATGCTTGTGTTTTGTTTGCATTGAATTCTACCAAGTTATTAGATCCCCATTCGAGAATTGTTGCCAAGTCCATATTTATATTATTAACATTTCTTCCTCGTTCATTTCTGGTTTCACGGGCTGATATAGGGGCCCTGGAAGAGAAAGCGGTATGGAGGGTACTATCATCGGCAAAGCTGTGTACTGGACATGAAGTTGCTTTCAACAGGTCGTTGATGTGAAGTAGAAATAGTGTTGGTGCGAGAATGGATCCTTGCGGAACACCAGCATTTATGAGTAGAGTGTCAGATGAAACTCCATCGACCACTACATGGAGAGACCTGTTTGAGAGAAAACTAGCAAGCAGAGAACACAGCTGAGGGGGCAAGCCATAAGACGGAAGCTTGGCGAGGAGTCCCTGGTGCCAAACTCGATCGAACGCCTTGGAGATATCTAATGCCACAGCTAAAGTTTCTCCATGCTTTTCAATAGATAGCTGCCATATATGTGAGACGTAAGCGAGCAGGTCACCAGTTGATCTCTGATGGCGGAAGCCATATTGCCTATCGTTGACAATTCCTGGAGTCTTCCAGATATTTCATGATCTCGATGTTGATGGCTTTTTCCATGACAACTTTGAAATAATAGATAGCAGTGCTATAGGTCTGTAGTTGCTAGGTAGGGCCTTTTGCCTTTTTAGGGACTGGCTGTACTCTTGCAATTTTCCAATTGGACGGAAATACCCCCAAATTGTAAGAGTGGTTGAACAACTTGCAAAGAACAGGTGTTAGTTCGGGGGCACATTTCTTGAGAACAATCGGCGGGATTCCGTCAGATCCACAGGCTTTGTTGGTGTTGAGACCCAGCAAAATCTTTCTGATAGTACGTTGGCGAAAGGTGATCTCGGGCATGTGACTGTCAATAGGTGTAATGTTCGGGGGTTGTTTTCCCGATGAATCCAGAGTGGAATTTCCAGCAAATAGGTGCGCAAAGATATTGGCTTTTTCCTGGGCAGTCGTTGCTAGTGTTCCATCTTCTTTGGTTAGGGGAGGAAATGAGCTGGAAGTGAAATTTCTTCCCACAGCTTTGGCGAAAGACCAAAATGAACGGGATCCGTTAGGACATTCAGCAAGTTTTGATCTTATTTTGGCTTTGTGGGCATCTTTTGAGCTTTCTATTGTCTCTTTACATATGCCTCTAGCCTCGACATATGCTGCTCTGGTCTCAGGGCCCGGATTTTTTAGCCATCGATGGTATGCTGCCTGTTTGGAAGCCACAGCTCTAGAGCAGTTTCTGTTAAACCAGGTCTTATCGGATGATGTTCTTCTTTTCTGTCTGTTTTGGTATTCGGTATGTATGTTTGCATCCCCAACATGATGATTTCAGAAATTGTCTCAGCACATCGTGTTGGATCTACTGAAGAGAAACAAACTCTCTGATATTATTTTATTATTTTATATTTAAAACTTCGCTTTTGTATTTTTAAATTAATTTTTATATCTATGTATTATTCTCAATAAATCTTTGGATTACATGATATAGTTGTATGTACCCAGTATCGTCACAAACAGGTGTAAGCCTATGTGGTAACTTTTTGTTCTTGTTTATTTTGAACATATATTCGATGTACTTACTTGATGTATTTTTTTTTGCAAAATTATATTCTATTCTATTCTATGAAAAATGTGATACAGGCGAGACTAGTGAAATTTACATGTGTGATATGTGCCACACAAAGAAATTGTAGTTTATTATAAAGATTTAATTGTGTCGTTCGTAATTACCCCATACAGTTCCCATTTCCTCCGCGGGATGATCTCAATTACCCTTTGGTATAAGGTAAAAAGGAACGGTAACGTTTTTTGTTTTCTCTCATATTTCTAACGAAACGTTGATTTTTAAGAATTATTTTGTCACTACTAAGTAGACAGATAAGCAAAGTGTCTGTTGCAATAAAAGTTGATTATGTCTGTGACTTTTTTCTATTATTTTTGAGCGTTGGAAATTGAGTGTTTCCAATTCCCCCACTTCCCCCTAGGTTATTTGGTTTGCTTTGTGTTAGTCATCCCTAGGACTCCTGCAGTTGCAGTGACTTGCTAGTTGTTTGAAATATGCTTTCATCACTTCATTTCCGGCGTTTTTTACACGCTTTATATTAGCTTCACTTGTATGTTTGTTTGTTTGTTTTGTAACGACTCCTTTGGCGCGATTTTGACCCACTTCAGAATGATTTGAAATTTGGCAGGTGTACATAATACCGGTGACAATGCATTAAGAAATTTTTGTGTGAAAAAAAAACAAAATGGCGGCTCCAATATGGCGTACGAGTTTTGTGATTATGGTCCGATTTGCTACAAAATTAATATCTGAGAGTTTTCGTGGTCGGAGATTATGATTCTTTTGTCAAAATTGAAAAATTCAAGATGGTGGACGAGTTTCAAGAATGGTGACGAGTTTTGTGATTATGGTCTGATTCTATTCAAAATTGGTATGTGGGGGTTTGTGGGGTTGAATATTTTGATTCTCCTGTGAAAATTTGAAAATTCAAGATGGTTTTCAAAATGGTGGACGAGTTTTGTGATTATGGTCTGATTCTATTCAAAATTGGTATGTGGGGGTTTGTGGGGTTGAATATTATGATTCTTTGTAAAATTGAAAAATTCAAGATGGCGGCTTCAAAATGGCGGCCGAGTTTTGTGATTATGGTCTGATTCTATTCAAAATTGGTATTGGGGGTTTTGGGTCGAATATTTGATTCTTTTGTGAAAATTGAAAAATTCAAGATGGTGGCTTAAAATGGCGGCCGAGTTTTGTGATTATGGTCTGATTCTATTCAAAATTGGTATGTGGGGGTTTTTGGGGTCGGAGATTATGATTACCTAATTTGATAAGTTTATTCCATTTTTTTATTTGTAGAAAAATAATAAAGTCCACCATCACCTACAGACGAAAAAACCGGATATTCTGGCTCTAACAGAAACACAAGTAAACTCGTCCACCAACAAGGTCCATATGCTTTGTCCTGGTTACGAACTCCATCCTTGATTCAGGTTCAAAGGTGGAGTCTGCCTTTACGCTAAGGCTAACCTTTCATGCCAGCGTGAAGAGAGTTTGGAACCGAAAGACTTTGATGTGATGTGGTTCAAGCTATCTGATACCAAACTGACTAAGTTCCTCTGCTGCCTTTACCTATCACCTAATGAACCTTCATATAATGACCTCTTTGAGTTTTTATCACTCAAACTGGACTACATTCAGGAGAACCATCCAACAGCTGAAACCATAATCATGGGAGACTTTAATGTACATAACGCTGCCTGGCTCAAATTCTCTAACAAAACAGATGATGCGGGTCGTCAAGCCGAGGCCTTCGCCATCACTCATGGTCTAGAACAACTGGTCGAGCTACCAACCCGCATCCCTGATGTCAACAATCAGTCTGCCAATACACTAGATCTTTTCCTCACCACCAATCCTGACCCGTATAGAATAGAAGTTTGTGCCCCACTTGGAAACTCTGATCACACCCTCATCTCCACAACATGCTCTTTCCATTTACCATCGAGCTGCACAATACCACCCCGTCTCATGTGGCATTACAATTCGGCCGACTGGGAAGGTCTTCGTATGTTTTTCTCAGCGTTTCCATGAAAGAGAGTTTGTTTCTCTTCAGTAGATCCAACACGATGTGCTGAGACAATTTCTGAAATCATCATGTTGGGGATGCAAACTTACATACCGAATACCGAAAGAAGAACATCATCCGATAAGACCTGGTTTAACAGAAACTGCTCTAGAGCTGTGGCTTCCAAACAGGCAGCATACCATCGATGGCTAAAAAATCCAGGCCCTGAGACCAGAGCAGCATATGTCGAGGCTAGAGGCATATGCAAAGAGACAATAGAATGCTCAAAAGATACCCATAATGCCAAAATAAGATCAAAACTTGCTGAATGTCCTAACGGATCCCGTTCATTTTGGTCTTTCGCCAAAGATGTGGGAAGAAACTTCACTTCCAGCTCATTTCCTCCTCTAACCAAAGAAGATGGAACACTAGCAACGACTGCCCAGGAAAAAGCCAATATCTTTGCGCACCTATCTGCTGGAAATTCCACTCTGGATTCATCGGGAAAACAACCCCCGAACATTACACCTATTGACAGTCACATGCCCGAGATCACCTTTCGCCAACGTACTATCAGAAAGATTTTGCTGGGTCTCAACACCAACAAAGCCTGTGGATCTGACGGAATCCCGCCGATTGTTCTCAAGAAATGTGCCCCCGAACTAACACCTGTTCTTTGCAAGTTGTTCAACCACTCTTACAATTTGGGGGTATTTCCGTCCAATTGGAAAGTCGCAAGAGTACAGCCAGTCCCTAAAAAAGGCAAAAAGGCCCTACCTAGCAACTACAGACCTATCGCACTGCTATCTATTATTTCAAAGGTCATGGAAAAAGCCATCAACATCGAGCTCATGAAATATCTGGAAGACTCAGGAATTGTCAACGATAGGCAATATGGCTTCCGCCATCAGAGATCAACTGGTGACCTGCTCGCTTACGTCTCACATATATGGCAGCTATCTATTGAAAAATATGGAGAAACTTTAGCTGTGGCATTAGATATCTCCAAGGCGTTCGATCGAGTTTGGCACCAGGGACTCCTCGCCAAGCTTCCGTCTTATGGCTTGCCCCCTCAGCTGTGTTCTCTGCTTGCTAGTTTTCTCTCAAACAGGTCTCTCCATGTAGTGGTCGATGGAGTTTCATCTGACACTCTACTCATAAATGCTGGTGTTCCGCAAGGATCTATTCTCGCACCAACACTATTTCTACTTCACATCAACGACCTGTTGAAAGCAACTTCATGTCCAGTACACAGCTTTGCCGATGATAGTACCCTCCATACCGCTTTCTCTTCCAGGGCCCCTATATCAGCCCGTGAAACCAGAAATGAACGAGGAAGAAATGTTAATAATATAAATATGGACTTAGCAACAATTCTCGAGTGGGGATCTAATAATTTGGTAGAATTCAATGCAAACAAAACACAAGCATGTCTTTTCTCTAGAAAAGCCGATCTCACTGTGCCTAACATAACTTTGTCAGGAGTAACCATACCACTGAAGTCATCCATATCGATGCTTGGTATTACTATCAGCAATAACCTTTCCTGGGAAAATCACGTGAGGTCCATTGCCAAAAGTGCATCCCAAAAACTTGGTTTTTTGTTTCGTGCCAAGAGCTATTTCACCCCCACTCAGCTGCTTATGATCTATAAGGCACAGATCTGACCTGTCCTGGAATACTGTACCCATATTTGGAGCGCGGCACCTAAACATATCCTGAGGCTATTGGATTCTGTCCAAAAAAGGGCAATTCGTCTCGTCGGTGATGCATCGCTTACAAACTCGCTCACTTGTCTGGAACACCGTAGAAAAGTTGGCGATTTGTCTCTATTTTATAGATATTTTCATGGGCGATGCTCTTCTGAAATATCAACAATCGTTCCTGCTTTGGCAGTCTCTTCGAGACTAACCCGTCAAGTTCAGTCATCACACCCCTTCGTGGTCACTTTGGAGACCTGCAGAACATCACTTTCCAAAAACTCGTTCATCCAACGAACAGCGAGGCTTTGGAACTCATGCCTAGGGAGGTGTTCCCCGAGGCATACAACCTCCAGAAATTTAAGAAGAACACCAACTCCTACCTTCTTTCCCACGATGTTCTCTGAACATTACAGGATATCCCTTTTCGTGGGAACCAGAACATTAAAAAAAAAAAAGTTGAAAAAAAACTAAAAAAACACGCTTTTATAAATAAACCACACTAAAAAGTAGGAAATAAATAATAGTTCAAAAAAAAAACTAAAAAACACGCTTTTAAAGAAAACCAGACTAAAAAAATTGAAAATAAGAAAAAAAATTAATTTATTTAAAAAAAATCGTGGGGTGCATGGTATCAATAATTATATAGTACATTACACACCTAGGGCAGTAAAGTAAGAAATGTCTCAGATCACAGGTGATTGTTGGCCGACGCAATACCATGCACCCCACGCTTTTTTTTAAATAAAATAATTTTTTTTCTTATTTTCTATTTATTTTAGTTTGATTTTCTATAAAAGCGTGTTTTTTTAGTTTTTTTGAACTATTATTTTTTTATTATATTCCATTAAAATCTCTTTCAATACCGTAGTTATTTATAGTTTTCAAATTTACCAATCAAACAGCTGTTTTTTTTTCATCCAATAAAACTCCCAATTCAATATCCATTTATTCGAAATACGAATAGGTTTCATCCATAAGTAATTATTTGCTTGCTAACTACTATCATAAGAAGAAATGATTTACAAGACAAGACTGCTAATTGGAAGAATTGTCATATTAGTGTCTGTGGGTTTTATTTTCTACGGTAATGAATCAATGAATTAATGAACAAATCATGAATGAACTTGTTAATTGAGACAATATTGCATCTCGGTGCCGACACTTTCTCGTTTTTCATTGGGCTTGGGTGTGTGAAATATGTGGTAATTTTGTTTTAAAGTAATTTTTTGTCGAGGAATATTGGTGCTCGCTATGATTTCCCAAGTATTTCACCTTCCATATTCGAAACATGAAAAAAATGTATGGTGAGGTGGGATATAATCCATACCGATAATAGAAAATTCTATACAGGGTGTCTCTTAATAACATGCTAATATTTGAGGTTATTCTTGGGTCCATTTTGAGAAAAAAAACCCTCATATGAACATATGTCCTAAATGTCTTAACTTTTGAACTACTTACAGGGTGTTGAAGTTTTTTTATGTTAACTTCGGTATGACCCTAGATATTTTTGTGAAACGTAGTACACATCTTATACCGGGTGGTCCATTTACGACTATCCACCCCCAATGTATACATCACTTTATCAGGAGATTTCAATATTGACTCCTCCATCTGTACCAGAGACAGTGTAATTTTAACAAGCCTCCACATATCTTAGATAGTTTTAATTTGACACCCCAGTTCACTGGCTACAGAGTCACCATCATTCAGCGACAATCATTGACAATATTTACAACGTGGACACGGTTGTTGTACGTTGATAATGATCTTCTGATCACCGTACTGTATTGTTGAATTCCCGAACAAAATAGAAAAGGCAAGAACCTTTCAAATAAGAAGAAGTTTCAACGAGCAAGCCATTCTAATTTCAATATGCTCTCAAAGATGTTTGGATGATGTTTTAAACACCAACCCTCGAGCCATCTTCAGTGGTTCATGGATACTTTTTATTTCATTTCAATTTACATTTCCACTAAAAATATTTTGATAAAATAGGATAGCAACAAAATGGATTACGGATGAAATTAGAAATCAGTATTGAACTGAAGATTTACACCATCTTAAAATATTACCCTCAATTAACGAGTCAGTACATAAAGCTACAAAGATCATGAAGTTTTAATTAGAGATTCTGAAAAAGGTCTACCAAATAGAATCGAATTCAGAAATCAACAAAACGGCTGGAACGTAATATCTGAACTTAGTAACTAAAGAGAATGCAAGAACCTATAATTATAAAAAGGTGATATGACCTTTGATAACCCTACGAGGTATCACATTTATTTAATGAAGTTTATCAAATGCCCCTACATTTCTAAAATGCTTGAAAAGATGTATGATTTCTAAAACCGAACCTCAAGATCTATGATGAGTACTGGATTTTTTCTTATTCCTTTCACCCTCAACTGAAAACAATTTTTAGAATAAGCTAAAAAAAATTCCTCGGGACAACGAAATCCAGTTTATACTGAAGGATTTACACCATCTTTAAAAAATATTACCCTCAATTAACGAGTCAGTACAAAAAAGCTAAAAAAGATCATGAAGTTTTAATTAGAGATTCGAAAAAAAGGTACTACCAAAATAGAATCGCAAATTCCAGCAACGTCAACAAAACGGCTTGGAACGTAATATCTGAACTTAGTAACACAAAAAAGAGAATGCAAGAACCTATAATTATAAAAAAAGGTGATATGACCTTTGATAACCCTACCGAGGTATCACATTTATTTAATGAATTTTTTATAAATGCCCCGCTACATATTCTAGACAATCAGTGAAAAATGTAACATTTCTGACGAGCTCAAGATAGATATGAATGAGTACTCATTTTTTCTTGATCCCTTCACCCCCCTCGAACTGAAAACAATCTTAGAATCTAAGCTTAAAAATAAACATTCCTCGGGACAGGACGAAATCCCGCTTTTTATAATAAAGGCTTGTTTAGATAATATTATTGAACCCCTCACCTACCTGGTAAATCTGTCCTTTCTGAACGGTGAGTTTCCACAATGTCTGAAAGTTGGAAAAATTATTCCCATTTTCAAAAAGGCATGTTCTACCGACATGAATAACTATCGTCCAATTACTGTAACTTCCAGTCTTTCAAAAGTATTTGAGTGCGCATTTCTCAGCCGTCTCTTGAAATTTTTGTATAAATGCAATATCTTTACCGAAAACCAACATGGCTTCTTATCCGGCCGTTCTACTAATTCAGCAATTATTGCTTTTTTTGAAAACGTCACAGAGTTTATGGAGGCAGGCGAGTGCCCTGCTGGGATTTTCTGTGATCTCAGCAAGGCATTTGACTCGGTCAATCATAATCAGTTAACATCGAAATTGTATAATTATGGAGTACGAGGTGTAACATTAGAATGGATTTCATCTTTTCTAAATCATCGTTCTCAGTACGTATGTGTTCCTGATATCCAATCTGAGAGTGTTGGCTTCGTCAATTCGGAGAGTAAACCCATTAATATTGGTGTCCCCCAAGGATCTATCCTCGGACCTATTTTATTTATACTTTACTCCGATGATCTAGATAAATTCTTGAAAGGTGTTCATGAAACAATGTATGCAGACGACACGTCTTTGATTATCTCGCACAAAAATGATTTACGTATCCTTGAAGATACAGAAAATGTTCTAGAAATGATGCAAGACTGGTGCAGTACCAATCGCCTGAATATGAACGCCCAGAAAACCCAAATTTTTAGATTTCATAACTATCAAAGAAAGTGTGATCCTCTAAGAATTAAGATAAGTGATGATGTATTCATTGATAGTTCGGAGGAATCCAATTTTCTGGGACTCCTTATTGACGAAAACTTAAGTTGGAAGGGTCATTGTACAAACCTAATGAAAAGACTGAACTCTATATGTTTCATGTTCAGGAATCTCAATCATGTACTTTTGTTGTGTCACGAATTAGGTATGGAATATGTTTGTGGGGCAACTCCACCTTGGCAAAAAATGTCTTTTCGACACAAAAAAGAATTATTAGAATAATAGCGGGAGTTCCAAGTACTCATTCTTGCAGGGACCTCTTCAAACATTTGAATACCTTGACCCTCATGTCAGTCTATATTTATGAACTGTCCGTATTTATTTTTAAAAATAGACAAAAATTTGTTCTAACGGGCGACTTCACATCGTGAACACACGCCAAAAGAAAAATATCATATTCCTTTACAAAATACAAGGTCTCAAGTAATTCACCCACAATATGGTTTGTATGTTTTCAACCATTTACCTGAAAGTTTAAGAGAAGTTAAATATATTAAAAACTTCAGTAGCTACTTGAGAAAATTCTTGACTGAAAAATGCTTCTATTCGCTGAAAGAATATTTCAATAGTTAGCTAGATCTTATCAGAATGTGTACATTGAGCATAGGTGTTTATGTGTGTGTATGTTAATTACCGCTGACAATACTCTACTTTTAACTGTATATTATATATTCACTATTTATATACATTGTATACTGACTATTCCTATACATTTTATGTCTTATTGGAAAATAAAATTATTTATTTATTTATTTAATAACTCCCAGAAAAATTATTTTACAAAAAATCGCCGAGACACGTCGATTTTTGTTTGAAGGGGAACACCATTTGACAAGAAGAAGATATGTTATACTTCAACCCCCTACTCCCCAGAGCAACCCCTCTATAATTTTAATAAGGAATGAGGGTCGTGTCATACATCATTGTGAAGATTAATCAATTCTGATAATAGCGGTGTAAAATTTCATGAATTCGAATGAGGCGTTCTCGAGATATTCGAGTTCAAATGTCCAAAATGATCTACATTATTGTCTCCCAGACAGTAGTACAGTTCATTCGTAATTATCCACCGATTGTCTTATTTTATTTGCTCACCGAGTACACGTTCCAGTTTTTTGCTGTCAACATGATTGTCAAAAAAGAAATACTAATCTCTGAGAACCATTTTTTTGTGAAATGGTGATAGTGTAGAATCGAAAAGTGACCACGTATTTCAACAATTCTACTTGTATCGCGATGGTTTACACAAAATACGAGAAAGTTGAAATGATTTTCATTTTTGCTGCTCGAAATGAGTGTGCACGAGCAACAGCTCGGATCTTCAATGAGAGACACGAAAACAGAAACGTAACTCACAAGTGAGTATTAGGAAAAATGGTTATAGAAAAAGGTTTTGGTATTGATATATCTTGGATCTTGTGGTGAAATTCCGTGAGACTGGATCAGTAGCCAATAAAAAAAACTAGGATGGCGTGTGTTACAAACGAGATCAATCAAATGAAAGTTTTAGGACAAGTTGCAGTTGACCCAACTTTGTCTACACGGCAACTCAGTAGCATAACAGACATATCGAGAACTTACATAATGAGAGTGCTAAAATTTCACAAATTTCATCCGTATAAGTTGCATCTTCACCATGAACTGAATGAGGATGACTACGACAGACGATCTGAATTTTGCGAAAATGTAACAAGAATGATACAGATGAACCACGGATTCATTAAGCATATTTGCTTCAGGGATGAATGTTAATTTTTTTTGACTCTCGCTCTTGGAGTCAGAACAACCCCCACCTACTTAGAGAAGAGCACACACAAAGGCCTCTAAAGTTGAATGTGTGGGATTCTGGGTAATAAAATCATTGGCCCAATATTTATCTAAGGTGATTTAAATGGTGCGGTTTATTTGGATATGCTGCAGAATCTGATTGAACCACTTATTTTAGATGCTGTTAACACGGACCTTGATGATGATGGTAATCTTTATCTATTGGCAGATAACATTTAGTTCCAGCAAGATGGGGCACCACCTCATTTCCTATTACAGGTGAGAGAATAGCTATCCCAAACTTTTCCTAACAAATGGATAGGTCGTCGAGGTCCAATAGAATGGCCAGCACGCTCGCCGGACTTGGCACCCAATGATTCCTTTGGGGTCATTTGAAATCCGTTATTTATAAAACTTAACCTACTGACCCGAACGATTTGGAAAGAAGAATTATAACTGAATGCCAGGCAATTACCAGACAAACAGTTTCAAAGGTGCAGGAGGCATTCGAAAATAGACTCTACTACTGTCTGGGAGTTATTGGCCAGTCATTTTGAACATAATTGTTTGATAATCTATTTCGTATAATTTATTTACTCAAAATTCACCAATGTACAATTTGAACTCGAATATCTCTAGCACGCCTTTTTCAAATTAAGAAAATTTTGATATTAAGAAATACCCTGTATAAATCTTGTTGAATTGAAATATGTTCATTGTTTTCTTAACCTACAATTTATTCATCACGCTGAACTAGTATGGAAAGTATTAGATTTTGAATTATTGAATATAACAAACATTCTAAAAAAAGCAATATCGGAGGGTTTATAAATTTTGATTGATTATTTTTCCGCTACATTGATTCGAAAACATTGCAATGTCCTTTTCTATGGATATGAATATCTCACCTTCCGCTTTTGGTGACGATCATCTCGTTCGTGAAACACTGAAACCTGACCCAAAGATCTCGATCGTCCAATGTGATGGAAAGGTCTCTCTCGGTCGGATCTCCTTTGCCCTTCCCAGAAGTTATTTCCGATTCTACTGCAGAGAGAATGTGGTGTTGTGCCATTTGTCCTGGAACAGAAGACACTTTATAAGTGACCTATCGTAAAAAATTGAGATGAGATAAAATAAGGTCTCAGCGCCAATTGTCGGGACACGGAAGGCTAGAATAACATATGACCATTTTTATCTATCTATATTATATATATATATATAATATATATATATATATATATATATTATATATATATATATATATATATATATATATATATATATATATATATATATATATATATATATATATATATATATATATATTTATATATATATATATATATATATATTTATATATATATATATATCTTGGAATAAAGGTCTGAATCAGTCAATTCATATAATTTTTCTTAACTACGTTTCGACATGGTATTTGTCATCATCAGGTTAAAACACTAAAATCAAAAATATGGAGTTTGAGACATACTTAACACAATATTGAAATGTATGCACTAAAATAATTCTTTAAAAACATATGGTTCGAAATATAACACTCAATATAAGAATATCTGTAACATTTATGAGTATTCACTTACAAATCATTTTATTTGAATTCTGCGTTCGCATTGTAAAAACGTTAGAATTCAAATAAATTCAAATAAAATAATTTGTAAGTGAATACTCATAAATATTACAGATATTCTTATATTTAGTGTTATATTTCGAACCATATGTTTTTAAAGAATTATTTTAGTGCATACCTTTCAATATTGTGTTAAGTTAAATATGTCTCAAACTCCATATTTTTTTTCTATTTATAGTCGAAACGTAGTTAAGAAATATAATGGAATCAATTATCAGAAACTGAGAAATATATGTGGTCAAGAAACTAAAGAATATATATATATATATATATATATATATATATATATATATATATATGTATATATATATATATATATATGTATATTTTCTTAAATTTCTCGAAATAAAGGTCTCTGATTCAGTCAATTTATATAATTTCTCTTAACGACATTTCGACATGGTATTTGTCAACATCAGGTTGAAACTAAATTATTTTATTTGAATTTCTGAGTTCGCATCGTATGAACGTTATTGTAGGTGTGTGACTTCGAAGTCGAAGTTATCGGGAATGGTTTGTTTATCTTTCATGCATTTTTACCTTCTTCATAAGTACACCGGATTGTTTATATTGACTTCTAGAATATGAGCCGGACTGTATTTTTTTGGCAGCATGTAAAGATCAGTTTTCATTATTATTACTATAAACAAAGTTAAAAAAGGTTGTTATGAATCTGGCTTAAGTTTTTGATATAATTTCTATTGTTAATGCTATTGGGGTCTTTTTAATATGTATCATTTCAAGGAATGTTCTTACTCTTAAATTCCTTTCTTTGGTCGAAATTTCAACGTTGTTAGTGTCAATCTTATGTTGATTTTCTTTTTCGTGTTTGGATAGGGCTGTAATGTCGGTTTTTGAGAATTTTGTGGGCTTGTACACGCTTCTGCAAATATTGTTTTGTTTGACCTATAAGGTACTTTGACAGTCTTTACACGGTAATCTATTCTGTGGGCGTTTGTTTGTTTTTCGGTATTTCTGGTTTTAATTATGAATAAATGGTTTTGTTCGTATTTTTCAGTCGGTGTGAAATAGTTATGTTGTGTTTTTCCATTGTTTTATTAATTTTATTCGATAGTTTGTCTATGGTAAAGGTATGTATGTTGTTGTTTTCTATTCTTTATTATGATTTTTATTGTAGATCGCATGTATTCGTTTTTTTATTGTTTTTTCTGTGGTTGGGGTAATTATTTTATTTCAAAATATTCTTGATTTTTTCTATATTACTTTTCCTGAATTTTGGGTGAGCAAGCTTTATAGCTGTCAGTTAAATTTTGAATAACTTTTTTTTTAACTAACGGGTGTGTTTACAAATAGTTTGTGTATCGATTTGATACATTTGATTTAATAAACCAGTTTGTGAAAATTTTGCCAGTATTGATAATTCAAAATAACAGATACTCCATCTGGAGTCGATTTTTGAAACTACACATAAGTACATTGTTTACTTTTCCAAACATTAATGTTTATCAGATTTTAGCCATTCTATACCTAAAACTTGTCGAATCTCTTGTAATTGTTGTTATTTAATGAAATTCTTTGTACCTGGTGAATGTTCTGTTGACTATTGTACGTCCTCGAGTGAAAAAATTAGTGATTCAAGTTCGAATCATTATTGTTGTGTACCTCAATCTGACTCTTGGCAAAACGACACCATTGTGTTGGAATAAGTTTTCGTCATTTTCCGTGAGAAAATGAACTCAACGTTCTGGTGCATTGCAGACTAATCTAGGATTGAGCGAGTCTATAGACAGACGATGGGCTTTTGAAGAAGGATACAGTCCCTTCCCATAATCTTCCTGTATCGTCTGTGGCCAAGAAAAAAAGTGATAAAGGTCCTTCAAAGAGAGTTGAGAGGAAAGAAAAGACAGTTTAGAAGATAAAAAACAGATATTATTCAATATACCGAACATTATTCATACAGTATGGAAAAAGAGTGAGTATATATGTATATCTAGGTGATAGGACATATTGTTTACTTTTCGAATCATTAATGTTCATATGATTTTAGCCATTGTACACTTAAAACTTGTCGAATCTCTTGTGATTGTTGACATTCAATGAAATTCTGGTTCACCTGGTGAATATTCTGTTGACTATTGTATGTCCTCGAGTGAAAAAATGAGTGATTCTAGTTCAAATCATTATTGTTATGAACCTCAATGTGACTCTTGGGCAAAACGATCCCGTTGTACTAGAATACGTTTTTATCATTTTCCGTGAGAAAATGTATTTAACATACTGGCGCAGACTCGTCTTGGATTGAGTGAGTATAGACATACGACGGGCTCTTGGGATCTTGAAGAAGAATACAGTTCCTTCCCAAAATGTTCCTGCATCGTGTGTGACCAAGAAAAAAAGAACCTTCAAAGAGAGTTGACAAGAAAAAAAAGAGAGTTAAGAAGAGAAAAAAGAAATATTATTCAACATACCGAAGATTATTCATACAGTATGGAAAAAAGTGACTTTATATGTATATCTAGGTGGTAAGGACACATTTTCACACCATCTTGTTTGTTTTAGATGAAATAAAAAAAACTGTTTTTGTTAGTTGTATTTTCAATTCGAACATTCACAAATAATAATGTGTAACATTTCTTCAGAATAATTCATAACAATAATTCTCGAGGACTTCACTAACTGTCCAGAAACTTCGAAAAGTTGTTTTTGCTAGCAATTTAGAACATACTTTGTCTTCTTCAAAGTGAGTTTTCGCAAAGGAGATTGTCTCAAGATTTAAATACACCACTTCACTAGAGTCTTGAAATTTATAACACTACACAAGAAAACTGGAAAATAATACCAAATGGAAATATTTTAAGAAAAACTCCAAACACAAGTGTATAACCTCTGAGAAAACAGACAAACAAAGTACGTATGTCTGGTTTAAATTTTCGCCACTCTGGCGCTGGCATCTAAGGTTTGAGTTCCCAATTGTTGCGTCATATTTCAATTTGGAATGGAATAATACAAACCTAGAAAAATAGGGGATGATTGATTTTTCACTTATGAACATTGGCACACATATGTAGTTGACATTGACAGATCTTCCTACATCCGTCACAATAATTACATTCTATGAAAGGATGGAATTATATACAAAGTGATGAAATCAACTAACCAGAAAAAAAAATTCATATTATAAACAATAAATAGTTCAAGTAGATAATAATATTATTTGACAGTTAATATTTGAAGTAAGCTAGGTAAGTAAGTATTTTGGAAGTAATAAAACATTAGTAGATTTCAACCACAAAAAATTGAAAAATAAAAACTTTTTAACAAAAAATTCAGCCGGCGAAAAAATCAACTGAAAAGCAAAAAATAAAATGAACCTTCTCAGTCTTAATGATAATTGAGCTCCTAAACTAATTGAGTGACTAATTTTGAGGCGGCGCCAAACAAACTAGCAATTGAATTAGGTAAAGCGTAAAATGATGACAGCGAGATGCACAGCGGCGTTTTGATTACTTGATATATTGTTTGAAATCAGGAAAAAAAAATCCAAAAATTCAATAATATACAGGGTATCCCATTTTTTGTATCTCCTGAAATCTGCACGCTACTGTATTTTTGATTTCATTTCATCAAAATTCAGGCATAACCACACAACTTTTACATTCAACTTTTTTTTTCTACAGGAAATAATACACATTTGGGGTTTTGAGGAGTTTCGTACAATAATCTGATACTGTTTCCCAAAAAAAAAATATTTTATATGACTTATTTTTTTTTATTGGTCCTAAGTGGCCATGAAAACTATATATTATTCTTTCGCTTGGAAGTAGATGTTTCCGAGTAATATATTAGAAAAAAATGGGAGAGGTGTTGCTCGGAGACATAAAAGTAATTAATAGAACTTATAATGTTTTTTTTAATATCCATTTGGATTCTTTATTACACTCTTCAGGAATACGTACAGATATTGTCTGAAAAGAAAACTATTACTTTTAGAGATAAGAATGCGTATAATGTATTCTTCATCAAACAGCATTTTATTACTCTTCGCCTGATGGTTTACATAAGACATAAAATGATTTTTAGAAAAGGTCATCTTCGTATTCGTCACCTGTTGGAAATAACTGGTAATCAAATGTATGAAATAATTTATTCAACACAATGGATTGCTAACACAAATATGTCAGGAGGTGTGTAAATATTGGCAAATTATGATTTTCGTATTTCTTTTTCGTGATTATGTTTAATAGCCACCATAAATTATCTAATGAACTACTCGATGTATTGTTCTGCCCGTTCCACATTGGTCGCCCATAACTTGGTACCAAAAAAATATCAGCTTGTTTAACGTAATCATTAGTGAAAATGTCCGGATTCAATCAACACTCCCCACCGCTACTCATTTGCAAATTGAATATATGATCATTCGAATAAAAAACCGAGGGTGCGGCCAGCGGAAAGGTAGATTTCAGAATGTAATTATTGATTCTGAAAAAGCCCTCAATCAAGTTAAAGAATCATGTGTCGGGAAAAATTGGACATTTATTCACTGGAAAACACGAACATCATTTCTATTTTTGGAACGATGTTCCTTTAACGTGGCTTGCGGTTCGTGTTCACTGGTAGAAATCGTCACGTAAGAAAAAAGCGTTATGCCCCCTCCATGCTACTTTCTCTCTCTCTCTCTCTCGTTCTATTTTTATTATATATACAGTGCTTCTCAAAAGTCCCCTCCCCCCTCTTATTTTTGGAACGATTATACATAAACAAGTGCAATTTGGAAACTGAATATTAAAGGTTGTAAACTACTAGTGATGATAGATGACGAAATCGTCAAAGATGACGTCACAAGGCCATTGTGACCAATAATTTTAAATGGAACCCTACGGCAAGCGACACCTCTTTTGAATGGTATCGAAAAAACCTATTCAATTATACAAATTTTGTTTGTGTTTATGGCAGTTTTGGCAAATCGCTTTTAAAAAACGCAAAGCTGTGATGAATTAAATCAGTTAATACTAAAATTCCAAATTCAAGCTCCGCCTCTGGATAGTTGTCAAATAAGCTGCATTTTTGTTAGTCTCCCTAATTCGACGTTTTTGACATTGTCCAAGTTTTTGTATATTTAATAATTTGTGTATTATTGATCGGACGTTTAACTGTTTTAGCAGCTTTTGGTACTTTTAATATTTTTGTACATTTTAATAATTTGTTAAACTGTTATCAGCCGAACGTTTAAGTGCTTCAAGAAGCGAAATGGTACGTGCTTTAGGTGATAAAGTAGCAGCGATCCTAATTATTGGTGAAACTGGACGAAATATTCATGCAGCAGAACGCATTTTGAATGAGAAGTTTCCCGATCGCCCCGTTTCGAGGACTTATTTAAGGGAGCTTCTTCGTAAGTTTGAAACAACGGGTAGTATTAATGATGCGAAACGATCTGGCAGACCACAAATTTCTGAGAGAAAAAAATTGATATACTGGCAGAATAATAGTTAATCCTACTTCTTCAACAACTCACGTTGCATCTACCTGTGAAGGACAGTGCAGTACAGTACACTGGGTGTTGAAAAAAACAAATTTCATCCATACAAATTAAAAATGGTTCATCAACTCTCAGACGACGACCCAGACCAAAGACTAGAATTTTGTGAAAATATGGAAACTAAAATTAACCAACAGCCAGACTATGTCAAAACAATTTGTTTTAGTGACGAAAGTACTTTCTATCTAAATGGAAATGTAAATACACAGAATGTGAGGTATTGTTTCGTGAAACACATACCCAATTTCCCCAGAAGGTGAATGTTTGGGCAGGTATCCTGGGAAACCACATCGTTGGGCCTCTTTTTTTAAATACTTATTTAACTGGTGAGGTTTATCTGGAGCTGTGGCAAAACGCAATTGAACCGTTAATCCTTGAAATTTTGGAAGATAATCCAGATGAATTCGGCAATTTGGAAATAACATTCCAACAGGATGGTGCTCCTCCACACTATTACGGTGCAGTAAGACGGTATTTGGATGAGGAGTATCGTGGTAGATGGATTGGACGACGAGGTTCAACGGAATGGCCAGCTCGATCACCGGACCTCACACGTTTGGATTTTTTTCTGTGGGGGTACCTTGAATCGAAGGTTTACGCCACTGAACCTGACAATATTGACGTTTTAAAACAACGTATTGTTGCAGAATGTGAGGCTGTTTCCGCAGACACATTTGCAAAAGTACGAGAAGAGTTTAAAAATAGGATATTTCACTGTCAGGAAGTGAATGGAGGTCACTTCGAGCAATTTCTTTAAGTAGATACTGATTCTTAAATCTGTAATTAATATCATACTGAATGGAATTTAAATTTTAATGTTTACTAATGAGCCATTAAAACTGCCATAAACACAAACAAAATTAGTATCATTGAAAAGGTTTTTTCGATACCTTTCAAAAGAGGTGTCGCTTGCCGTAGGGTTCCATTTAAAATTATTGGTCACAATGGCCTTGTGACGTCATCTTTGACGATTTCGTCATTTATCATCACTAGTAGGGAAGTTTACAACCTTTAATATTCAGTTTCCAAATTTCACTTGTTTATGTATAATCGTTCCAAAAATAAGAGGGGGGGGTGGGGACTTTTGAGAAGCACTGTATGTGTGACAACTAGACTTGGTCCTGTCAGAATTAAATGTCAACGCATTCAATTCCTATATAGGGAAATGGGAAATGCAAAATTGATGGATATCCTGATAATCCTGCAAACTTCAGACCCATTTCAATGTTACCCACACCCTCAAAATTGATAGAAAAACTCGTGAAAAAAAGAATAATGACTTATCTGTATAAGCACAATTTTATGAATCCTACTCATTTTGGATTTCAAAGAGAAAAAGGAACGAATGATGCTATTTTTAATCTTCTTCGAAATGTTTATCTGAAATTGAATGATAGATGAAGTTGCTGCAGCGGTTTTTTGTGACCTGACAAAGGCCTTCGACTGTGTTAACCACAAAATTTTGTTGCAAAAATTTGTTATCCAGTGGTTTGGTCTTATTTATCTGGACGAACTCAAAGCGTATCTCTGCAAGGCAGCTTATCGCAAAAACTGGGAATCAAATGGGGAGTTCTCAGGGGTCGGTTTTGGGACCAACGATTTTTCTACTGTACATAAATGATCTAGCTTCAATTAATAGTTCGGGAGAGTTTACCCAATTTGCAGATGACACCACAATATTTTGGAATGATAAAAATGGCTCAAAACTATATCAAATGATTGAAAATGATATTAGCAAAGTGAAAGATGGTTTGACGCTAATAAGCTATCTTCCAAATACAATTGACAAGAGCTTCATCTAGGAAATCAAGTGATCAGCAATATGACAGAAACAAAGTTTCTGGGTTTACATATTGATGATAAATTGAAATATGAAGATCACATTGAAAAACTCAGAAGAAAACTTGCATCAGGATGTAAGAACCACTTCATGGGAACTTGGTGAAGATATGGCAAAAAGTGTGTATTATGCTTAAGTCCACTCACACCTGAGACACGGAATTTGTTTTTGGGGATCTTGTAGTCAATATTTGTTCAATATGATTTTTGCTTTGCAAAAAAGAGCATTAAGGTGTATGTGCAAGGCTAAGTTCCAGGATTCTTGCAAGCCACTCTTCATTAAACATAAAATATTACCACTACCTTGTATTTTTATTTTAGAAACAGTATGTCTCATTCATAAGAAATAAAAAAACACAATATAACACTAGACAAACACTGAATATAACCTAACCAATTCCAACATCGACACAAATAAAAAACTCCATAATATATACTGGTAAAAAATTATATAATCACCTACCCAACGAGATTAAAATCATAGCTGATGCAAGAAATTCAAAAGTTCTGTAAAACGTCTTCTTCAGGCGAATGCTTTCTACTCATTAGATGACTTCTACTGCGTGAACTTTTAGTTTTGTGAAATTAAGCTTTGTCGTTCTATCTCCAATTATTCAGGAGTCAATTGTAATATATTTTAATATGTTTTATTGATTAGCCTACCATTGATATAATACGGAGCTGTTTTCAATTATGATCATTCTAATATTAATTTTGTAAAAATATTAAATTTTTTAAGCAAGTTTATTATTAACCAGCACGGTAAAATGTACCAAATTTTATCTGATTTACGTGCGGGCTTATTGTGTATATTTTATTCATTATTTATTTTGTACCAATTTATTTATTATATGTATTTGTACCTAATAGTTATAGTTGTCATCCTTTTATTTATAAATGACTTTGTCAACGAGATTTATCATCTTCAGACAATAAAGTGTATTTGATTTGATGGAAGGGATTTTGAACTCACTACATACAGTGATTTGATATTTGAATTTAAATATACCTTTGCCAGCATGTTAGAAAGCCTCAGTTTTTCGAATAATTCAATGGTGTTATTTTGTAGAGTTTCATATGCTCCACGAATTTGGTGAAATTCAGTAATTTAATATGCCGTATAAACCCCAAAGTGTTGAAAAAGTGAATTATAAACTCCTTCGTTAACTTAAATGCAATAAAACAGTGTGTTGAAAGTGATCTAAATGCCTAAAAAGAGTAAAAATAGCGTTTCTAACACGATATCTGACCATTGGAAAACTGCAGGCCGTTGTGACCCTTAATAACCGCCGAGTAGGGGAATTACGACCGTATTGGTTCGCCAAAGTGAAAAAGTGAGATTAGGATTTCAAAACCCACGGAAGTGAAAACAATTTCGCTTATAAAAAGTCAAAGGACACAAACAACCACAGCAGAATTGTTGGAAAATTTCAATAAATGATCCCCCATTGGAAGAATCCAGCGATGGAGGTCCAGATCGCAACAAAAGCGTGGAAACAAAAAGCCACAATGGATCATCCAGTAAAAAAAACCGTGGAAAAGACATTATTTCACAAAACCACCGAAACTGATGAAAAAGTGTGTTGGCAAAACTCGGAAAACAGCGAAATCGCCAGCTGTTCGGTACTAGAAAACCTCTGTCCAGAAGAAAAATTTTGTTCACCACACTTTCCGAACAACGAAAGTAAAGAAAAATCCAAACATTTCCAAAGTGAGAAAATTATGCAGAAAAAAAGGTGAGTCCAACACATCAAAATATAGAGAGTGATATGGAGGATGATAAAGCGACAGCAGAAAATCCATTTTCGACAGGAAATCTATGTTCTCCACACTTTCAAAGAGGCGAATAGTATTATCAGAAATAATATACCTTATATTAATAATATAGTATTATCAGTAATAATATACGTTTTCCTCAAAATATTCTTGTGGAATACTAATTTCAGGAACAATTTAAACTGATAGTTCAAGTATTTGATAAACGTGTTATTGATAAACAACCGCTGGCTACATTTTTGCATAGCTTCCTTACATTACCGTGTGAATGGCAAATGAAAATGTATATCATAATACAAAAGTTTCTTTTGAATCACCAGCGATTCGGAAATAGTAATTATGAAAATGTCTTTCCGATATTTGCAGGAATTTGCATCTAAATCAATAGAAATTTGTCATACTGTTTTTTCGACGAATTTTTATCTGTTCCATTTTTGTGAGTTCAAAATTGAGAATAATACATCTGAAAAAAAAAGTTGATGAACATATTTTTTTTTATAAAGTTGGATTTAACGGGAATTAGGACCAGGTAGTGAAACTAATTTTTTATCGCTGACGTTTCGGAATTAATGTATTCCTATTTCAAAGCTGAAATGACAATATTCACATATAGATTGAAACAAAGAACATATCTATGACCCACCTTTGAAACTAAGTTTTTCCTGCTCATTCAACTGAAAAACTGTTAAGTAGTCGATACAGACTCTGGTCGATAAAAACACATTGGCAGAAATTACACATTAAAAACTTTAAAATTTTTAAAATTGTATATAAACAAATACAGACACGTTAAAATGAAAAAACACACAACCGTGTATGGTCAATATTCAACTGATCATCCCACCTGAAATATTCCAGCGCTACATAGATAAGGAAACGGAAAAAACGAAACAAAACAAATCTTTTGGGTATCATTATTCAGAAATCTGTTTTTCTTTCTAACCTTTCTAGGATATGAGTGTATATTTTGGTCAAGTTTTGTGTATCACTTTTTTGGTTTACGCAATTATCAAGGAGATTGATTTGAATCATTTCCCCCAATAATATCTTTGAATAAGTCATCTCTTTTTCCAAAATGTTTACTGAATCGAAATCAAAATTGCACGACGATTCAAAATGATGTGCAGCAAGTGCTGTTTTTTATTTTTTATTTCTATTCTTTCCATAGCAGTCATATTTGTGTTGATATATTCTGGTTTTTAGGTATTGTTCAGTTTGCCCTATATAACATTTCCCACATTCGCAGGTGAATATATTAACAAATGATTTACTGTATCATCTTAACTCGGAATAATTTTCCTGTAGTTCAAATGTAAGAACGTGGAATCAGTTGATGAACATTTAATTAAGAGTCCATCAGAATGGAAATTTAAATAGTAAACATTTTTCAACATATCGCCTATCTGTTCTTTAGTTGTATTATGATACATTAACTTAATTCGTAGTTGTTGTTTTCAACAAGTCTTCGCAACTAGATTTTCTGAATGAACCATTATTAGCTAAGAGTATACTCGAAATTGGTTGATTTAACCTTTGTAGTTCATTGTTGAATTCCGAATTGGTGTTCCATGAACCAATTATAATTCATTACTTATGATCTAAAGAAACAAGTTCGTTTTTCTATTATAATTTGACTGAAATATGGGTTGAAACTATTGAAAGCATTTAATACTTCATCATATTTGTCAGCTGAATATCAAGAATGCAATCATCAACATAATATTTAATGAAAGTATATCAAAAGGTAATCCGATGTTATTTTGTAATATATAATTAACAACTATATTGCCAACACAGGACTGGCTGGATTACCCATAGCTTCCTTCTTTGCTTGTAAAATTTTCCATCAAATATAATACTTGAGTCAAATAAAGTCGATAAATTTGAGAAATATACATTGAATATCTGTATAAGCAGAAATTATTTCCATTCTGATATCAAAATCTCTAATCAAATTCTTGGAATTTTGAAAGAGATAATATCCAAAGTGATTAGAATATTATTATGGGGTAAAACAATATCCTTGGAAAATTCTTTGAACTCCATGGAATTTTTTTTAACATCTGCAAATATTTTTTTCAAAATGTCTATAGACAATTAGGGTGTTTTTTTTTCAGGACTATTATTTAGTTTTTTGCTTCTTCTCCAACTGAAGATGAAACATTTCTTGATTTGTTTGAAAATATGAACAGGATGTTCATAAAATCAGATGTGGAATCATCTGTGACTGAAAGATAAACTTTAGTCACTATCTTCCATCGTTCAAGTTAACAGGTTTCAATGCCAGAAAAACACTAATTTCAAAGTGTCTCTCCAAAAGAAATGTTTCTAACTTTGTTCCATTTTTGCAAAGTGAGAGTGCTTCTAGAAAATGTGTTTCCCATTTCTTCCGGTCTTCCTGATGATCGTGGAAGCGTGAAATAGATTTTCGTCGACAAAAATGTATCGAAGACCTAGTGAATGCTATGTCTCTCCTGCGTCAATGTTACGAATGATTTCTGGTGAGTACTCTCTTTTGGAAAACATTCTTCTTTGCCTCATTCATCTTTATGAGTTCCTAATTGAGACTGGAATATAAAATCAAATAACTATCTGAATGAAAATGCAAATTTTCAATTTCAGATTTTTCTTTTGAGTTAGGGCCTTTTCAGAATATCTATCAGATGTAGTTCAATGTCCAGCGTGGCTTTAGCCATGGAAGTAGTTGTTTTCTGTTAGACATTCACAAAAAATAACTTCATTTTAATCGTGGATTTTTCAATTCACAGAAAAATCATTCTATCAATATTCAATTGAGAATGTTTCCCTTTTCAACATGAATACCCCACAAGAGGTTATCTTGACGATGGAAGATAGTGACTAAAGTTTATCTTTCAGTCGCAGATGATTCCACATCTGATTTTATAAACATCCTGTTTATATTTTCAACAAATCAAACTATCTTTGATGTTTGTCCTTATCACAAGTGCTGCCCCTCGTGACAAATTTGCCACACTATTCTCAGGAAAAAGGCTCATTAAGAAAAGAATATATTTTAACAATATGAAATTGTAATGGAAACATGAATACATCACAAACAATTACAAAAACAGGAAATGATGACTAACAGGAAATGAGGTAAAAATTTAGAGGAAAGGCTTCTCATAAATGTTTTTTTGCATTGTACATTTCAAATGCACTGATTTTAACTTTAAATTTCGTTAACAACCCTAAGATAAAAAATTACAAAAAAAATTGTGTTAAATCCTGACGTCTAGGATTTTTTTCAAATTTTTGTTCGTATTCAGCACACATTTGTTGCTTTACTTAATATGGATTAGGGTGACCGATTTTTTTTCCAAGTCTCGCATGGAAATATGTTAATGTTCTTGAAATTTTAGATGGATCGAATATTCCTAAGAATTTTTTATATTTTGAAAATGGTAAAAATTCGATTTTTTTTTGTTTTCATTTTTTGTCTCTCATGGCGACAATTGTTTGTACATATAAAAAAATTACATCCTGGAAATTCCAGTTCAAAGTATACATTTTCAAAGTTCGCTCAAGAATTTTGAATCTTGGGGAGTACTATAGATTAGACGTTTTCGAGCGACCTTTAAATATTAATTTTAAAGCTCTATTTTTCTACAATCCATTAACATAATTACGAACCACAAGATACATGAAAATACCAATTAATATATTTCTACTAGCATACTTAATTAATATGGATAATGTAATGAAACTGGGCCCGTTTTTATTAAAATATACTCGATAAATTCAATGTCCATTTATTACACTTCGAAAACACAACACAATAATGCACTCTGACAATAAAATACTCAATCACAGTTTACCATTGAAATGTACCGCGTACCGCGCTGCACTAAAAATTCATCTTGAATTCGCTAATACGAATTACTACCTCTTTTAATAAACGACTTCTCCTTCGGCGGTACACCCGATCTTATGTATCCTCGTCCTTGGCATCCAGAATCTTCGAGCGGTTCGTGGAAACATCGAGATCATTCCACCAGTCAGTCGTCATATTTCTGGAAGTTCGCCTGAATAAAAAACCGTCACATCGTCTGACCTGTGCGAGATAAACAACACAGGAGCGTACTGTAATTGTTTTCGTAACAATAAAAAACATTCTAAAAATAAACTTGTTTCACAAAATTTGTTATGAACACTCTATTATATTATCTACAATTGTAATTACACAATTCGAAATACATACCAAAAATTTCTATTTTTTTTATGTCAGTTCCATATTCCAAATTGAATTAATAATCAGAGAAGATATTTAAGCTGTACAATGAGTAAACATCCCCCCTTCCCCCAGAAGTCCAACAGAGGGGCAAGGCTTTTATACAACAAGATGTGCCCAAGTCTTGAGGAGAAAACGCTAACGACATATCATTTTTATCCACCCTAATGCCATACAGTCCTCGGCACCTAACCTAACCTTTTACCTTAACTTGGGGGGTGTACCGCTAACGACGTATCATTTTTAGCCACTCTAACCACAGTCCTCGACACGATACGAAATCTTGACTTCGGTGGGGGTTTCACGAATCTAATTTGACAAAGTCCTTTGTTTTGATTAGATACCTAGATTTCAGTTTTAATGTATTGACTGTCCGAACTCTATGATCCCCCATTTTGTTTCGGACGCCATCTTGGATTTTGAATTTTTTCATGGTGTACTGTATACTACTAGTCAAGCCCTTTCATTTGATATCCATATTGAGGGGGTTGCATTGATTGTCTAAACTCTATGATCTGCCATTTTGTTTCGGACGCCATCTTGGATTTGGATTTTGTTCATGGTGTACTGTACTCTACTTAACAAGCCCTTTCATTTGATATCCATATTATATATATACAGTGCTAGTCAAAAGTCCCCTCCCCCCCTCGTATCTTTTGAACGGGTATACTTATAATAATGAAATTTGGAGGGTGGAAATAAACGGATGTAGGCTTCTCAACTAGTCATAACAGGTGACGCAATAGTCATAAATGACGTCACAAGGCCACTGTGACCAATAATTTTAAATGGGACCCTATGGCAAGTGACAGCTCGTTTGAAAGATATTAAAAATACCTATTCAGTCATACCAATTTTGTTTGGGTTTCGGCTGATTTTGATTGATAAATTGAAGAAATACGAAAATTATAGTTTCGCATTTAATTAATAAAGATTTAAAAACCAGTTCTTATAATAAGTGTTCAAAATGTGCTCCATCTACTTCCTGGCAGTAATGCATCCTATTGCTAAACTCTTGTCGTACTCGTCCCAGTGTGTCAGCGGAAATTGCCCTACATTCTTCAACAATTCGTTGTTTCAGAATGGCAATACTGTCAGGTGCTGTAGCGTAAACCTTAGATTTCAAGTAGCCCCATAGAAAAAAATCTAATGGTGTAAGGTCCGGTGACCGAGCTGGCCATTCGATCGAACCTCGTCGTCCAATCCATCTACCACGATATTCTTCATCTAGGTAACGTCGTACTGCACCGTAATAGTGTGCAGGAGCACCATCTTGTTGAAACGTTATTTCCAAGTTGTCGAATTCATCTGGATTATCTTCTAGAATTTCAAGAATTAACGACTCAATATCATTTTGTAACATCTCCAGATACAATTCACCGGTTGAGTTAGCATTGAGAAAAAGAGGCCCAACTATGTGGTTTCAATACCTGCCCAAACATTTACTTTTTCTGGAAATTGAGTATGTTTTTCACGAAAGATGTGAGGATTTGTGTCACTCCAATACCTCACATTTTGAGTGTTAACATTTCCATTGAGAAAGAAAGTACTTTCGTCACTAAAACAAATTGTCTGTATGTAGCCTGGTTGTTGGTTCATTTTATTGGACATAGTTTCACAGAATTCTAGTCTTCGGTCGGGGTCATCATCTGAAAGTTGGTGCACCATTTTTAATTTGTATGGATGAAATTTGTTTTTAGCCAACACCCTATGTACTGTCCTTTGACTGACTTCACAGATAGACGCAACTTGGGCTGTGGAAGAAGTAGGGTTTACTACCATTTCTCCAATTATGTCAATTTTTTTGTCATCACTAATTGTTGGTCGACCAGATCGTTTGGCATCTTGAACACTACCTGATGCTTCAAACTTCCGAAGAAGCTCCCTCAAATAAACCCTCGATATAGGGCGATCGGGGTACCTCTCATTAAACAGTCGTTCCGCTGCATGGAAATTGTTTCTACATTCACCAATTATTAAGATAGCTGCTACTTTGTCGACTACAGGACGTACCATTTTGCCTATGTAAACACTTAAACGTCTCGTTAAACAATAGCTTAGGTAAATTTTCAAGGTATAAACACTTTTGATAAGTAGAGAATTCAAAAACGTCAACCTTTTTGACAATTACCCAGAGGCGTACTTTAAAATCTTTATTAATTAAATGCGAAACTATAATTTTCGTATTTCTTCAATTTATCAATCAAAATCAGCCGAAACCCAAACAAAATTGGTATGACTGAATAGGTATTGTCAATACCTTTCAAACGAGCTGTCACTTGCCATAGGGTCCCATTTAAAATTATTGGTCACAGTGGCCTTGTGACGTCATTTATGACTATTGCGTCACCTGTTATGACCAGTTGAGAAGCCTACATCCGTTTATTTCCACCCTCCAAATTTCATTATTATAAGTATACCCGTTCAAAAGATACGAGGGGGGGAGGGGACTTTTGACTAGCACTGTATAATATATATATATATATATATATATATATATATATATATATATAATATATATATATAATATATATATATATATATATATCTTTATTTAATTGAAAAACTAATTCATTTACAATAGTACATACATTGTTACATTATAAATTAAATTAACATAAAAAAATACAAACAGCCTGATTAAAAATACATACATATAGATAAAAAGTTACATAAAAAAGTCATACACAAGGCTAATTTTTCATCAAGTAATCCTTCAATAGTCTTTTGAATGTATTTATCGAACCACTCTCTTAGATTTCTTGTGGGAGGCCATTAAAACAATCTACTCCTTTATAAAATAAAGAATTATGTGTACTATTTTTTTTATATTTTTCAACCTTTATGTTGTTTCTGTTTCTTGTGTTATACTCATGTATGTCAGCCACATAAGTTAATTTATTCTGTAGGTGAATATCCAATTTTGATTTTAAAAATAAAGATTAGTGTTAGGTACTCGAAGAGTTTCTTCACTGGTAGCCATTGAAGGGTTTGCAACATATTTGCTATCGGTGTTATCCTCGATCATTGTAAGATTATTCGCATAGCACGATTCTGCATCTTTTGTAGTCTGTTTATTTCATTTTGATTGAGAAAAAATAGAATGGCAGAATAATAATTCAAATGTGGGAGGATTATGGAGTTGTATACTGATAATTTAGACCACTGGCTGAGATATGGGGAACATCTTCTTAAATAGTTGATTTTGTAAGCTACTGTTTTAATAATCTGATTAGCATGTTCCTTGAATTTTAATTTACTGTCAATAGTTACACCCAAGTACACGAATTTGTTTACCATTTCTATATCACTGTCATTCAATCGTAGAAGTAGGTTTTCATTATTATGATCTTTATGTTTCCCTAATAACATCCATTTTGTTTTATTTACGTTCACCTTTAGAGATTGCACAGCAATATCTATACACCCTTTCAAGACTAGCGTTCATAGTATCAACACTCTCATGTACATCTTTACTACTAAAGAACAGTAGGGTGTCGTCGGCAAATAAGTGAATTTTACATCCTTCTGCTATGGTTACAATGTCATTTAAATATATGAGGAATAACAATGGTCCCGAAATAGACCCTTGGGGTACTCCTTTATTATTTTGCATTTTATCTGAATAAACTTCATCTAGTTTCAATCTTTGCTGTCTATTGCTTAGATAATTCATGATCCAGTTTAGTGCTACGCTTCCAATCTTTCTAATCAGTCTGCATCTACCTACAGTTTCAAATGCCCTTTGAAGGTCAAGAAATACTGCAATAGTAGTACTGATCGTTTTCCGCACTGTTCTTCCTATCTGTTAAAACACATTGTAACGTAGTTTCACAACTATGTTTGCTCCGAAAACCCGATTGATACTCACATAGGACCCTATTACTCTCCAAATAATCCACTATCTGCTCATATACAGCCTTCTCCAATACTTTAGCTGTAGCATTAATCATGTTTATTGGCCTCAATTGAATAGCTTGGTTTGTATTTGGCACTTTTGGTATAGGTATAATAGTAGATAATTTTGATTCAGTTGGTATTTCACCTCCCTCTAAAGAACTGTTGATAATGTTCAACAATGGATTACAAATGACACTGAAACACTTCTTCAGAAGTTCTACACAAATTTCATCGGGGCTACTTTTATTTTTCAAAGAACCAACAATTCTTTCTAGATCTACCATATTGATAAGACTAAACTTGGACAATTTATTATGAGTTATTCTTTTAGTTATAGGGAAGCTATGAGAAAATTTGTTGTCAATTCCATCAGTTATATTTATCATACTTTTGATATAAAATGTGTCCAGGCCATCTGGTATCAAAGTCATATCAGAAATTATTTCACCATTGCCAAAATCAATAGTTTTAAGATTGTATTCTTTGTTATTATTCGGTACTAATGTCTTCAGTGTTTTCCACATTTCAGTAGGATTGTTCTTATTTGAGTCAATCTTTGTCTCTAAATAGTTCTTCTTCTCCTGTCTAATTGTTTTCATTGCTATATTTCTTTTTTGTTTATACTTCTCCCAATTATCCGTTGTTTTATTGACTGTATAATGTTTGTAACTCATATCCCTTTCTTTTGTAGCTTGCCTCACCTTCTCATTCCAGAATTCCTTATAATGTCCAAAGATCTTGACCGGTTTTTTTGGAGCGACTTCATTTAAAATTGACAATACATTGTCCAAAAATTGTTGATATCTATGATTTAAATCCCTCTCTGTGTAGTTCCATTTTATAAGTTTTAGTTTTGACTCAATCTGTACATAATCAATATTTTTTCCCCTAGTTTCAATGTTGAATGTTTTTGTGTCTTTTGGTAGAATATTTGGATATGATATTTTTATATTACGGTGTGTACTTATTTTTGGTGAATCAAATACAGTAACATCTAAGTCAGTATTCGTGAAAACTAGATCTATCATTGACCCTCCTGTAGCAGTTAAATGTGTGATCTCACCAACTAAGTTCAAAAAACCCATGTCATCCATAAAGTTCTTTAGTCTTATAGTATTTGTATTTGATTCTAAACAATTCAAATTAAAATCACCACAAATTATTATTCTAGAGTTTCTTTCAGTTACATTTTCTTTCCATATTGAGAGGGTTGTATTGACTATCTAAACTTTATGATCTGCCATTTTGTTTCAGCCGCCATCTTGGATTTGGAATTTTTTCATGATGTACTGTATTCTACTAGCGAAGCCCTTTCATTCGATATCCATATTGAGGGGGTTGCATTGATTGTCTAATCTCTATGATCTGCCATTTTGTTTCGGCCGCCATCTTAGATTTGGATTTTGTTCATGGTGTACTGTATTCTAATTAACAAGCCCTTTCATTCGATATCCATATTGAGAGGGTTGTATTGACTATCTAAACTCTATGATCCGCCATTTTATTTCGGCCGCCATCTTGGATTTGGAATTTTTTCATGATGAACTGTATTCTACTAGCGAAGCCCTTTCATTTGATATCCATTTGAGGGGGTTGAAAAAGAAAATGTAATCCGCCATTTGGTGGCGGCGGCCATTTTAGATTTACAATGTTACTGAATACACATAATTGTATTGTCATCAGAACTGAAGATGTGTACCAAATTTCAGATCAATCGGTCAACAGGAAGGGGTGAAATTTAAATTACTAGATCTGACCCACAAAAGACACAAACAAAGCAAGCTAAAGAAAACCTTTAAAAAGCGATTTATGCTGCTTGGGAAAATCTTCATCTAGCGTTATCGAATTTTTGGGTTATTATTGGAGGATTTGTTAATTCACCAGCTAGCACTGGCATCTGTCGAACTAATATTCCTTGCTTTTTTCTAACATATTGTATTGTGATCCTATGTCAGATCTATTTCAGAGTTCAATTCAAATATCTAGGTATGGTTTAAAAATTATAGTCCATTATTTTTGTGCGATGTGACAGTGTTTTGTTACCATGTGCCGTCCAGACATGAAAGGCAACAGTGTCCTGTTGTATATCTGTATGCGGTTGAAATTCTGCCTTAATTGATCATACCAAAATATATATTTGAACTTGGGAAAAAAACCCGTTACTATTATTATTTGATTTACTAATGATCACAATTTTAGAACTATATTGTGACACCGCTCTAGTTCAGCTAATTTCCTAATTGATACTAATCATTTATAGTTTCAAAAATGAGAGCGTGCTATTTGCCGTTTCAATGATGAAACGTACGCCTTGGTACGAGTTTTCTGGTTATATAATTAATGACGATTTTTACGTAGCTGTTGTAAATTCAATTAGCATATCTATTTTTAACAGATTTCCAAAATGATTGAGAATAAACACCAACATGTACTGAACTGATTCCAGTACGACTATGACGAATTTTGAAATATATTTTCGCTTCAAGGTACAGACAATGGTTTTTTCAAATGCCATTGTGATTATGTAATATTTGAATAATATATATTTCCATTGTTTCCGTTTGCTTCTTCTGTGTACTCTGTTACTGTTTTCATTTTTCACTCAAGTGTGACCAGAACTACAATTTGTTTTTTATACAACATTTATTCCCCATTTTTCATTGATGTGAATCATCCTAGTTCAAAAACGAACTATATGTACCATACAAATATCTAATTGACGATTATCACGTAGGTATCAGCTGCCAGCTGCTGTTCCTATTCATTAATATTGGACTTTTACTATGGTACTTGATATATTCCCAAGATGTACCTATTGAACAGTCATATAAGTCAGTTTCCGAAATAGATATCGGCTGGACGTTCCAATGTTGCTAGGGATGTTCAGTTTTCAAATGGAAACCCCAGTTGAAAAGGGAAACATTCTCAATTGAATATTGATAGAAATATTTTTCTGTGAATTGAAAAATCCACGATTAAAATGAAGTTATTTTTTGTGAATGTCTAACAGAAAACAACTACTTCCCCGGCTAAAGCAAAAAATAACTTCATTTTAATCGTGGATTTTTCAATTCACAGAAAAATCTTTCTATCAATATTCAATTGAGAATGTTCCCCTTTTCAACATGAATACCCCACATGAGGTTATCTTGACGATGGAAGATAGTGACTAAAGTTAATCTTTCAGTCGCAGATGATTCCACATCTGATTTTATGAACATCCTGTTTATATTTTCAACAAATCAATCTATCATACCCCATGGCAGGTTTTAATGTCAGAAAACACTAATTTCAAAGTGTCTCTCCAAAAGAAATGATTCTAACTTTTTCCATCTTTGCAAAGTGAGATTGCTTCTTGAAAATATGTTTCCCATTTCTTCCGGTCTTCCTGATGATCGTGGAAGCGTGAAATAGATTTTCGTCGACAAAAATGTATTGAAGACCTAGTGAATGCGATGTCTCTCCTGCGTCAATGTTACGAATGATTTCTGGTAAGTACTCTCTTCTTGGAAAACATTCTTCTTTGCCTCATTCATCTTTATGAGTTCTTAATTAAGACTGGAATAAAAAATCAAATAACTATCTGAATGAAAATGCAAATTTTCAATTTTAGACTTTTTCTTTTGAGTTAGGGCCTTCTCAGAATATCTATCAGATGTAGTTCAATGTCCAGCGTGGCTTTAGCCGGGGAAGTAGTTGTTTTCTGTTAGACATTCACAAAAAATAACTTAGAAAAATCTTTCTATCAATATTGAATTGAGAATGTTTCCCTTTTCAACATGAATACCCCACAAGAGGTTATCTTGACGATGGAAGATAGTGACTAAAGTTTATCTTTCAGTAGCAGATGATTCCACATCTGATTTTATGAACATCCTGTTTATATTTTCAACAAATCAAAGAAACCCCAGTGTTCTTTGGACTCAAGCCATTGAAAGAGGTGAATCAAGTCAACTGAAAATTATGAGTATTGGGAGCTAATTCTGAGGATAATGTAAAACTGAGGTATATTCATTAACCGAGGAAAAAAAAGGAGAAGGTTCTCTAGTCGCGTATATTTTTTTTATGTATGACCACGCATAATTACTATCGAAGTTGGTCCCATTTGGATTAAAAAAAAAACACTCCTAAGAGTAGGAAAATGGTGGATGATTTTTGGTTCATCCATTGAATTTTTACAACTTAACCACGCATAACTTTGAACTGGATTTGAAAAAAATAACGGTAGAAAAATGGGGGATGATTTAGTGATTTTACACCTGTGGACCGATTGTGTTGAAACTTGGCACACTTATGTAGTTCTGATGACAGTACAACATTATGGAGGCCCGGAGTTAATTTGATGAAGGAGACGGAAGACAGTCGACGGATCTCCTCAACGGTTCACAGCTACTACCTCGTGTTAGGGGTATTATGTACACTGTGTGGTCCATAGGTATGGATTCAATTAATTTTTAGCGTTATTATGTATTTGTTAAAAAAAACCTGAAACATGTCGATTTTTATTGTCAATTTGACAATTTACAGTATGAAAATATTACCCCTTTCTTGCACCCCCTCTGAATTATGAGCACCCCCTCAAAAAAAATTAATGAGATGAGGGGTCGTGTGACCCCTTTGTTCGAAAGGGATTTCCATTCTCTGTTCAGCAATATATGCCCTTTTTCGACCACTTGGTCGAGAATCGGATAAACGGCACTTAGATTGTATCCCTTTTCATTTTATTAAATCTAAATATGGTTGAACTCTTCTAACACATTATTAGAAATTATACTCCTTAAATAGAGTCCAGTTTTCAACTACATTTTTTTAAATCCTTCTATTTGTTTTTCTTTTCGACCAGTTGATATGATATGGTTTTTCATTGAATTAGATAGGTAGGTAGGTAGATAATGTTCGATTTGTGCCAATTCCTTTTGTTTTTGAAATGCCATCAAAAAAATCAAAACAGATTAACGAAAATAAACCAAAAAACTCACATTGAAGGGTAAAAAAAGGAAGTTTTTTCGATATAGCGACGATGTTTCACAATGAGCTCTTATAGAAATTAGAGAGGAAAGGATGAGTATAAATAGAGCGAGTCAACAATTTAACGTCCCTACAACTACTATTATAGACAGAATCAAGGCAAATCAAACGAAAATAAACGGAAAACTGGACCTGGAAGTCGAAGAAAAAATTGAACAATGGGTTTTAAATACAGGCAAATGTGGTTTCCCTCAACAAAAAAAAATTCACAGTATGCCCTTGAAGATTTGACAAAAAAATCCGATACCTTAAAATTTCCGGTCGAAGATCAGATTGAGCAGACATCATTAAAAACTGACCAAGATCATGATAGCTAACATTCAGACTCAGGAACTCTCTGCAGAGTTCAGACTGAGAACAGAAAAATAAAACTTCTGACTGATGATCAATTACAGCCCAATCCTTGTATATAATTCCAAAAATCATGCGATGCAGTATTAAATACCCCAATCTCCCATGTTGACAATCAGATCGAACCAACTCCGAAGGAAACTTCTTTTACTATTCCTCATCAGTCAGATTCACAAACATCGAATTCAGACTTCAGACTGAAAACAGAAAACCTTTAGCTGAAAACCAACCAAAACAAATATCTTTTGAAATACACCTTCTTTTCCAGAACCAATAAAAAAATCTGTTCGAAATCCAAAAATAAAATTCCCCAGTGCGATTTTATCACAAGAATGGAGATCATATTATGCTAAGAAAGAAAATGAAGAGAAACCAAACGAAAAAAAGAAGAAAAACTAAAAGCCAAAGAAAATGAAGAAATGATGAAAAAGAATAAAACAACAACCCTGAACATGTAATGTCACCAAAGAATAACGATAAAATAAAATGTGCTGCTTGCCAAGAGAAACTGATAAGTGATGTTGAAGATGACGACGAAAAAAATATAGGGTGCGATATCTGCCCCCAATATGGAACAATTGCCAAGAGGAACTGATAAGTGATGTTGAAGATGACGATGAAGAAAATATAGGGTGCGATATCTGCCCCCAATTGTTCCATATGAGGTGTACAGAATTTTATGGAATTTCTTATGAAGAAGCTTTATCGAAAGATTATATTTGTCTCATGTGTTCCTAAGATGTCAACCTGGTGAACATATTTTATTTCTTGTTTTAATCCAGTAATTTTACTGATATATTTCAATCTGTTGTATATTTCCATCTCATATATGAAAATTGCTTTAATTTGTGTGTTAAGTTTTTTATGTTTCGAAGGTTTTATTAGAAATAAATTTATGTTTTTTATAAAGTTCCTGTTTAATTAATAGGTAGGTAATCAGATTAGAAAAATTGTCTTCATCTCTTCCCAAAGATGGCCTTGGTCGACAAACGTATCTGTTCTCGACCGCGTGGTCGAAAATAGGAATACTAATGGTCGAGTAGAAGTAGCAAGTGGTCGAAAACCGGTAAAAAATTACTTTTTTCGGCAACCGTCCGGGATGTACCCACTTCCCGGACGCTTTTTCTTTGAGAAAGTAGCATTTTCTGGCCTAGTCCGGGAAGTACGTACTTCCCGGACTAGGCCGGGCAGAATCACGTCGTTGTTGTCATTGTAAATATGAAAATCTTGGTAGGTATGGTTTTGATAAATGCAGTTGATCATTACCATAGCAACGAAATAACGGCTGACAGTTCATATGAAATTAGTTGTTAAAAGTTTGCATGTTTTTTGTTCGCAATTCGCAATAAAATATGGAAAGCAGCAGCGATAGTGACTTTGAAAATGTGCCTTGGGAAATTTCCAATATAGCAGCTGCTGCTAGAGCACAATTATTGCCTGTAGCAACAATTATTGGGTTAGCCGGTGCGTGTAGACGAGAAGAACTAATAAAAATGTCAATTGATCTAATAAACGACGAGGAAGACATGTTGCATGTGAAAATACCGGATTCCAAAACACATATTGAGAGAACTTTTGTTGTAATTGGGCAAGAAAACCTGCTGTTGTATAGGCAATATTTATCTTTACGGCCATCCCATACTTCACATAACAGATTATTCGTGAATTACAAAAAAGGAAAATGTTCGATTCAGCCTGTTGGTATCCACAGTTTTGGGACTCTCGGAATAAAAATCGCAGAATTTTTACATTCACCCAATCCTAAAAATTACACAGGCCATAGCATTCGTCGAACTTCGGCGACGTTATTTGCTGATAATGGTGGAAACATCACAAATTTGAAGAGACACGGTGGCTGGAAGTCTACCAATGTGGCTGAAGGATATATAGATAATTCACTTACGAACAAAATTAAAACTGCCAAGACCATTCAAAAATCATCAGATGAAAACAAGCAATGTGAAACGGAAACTTTGCCTTTTTGTTCTGGCTTCAACAAAAGGAATTCAAATATACCAAGCATTTCAAACAAATTGAATCCCTTCAATATTAGCAATTGCTCGAAATTTAATATAAATATTAATATAAATAAGAATTAGAATGTTTCTGTTAATATGTAGTATTTTCTGTTCTGTTCTGTTTAATTCAAATAAGAATTAAAATGTATAATAAAGAAACATGTCGTCTCATTGATTTGTTATTCTACACGGTTGCCGAAAAAATATTGTACGCAACACGCCCAAAAATAGTTTTTTTGGACTCACAGACTTCCAGGACTCGCCTATGGCTCGTCCTAGAATTTTGTCTATTCGTCCAAAAAAACCCTATTTTCCGGACTTGTTACGTATATTACTATTCAACTTGTTTTTATTCTATGAAATTTTCAGGTGATAAAAATATAATTATTCTTCTACCACGCCATTAAAAAATACCTATTGATTGGTTGGACTAACTTCGAAAGAAAATAGTTCACTGTAATTTATTGGCATTTGAATTTCGAATACCACTTAAATAGTCGAAAACTATGTTCCTTTCTCCATATACAGAAAATGAACTATATTCACTACTGAATAATAAATTAAAAAATAAGAAGTCAGCAGGTCTGGATGATGTTCCAGCATTCTTATTGAAGTGTGTTATTGACACAATTATAAAACCATTGACCCACTTGATTAACATGTCTTTTGAGTGTGGCGCCTTTCCGAATATTCTGAAAACAGCAAAAGTGGTTCCTCTTTTCAAAAAGAAAGATTCTACTCTATTAGAAAATTACCGGCCGATAATAACACCTTATGGCTTTTCAAAAATATTCGAATATGCTTTTCTCGATAGGTTATTACCATTCTTAGATAGATATGAAATACTTAGTGAGAAACAACATGGTTTCCGCTCGAGAATGTCAACTACTACCACAATGTCTTCATTCTATCATCAAATTATATATATATATATATATATATATATGATTGACAGAGGCGAATGCCCTGCTGTAATATTTTGCGTTAATCTTGATAAACTATTATCAAGATTGGAAACATATGGTTTGCGAGGTTCACCACTTGAATGGATCTCATCATTTCTAGAGGATCGGAAACAAATAGTCTGCTTACAAGTTCAACATGGTGGAAAAAATGATAGTATCCAATCTGATACCGGGAATTTGATTAGAGGCGTCCCACAGGGCTCAATATTAGGGGCTATACTGTTTATTTTGTATGTGAATCATTTAGATAATTTTATTGACAAACAGTATTATACTGCATACGCAGATGACTTCTCACTAATAATCTCCGATGCAGATACTAAAATATTAGAGGAAACATGTAATAATACCATTAATAAAGTAGCAAGATTCTTCAATGGGCGTGACCTATTCTTCAATATTGAAAAAACAGAAATTATAAGGATTCACAATCGTCAAAGAACTGTAGAAAATATGCAGATTATGATATAAAATAAATTACTCATTAATTCTCATGAACCGATAAAATTTTTTGGAGTTTATCTAGATGAATTCCTGAACTGGAAACCTCAATGTGAACAATTAATTTCAAAATTGAGCTCCCTGAAATATATGTTTTCCAACCTTCGCACTGTTTTGGATATGCATCAGCTCCTGAATTTGTATTATGCACAAATCGAAAGCCGGCTAAAATATGGTATTTGTTTTTGGGGCAATTCAACACATGCACGGGATATTTTTATAATTCAGAAACGAATTCTGAGGTGTATTTTCGGAATAAAAATATTTTTAAATCTTTCAATATACTGACAGTACCTAGTCTCTATATATTTGAAATATGTTTATACGTTTTCCAGAACAAACATGCATTTCTCCTCAATATGGATATTCACGAACATAATACGCGACATAAAAGTGACATTCGAATACAAAAGACGAAGCTGAATATTTCTCCATACGCTCCTAATATATTTGGCCCAAAAATATTCAACAATCTTCCAAAGGAAATGAAGTCTTGTGGCTCCCTATTACTTTTCAAAAGAAAACTCAAATTGTTTTTAGGTAAAAAATATTTTTATGATATACGTGATTTTTATTATTTCGATAATGTGAGATAGCACAAATACTTGTACTGCATTTTTAACTTTTATGAACATTTTATTGTACGTTTTTTATTTTTATCTTATGTACGTTTTTAATTTTATCTTAGGTTCAATTATTTCGTTATACCCTATGTATGTATTGCATTTTAACAAATGTCTGACATGTAAATGTCACAAGGAAAATAAACTGATTGATTGATTGAAAACCGGCGCAGCCACCTGATGTGTTCATCAAATTCCAGATCTTTATCCAGATGAACTCCTAGGAATTTGAATTTGCTGCAATTTCCTATACTGTTTACTCCTAGAGGAAGATACATGTGCATTTGAGTGCTATTACATTGTTTGTTAAGTGTTAAGAGGTTTGAGTTATCTACACCAATCGTTTATTTTAATTATGTCTTCACACATATTCTGGTGTGTAACCTTTCTTCGTCATGCCATAGTTGATATGTTAGTCAAATCATTGATGTACAGGTGATACAGGATAGGACCTAGAACATAATCTTTGGGTACACCATATTTCATATCACTGGTATTCATGTCCGAAGATATCCTCACAAATTACTTCCTATCAGAAAGATATGATTTGAACCAAGCTTGGCTGTTGTCCCTAAAGCCGTTATATAGTAGGCAATATGGCTTCCGCCATCAGAGATCAACTGGTGACCTGCTCGCTTACGTCTCACATATATGGCAGCTATCTATTGAAAAGTATGGAGAAACTTTAGCTGTGGCATTAGATATCTCCAAGGCGTTCGATCGAGTTTGGCACCAGGGACTCCTCGCCAAGCTTCCGTCTTATGGCTTGCCCCCTCAGCTGTGTTTCTGCTTGCTATTTTCCTCTCAAACAGGTCTCTCCATGTAGTGGTCGATGGAGTTTCATCTGACACTCTACTCATAAATGCTGATGTTCCGCAAGGATCTATTCTCGCACCAACACTATTTCTACTTCACATCAACGACCTGTTGAAAGCAACTTCATGTCCAGTACACAGCTTTGCCGATGATAGTACCCTCCATACCGCTTTCTCTTCCAGGGCCCCTATATCAGCCCGTGAAACCAGAAATGAACGAGGAATAAATGTTAATAATATAAATATGGACTTAGCAACAATTCTCGAGTGGGGATCTAATAACTTGGTAGAATTCAATGCAAACAAAACACAAGCATGTCTTTTCTCTAAAAAAGCCGATCTCACTGTGCCTAACATAACTTTGTCAGGAGTAACCAACCACTGAAGCATCCAATATGTTGGTATTACTATCCAAAACCTTTCCTGGGAAAATCACGTGAAGTCCATTGCCAAAAGTGCATCCCAAAAACTTGGTTTTTTGTTTCGTGCCAAGAGCTATTTCACCCCCACTCAGCTGCTTATGATCTATAAGGCACAGATCCGACCTGTCCTGGAATACTGTTCCCATATTTGGAGCGCGGCACCTAAACATATCCTGAGGCTATTGGATTCTGTCCAAAAAAGGGCAATTCGTCTCGTCGGTGATGCCTCGCTTACAAACTCGCTCACTTGTCTGGAACACCGTAGAAAAGTTGACGATTTGTCTCTATTTTATAGATATTTTCATGGGCGATGCTCTTCCGAAATATCAACAATCGTTCCTGCTTTGGCAGTCTCTTCGAGACTAACCCGTCAAGTTCAGTCATCACACCCCTTCGTGGTCACTTTGGAGACCTGCAGAACATCACTTTCCAAAGACTCGTTCATCCAACGAACAGCGAGGCTTTGGAACTCATTGCCTAGGGAGGTGTTCCCCGAGGCATACAACCTCCAGAAATTTAAGAATAACACCAACTCCTACCTTCTTTCCCTTGGTTCCCACGATGTTCTCTGAACATTACAGGATATCCCTTTTCGTGGGAACCAGAACATAAAAAAAAAAAAAAATATTCACGTTTCCGGTCGCTATAACGTGTTGCACAAAAAAGTGTTCATACAAAAAATGTAGGGAATTTATTAGTCTTCAAATTTGTGTCGGCCTTTTTTTGTCGTAAGTGTTAACCATTGAGGAATTATTTTGAAAAAAAAATTGTACTTTTATTTTAATTCAAGATGGTGGCCACCCTCCCCCCCGCCCAAGGTCGAAAACTTGCATTTTTCATCTGGAACTAACTAACATAATATCCTATCATCTCTACTCCACCTTTTGTGAGGCAGAGGCCTTTTTTTAGTACTCATTGAATGGAGTAATATCCATTTTTTTATATTCAATAACTGAATGGTTCTTGACGAGAAATGTTTTCCCATCCTATAATGTCGAAAATTAGGATAAAGCTTACCTGATTATTACATTCACATTAGTCGCCAATTGAAACCAAACAGCACACACGCAATTAACACGTTTTGTTTTTTCACAAACTCACAAAAATAATGCCCACTAATTCGAGTATTTGAAGAAATAAAATGTCAATCATACACCGTATCTGCTTATTTCATAAACCAACAGCATAGCACATTGTAAATTAACCGTTTATTATATATTATTTCACACCAAACTGATAAATACTCCTTATATTTCACTGATCTTCGCATATTAACATACAAAAACTAAAATTTCGAGAGTATTCACTCGAAGATTCACTGACCACTCCTACTCGGAGGCTATTGGTCAGCGAGAACCGGTAGAACCACAGGTGGTACCCGTCCGTGAGGTTTCCATTGTGGCCCGTTCAATAATACCGATATTCGTTATGGAAGATCGAAGTATCGATCTCCTTCTCTTAAATTCTTCGTGACGATTGAGGTGGCTCTCCGACACGGGGTTGTTATTGGTCCGTCAAAATTACGTGATTTTCGTCATGTGGTCGAAAGAAACTAGGTAAATTTTCCACAGTCGTTTTCATTCAAATAAAATTTTTTTGCAATAATAGTTACCTATGTTGATTATACATAATAGTTCATTAATCTTTGTAAAGGAAAAAAACTTTTTAACAAACAATTAAACCGACGAAAAAATCAACTGAAAAGCAAAACATAAAATTAACTTTCTTAGTATTAATGATAATTGAGCCCCTAAACTAATGTGAGTAACTAATTTTGAGTCTGCGCCAAACAAACAATGATCGAAGATCATTATATTATTGATTTGTTGAAAATATAAACAGGATGTTCATAAAATCAGATGTGGAATCATCTGCGACTGAAAGATAAACTTTAGTCACTATCTTCTGTTAGACATTCACAAAAAATAACTTCATTTTAATCGTGGATTTTTCAATTCACAGAAAAATCTTTCTATCAATATTCAATTGAGAATGTTTCCCTTTTCAACATGAATACCCCACAAGAGGTTATCTTGACGATGGAAGATAGTGACTAAGGTTTATCTCTCATTCGCAGATGATTCCACATCTGATTTTATGAACATCCTGTTTATATTTTCAACAAATCAATCTATCATACCCCATGACAGGTTTTAATGTCAGAAAACACTAATTTCAAAGTGTCTCTCCAAAAGAAATGATTCTAGCTTTTTCCATATTTGCAAAGTGAGATTGCTTCTTGAAAATGTGTTTTCCATTTCTTCCGGTCTTCCTGATGATCGTGGAAGCGTGAAATAGATTTTCGTCGACAAAAATGTATTGAAGACCTAGTGAATGGGATGTCTCCCCTGCGTCAATGTTACGAATGATTTCTGGTGAATACTCTCTTTTGGAAAACATTCTTCTTTGCCTCATTCATCTTTATGAGTTCTTAATTAAGACTGAAATAGAAAATCAAATAACTATCTGAATGAAAAAGCAAATTTTCAATTTCAGATTTTTTCTTTTGAGTTAGGGCCTTTTCAGAATATCTATCAGATGTAGTTCAATGTCCAGCGTGGCTTTAGCCGGGGAAGTAGTTGTTTTCTGTTAGACATTCTCAAAAAAAAACTTCATTTTAATCGTGGATTTTTTAATTCACAGAAAAATCTTTCTATCAATATTCAATTGAGAATGTTTCCCTTTTCAACATGAATACCCCACAAGAGGTTATCTTGCCGATAGAAGATAGTGACTAAAGTTTATCTTTCAGTCGCAGATGATTCCACATCTGATTTTATGAACATCCTGTTTATATTTTCAACAAATCAATCTATCATACCCCATGACAGGTTTTAATGTCAGAAAACACTAATTTCAAAGTGTCTCTCCAAAAGAAATGATTCTAGCTTTTTCCATATTTGCAAAGTGAGATTGCTTCTTGAAAATGTGTTTCCCATTTCTTCCTGATGATCGTGGAAGCGTGAAATAGATTTTCGTCGACAAAAATGTATTGAAGACCTAGTGAATGGGATGTCTCCCCTGCGTCAATGTTACGAATGATTTCTGGTGAATACTCTCTTTTGGAAAACATTCTTCTTTGCCTCATTCATCTTTATGAGTTCTTAATTAAGACTGAAATAGAAAATCAAATAACTATCTGAATGAAAATGCAAATTTTCAATTTCAGATTTTTTCTTTTGAGTTAGGGCCTTTTCAGAATATCTATCAGATGTAGTTCAATGTCCAGCGTGGCTTTAGCCGGGGAAGTAGTTGTTTTCTGTTAGACATTCTCAAAAAAAAACTTCATTTTAATCGTGGATTTTTTAATTCACAGAAAAATCTTTCTATCAATATTCAATTGAGAATGTTTCCCTTTTCAACATGAATACCCCACAAGAGGTTATCTTGCCGATAGAAGATAGTGACTAAAGTTTATCTTTCAGTCGCAGATGATTTCCACATCTGATTTTATGAATCCTGTTTATATTTTCAACAAATCAATCTATCATACCCCATGACAGGTTTCAATGTCAGAAAACACTAATTTCAAAGTGTCTCTCCAAAAGAAATGATTCTAACTTTTTCCATCTTTGCAAAGTGAGATTGCTTCTTGAAAATATGTTTTCCATTTCTTCCGGTCTTCCTGATGATCGTGGAAGCGTGAAATAGATTTTCGTCGACAAAAATGTATTGAAGACCTAGTGAATGGGATGTCTCCCCTGCGTCAATGTTACGAATGATTTCTGGTGAATACTCTCTTTTGGAAAACATTCTTCTTTGCCTCATTCATCTTTATGAGTTCTTAATTAAGACTGAAATAGAAAATCAAATAACTATCTGAATGAAAATGCAAATTTACAATTTCAGATTTTTTCTTTTGAGTTAGGGCCTTTTCAGAATATCTATCAGATGTAGTTCAATGTCCAGCGTGGCTTTAGCCGGGGAAGTAGTTGTTTTCTGTTAGACATTCTCAAAAAAAAACTTCATTTTAATCGTGGATTTTTTTATTCACAGAAAAATCTTTCTATCAATATTCAATTGAGAATGTTTCCCTTTTCAACATGAATACCCCACAAGAGGTTATCTTGCCGATAGAAGATAGTGACTAAAGTTTATCTTTCAGTCGCAGATGATTTCCACATCTGATTTTATGAATCCTGTTTATATTTTCAACAAATCAATCTATCATACCCCATGACAGGTTTCAATGTCAGAAAACACTAATTTCAAAGTGTCTCTCCAAAAGAAATGATTCTAACTTTTTCCATCTTTGCAAAGTGAGATTGCTTCTTGAAAATGTGTTTCCCATTTCTTCCCGTCTTCCTGATGATCGTGGAAGCGTGAAATAGATTTTCGTCGACAAAAATGTATTGAAGACCTAGTGAATGCGATGTCTCTCCTGCGTCAATGTTACGAATGATTTCTGGTGAGTACTCTCTTTTGGAAAACATTCTTCTTTGCCTCATTCATCTTTATGAGTTCTTAATTAAGACTGGAATAAAAAATCAAATAACTATCTGAATAAAAAGGCAAATTTTCAATTTCAGATTTTTTCTTTTGAGTTAGGGCCTTTTCAGAATATCTATCAGATGTAGTTCAATGTCCAGCGTGGCTTTAGCCGGGAAAGTAGTTGTATTCTGTTAGACATTCACAAAAAATAACTTAATTTTAATCGTGGATTTTTCAATTCACAGAAAAATATTTCTATCAATATTCAATTGAGAATGTTTCCCTTTTCATCATTATATTACTTTGAAGAAGTAATCAAAACGTCGCTGTGCATCTCGCTGCCATCATTTTACGCTTTACCTAATTCAATTGCTAGTTTGTTTGGCGCCGACTCAAAATTGGTTACTCACATTAGTTTAGGAGCTCAATTATCATTAGGACTAAGAAGATTAATTTTATTTTTTGCTTTTCAGCTGATTTTTTCGTCGGATTAATTTTCTGTTAAAAAGTTTTCAATTTTCAATTTTTTGTGGCTGAAATCTACTAATTACTACCTACTTAATTTTTGATTACTTCCAAAGTACTTACTTACCTAGCTTACTTCTAGTATTAACTGTTAAATAATATGATTATCTACTTTAACTATTCATTGTTATATAATATAAATTGTTTTTGAAAGTTCTGGTTAGTTGATTCCATCCTTTCATAGAATGTAATTATTGAGACGGATGTAGGAGGATCTGTCAATGTCAACTACATATGTGTGCCAATGTTCACAAGTGAAAATTTTTTCTACCTATAGGGGTGGATCATTTCTATCCAAAATGAAATATGATCAACTATGAGGTAAACCCTATCTAATAAAAAAAAAACATCCAAATCGGAAAACCCACAAAGTTATGCCTGATAGAATCGGTTAACGGACCAAAATTCAGAGGGTGAACGATCAATATCCTCCATTTTGCTACCCTTAGGGATGGATTTTTTTGTTCAAATTCAAATGGGACCAACTTTGAAGTACACCCTGACCAATGAAGGAAGAATCATCGGAAGCGAACTGCTCTGTGAAAAGTTATGCGTGATCATACATAAAAAAATAAAAAAATTAATAAAAAAATCAAAAATTATACGCGTCGACTAGAGAACCTGAAAATTGGTTCTAAGGAATCTGACTATGGCAAATGGCTCCTAATTCCGCTGTTATTATTATCATTAATTGAATATACAGTGACCGGCAGAAAGTAGCATCATATGGGAAATTCTTTTATTAATAAATTTTGACGAATATCGATATGTGCAATCGCTTCTGCATCAAAAGCAACCCCAAAAGACGTTGTTCAGTGCCGTTCGTCTTTTCGTGTTTGGCGGGAAATTTAAAAATTTTAAAAATTATGTCTCAAAACACACTTATTTGGGAAAATATTGAAAAATGTTATGTGGAAAAATTGTTTAGAACGACATTTTATAGCTATGTACGAGTTTGGAAAAAAATCTGAGGAGAAAAAATAAAAATCAATTTTTGCCATAAAAAAAAAATCAATTTGGAAAAATACATTTCTGACAAAGAATATTTTGAGTAATATTTTGTAAAGATTCACTAGCTACTTCTATTTTATTCGAAGAACATTTTTAATCTGTGGATTTGCCATGTGTTCAGCTGCTTCATAAGAGGTCACAGAAATATCTTCAGGACATTATAATCCCGATACTGTTTATTATTGACAAAGAACCATGTATCTACAGAATTTTAATATGATTTTTTTATTAGAACAAAAAATTGATTCAATTTTTTATAATTACATTTTATAATAAAATTAGAAGCTGAAATAAATATAAACCAAACAATTTAATGCATACTCGAAAGTTTGTAATCAATTTATTTTCTGTTTGAATAATAAATTCAATTCGAAATTATGTAGATACAAGGACCTTCATTGATAATGAACAGTATCGGGATTATAATGTCCTGGAGATATTTCAGTGACCTCTTATGAAGCAGCTGAATACATGGCAAATCCATAGATTAAAATTTTTTTCCGAATAAAATAGAAGTAGCTTGCGAATATTTACAAAATATCATTTAAAATATTACTGTTGGCCTTACTAATGAGTTTCTTTGTCTAAAATGTATTTTTCCAAATTGAAATTTTTATTATGGCAAAAAATTGATTTTTATTTTTTTATCTTAGATTTCTTTCAAAACTTGTACATAGCTATAAAATAACGTTCTGAACAACTTTTTCGAATAACATTTTTCGATATTTTCCCAACTAAGTGTGTTTTGAAACATAATTTTTAAAATTTTTTAAATTTCCCGTCAAACACGAAAAGACGAACGGCACTGTACAACGTCTTTTGGGGTTGCTTTCGATGCAGAAGAGATTGCACATATCGATATTCGTCAAAATTTATGAATAAAAGAATTTCCCATATGATGCGTACTTTCTGCCGGTCACTGTATGCTAGACTACCTTTGATGATGTTCTTCAATTATACATTCTATGTTTTTTTTTTATAAAGTATGATTTAGAAGACGTCAATTTGTTGATGGAAAAAAATCCTATATTTTTTTCAAAATCCACTTTTTGATTTCAAATACATGTTTCAGTGTTTTTATAAATGCAACCCCTTGGGGAAATAAAGTTTTTGTGAGGGTTCTGTTATTTTAGAAGTGAAGGGGCATACACATTGGTATTTGAGGTCTTTGTTACAAATGAAAAAATACCTACATGTCTCAGTATTTTAAGAAATTTCGTTCCTAAAGGAGTGAGTTAATTTGTAAACTTTCCCCCTCCATTCACCCCTTTATTGGTTGAATTTCTGAAAACACTGAAATAGATAATTTTCATATTTGTAACAAAGACTTGAAATATAATTTTTTATGAGCCCAACTTGAAAACTAACAATTACTATACAAACTTCCAATCCCAATTAAACCCCATTTCACCCCTTAGGGGTTGAATTTACTAAAACACCGGAACAAGTATTTTTTATTTGTAACAAAGATCCAATTACAATTTTATAATTTTTAAAACTAACTATACAGACTTTCAACCCCCATTTTAACCCTTTCTTTAGGGTTTAATTTTCAAAAACCCTGAAACACAATTATCTTTATTTGTGAAGAAGAGCCCAAATACTAATATCCATGACTCTAATTTTAAATAATAATAAACTTTAATGGCAATATAAATACAATTTGGTTACAATGAATAAAGTAATCATAACGCAAGTGTTTTGCAGAAAAATAGGGAGTTTTAAGAAAATATATGATTAAATAAATGTATAAAAATAACTTGTTAAACAGTTCATAATAACACAATGTTGAAAAGGGAAACATTCTCAATTGAATATTGATAGAAAGAGTTTTCTGTGAATTGAAAAATCCACCATAAAAATGAAGTTATTTTTTGTGAATGTCTAACAGAAAACAACTACTTCCCCGGCTAAAGCCACGCTGGACATTGAACTACATCTGATAGATATTCTGAAAAGACCCTAACTCAAAAGAAAAAATCTGAAATTGAAAATTTGCATTTTCATTCAGATAGTTATTTGATTTTCTATTCCAGTCTTGATTAAGAACTCATTAAGATGAATGAAACAAAGAAGAATGTTTTCCAAAAGAGAGTACTCACCAGAAATCATTCGTAACATTGACGTAAGAGAGACATCGCATTCACTAGGTCTTCAATACATTTTTGTCGACGAAAATCTATTTCACGTTTCCACGATCATCAGGAAGACCGGAAGAAATGGGAAACACATTTTCAAGGAGCAATCTCACTTTGCAAAGATGGAAAAAGTTAGAATCATTTCTTTTGGAGAGACACTTTAAAATTAGTGTTTTCTGACATTAAAACCTGTCATGGGGTATGATAGATTGATTTGTTAAAAATATGAACAGGATGTTCATAAAATCAGATGTGGAATCATCTGCGACTGAAAGATAAACTTTAGTCACTATCTTCCATCGTCAAGATAACCTCTTGTGGGGTATTCGTGTTGACAAGGGAAACATTCTCAATTGAATTTTGATAGAAAGATTTTTCTGTGAATTGAAAAATCCACGATAAAAATGAAGTTATATTTGGTGAATGTCTAACAGAAAACAACTACTTCCCCGGCTAAAGCAGATGATTCCACATCTGATTTTATGAACATCCTGTTCATATTTTCAACAAATCAACACAATGTTATAATACAACATGCACTTAATATAAATAAAATCTAATATACCTATTAATAAAACAATGTAGTTGGTATTCCTCATGATACAATATATAAAATTATTCATAAATAAGTAAATAAAAGCACAGGATTAAAAGTTGAATGAGACACATATGACTGATGATTATAATAGTGTACTATGAATAAAGGTATTGAAAATAAATTTAGAATGAGATTAAAATGTGGATATAAACGAATAAGAGAAGATATTAATATAAGTGATTATAGGAGGGAAGGTAAGCCATAAGTAATCTAATCTAATCGGAGAAAGTAGATGATTTCTGGAGGACAATTACATTACATTAAGTTTGTAGGATATTCTCGTCCCAGATTTGGGACTGCAGTGATTTTTTAAATTTGTATGTAATATTGGTTTCTTTGATATGGTGAGGAATGGTATTGTATAGTTTAGGGGCTAAGAATGACTAAGAGCGTTGACCAATTCCTTTAAGCGCTAGAGGTATTTGCTGTGACTGTTTCTGTCGAGTATCTAAGGATGTTTGGGATACGTGAAGTTTTTTGTTGTGTGATATCTATCGACAGTTTTGTGATAATAAAGTTGGCGAATATCCAATACCTCGGATTGAAAAAAAAGTTCCTTTTTTATAAATGATTTTGAAGTGATGTTTCTGCAGTATTTGCAATGGGTGTAAATTACTTTTCAAGACAATTCCCCAAGCGATCAAACTGTATCTTAGGTGGCTTTCAATTATAGCATAATACAGGATTTTTAACTGTGGTATTGTTAGTATTTCACTCAAATATTTGAATTTTGATAGCATTGATCTAATTTTTTTGCATCCAACTGTACTTTCACTTTTACCCCTCTTCTCAACCACCTTTTTACCCTTTTAGGGATGGAATATCAAAAAAATATGCTGTCAAGATTTTAGCTCTCGGGTCCAGCGATTTGATCTGGGCGTTGATCACTCAGTTAGTCAGGACATGTAATTATATATGTACATATTACCCCAAACATGAGGTAGCTGCTGTGAACCGTTAAGGAGATCCCTGGACTGTCTTTCGTCTCCATCATCAGATTAATTCCAGGCCTCCATTATGTTGTAGTGTCGTCATCAGAACTACATATGTGTGTCAAGTTTCAACAGAATTGGTTCACACGTGTAAAATCAATAAATCATCCCCTATTTTCCTAGCCTTAGGGGTATAATTTTTTTATCAGAATTCAAATGGGACCAACTTCTAAGCATACCCTATACAATAAAGAAATAATCATTTAAATCAGATAACCCAGTAGAAAGTTATGCGTGGTACAATCGGTTAATAAGTAAACATTCAGTGAGTGAACCATCAATCATCCCCATTTCCTACCTTTAGAAGTGGATTTTTTTTCAAATTCAATTGGGATCAACTTCGAAGCATACCCTATCCATCAAAAAAGACTCATCAGATTCGGACTTCTCTGTAAAAAGTTATGCGTGGTCATACATAAAATAAAATAAAAATATACGCGTCGTCAAGAGAACCTCCTCCTTTTTTTCGTCGGTTAAAAATTATTAGTGACTTAGGTGAACTATCCGTGCTTCAATTATTAATTGCATGCGACCACGTTTTTCGTTTTAAATCGTACAACTATTTTCATAGGTATCAGAAAATCACAATAAACATTTTTCCGAAAAATCTGTATGGGACTAGGAGAAATTAGTCATTCTTTTCAGTTCGTTTCAATAACGTGGTATATTGAGGGGAAATAATATTTAATTTATGATTTTTTGCTTTTTAGTCTTGTGACTGAAATTTTATTTCGTAATTCATAACTTTTCACAATTTTTTTCCTCCTTCTCTCTCTCTCTCTCTCTCTCTCTCTCTCTCTTTCTTACACACTTAATTCTTAAATCTGAAACCTGTTGCAAAATTTATACTGAACTGACAAATAAACAAGCACAGTCATGAAAGCGAGTTAATATTGCATTGATATCCAGTTCTGAGCTATGTTCAAAGTTTCAAGTCTCTATATAGTTAATGGGGAAGTTGGATAAAAAAAATAGATTGCAAAATTTGTACCGAACAGACAGGAAGGAAAGTGAGTTAATAAAAACGTAATAAAAAGAATGATTCTACAGCATATTAATGTTTCATAATAAGAACTTAATTCTTCGAAATGCATAAACAAACTCAAAACACATAAAATTCAATTATTTTTATTACAAATTAAGAACAAATAACATATAATTACCTCTTGCATTGTGTTTTCTCTTATCTTATCTCTTCACACTTTTTAATGAATTGTAATCAATAATTAACTTTTTTCCGACAATTCCATGAGAGTGGAAGCGTGGAATAGATTTTCGCCGATAAATATATATTGAAGACTTAGTGAATGCGATGACAGTCTTAAATTAATGTTACAAATGATTTCCAGTGAGTACTCCTTTTCAAAAAACATGTTTCTCTGTCTCATTCAACTATATGAGTTTTTAATTGAGAATCAAATAACAATCTTAATAAAAATGCAAATTTTCACCTTCAGATGTTCCCTTTTGAGTTATGGTCCCTTCAAAATATCTCTCAGATATGATATGACAATGTCCAGCGTGGCTTTAGCTGAGGAAGTAGTTGTTTTTTGTAAGATATTACAAAAAATATCTTCATTTATATCGTGGATTGTTCAATTTTCAGAAAAATCTTTCTATTCAATATTCAATTCAGAATGTTTCCCTTTTTAACATGAATACCCCACAAGAGGTTTTCTTGAACGATGGAAGATAGTGAAGAATGTTTATTTTTGAGTCGCAGATGATTCCACATCTGAGTTCATGAACACCCTGTTCATATTTTCAAACAAATCAATATATCATTTAACGGTTTGATGCTCAGTGTTCCTATCAAATGTATAGTTAGGGAAATTTTGCTGGTTGATAGTAGATGTTAACTGATTGACACTAGAGGAGGGTACAGTTGAGGTCGATTGACTGGAAGGAGTGATGTATTTGAAGAGATTTCGCTGTCTAACTTAACAAAATTTTATTTGATATGTTTTTTGCCATCTATCTTGCCGTGTGGGGTGTGTATGTAAATTAAATTCCTAAGCCAATGGAAAGTCTCGGATTTAGTAATTTGAATTGAATGGCAGAAGCGGAAATACGACAAAATAGTGATAATTTGTTGATAGCAACTGATAAATTATTTATTGGAACGATTTTGCCAAAGAAAATCTTTCAGTCGATAGCTGAGGTATTATGGCTGGATTGCGTTCTCTAAAGATGATCTTAATATTCAGAATGAAAATCTGTCATCCGCACAAGCCTGGTGATTTTTTAATGAATGCTCAATCCACACATTTTGGTTGTTATGAAAACATAGATCGTCACAATCTATTTTTTGATTAAGCATTATGAAAACTAGTGAATTCATTTATTCTGTTCTATTTGCAAAGTAATAGACCTTGTCCATCTACTAGAGTCACGTTAAGGAAGTTTGAAGTTTTTTGGATAGCGAAATCGAAAAAAGGAACAGAAACTTATTCGTCCAAAACTTACCGCGTTGGACATTCATCTGTCAGTGATCAGCACGATTTCCACAGGTCCATCTTCAGGAGTACAGGCAGTGCTCGTCTAAAGTCTGTTCCCCCCCTACTAATTTTTGTAGCACCTGGTATATCTCAACGATATTTGGAGGGCTTGAATAGGTGATAAAAACCTACTTTTTCATGAAAAAATCACAGATTGCGTTCTCTAAAGATGATCTTAATATTCAGAATGAAAATCCGTCATCCGCACAAGCCTGGTGATTTTTTAATGAATGCTCAATCCACACATTTTGGTTATTATGGAAACATAGATCGTCACAATCTATTTTTTGATCAAGCATTATGAAAACTGGTGCAATCATTTATTCTGTTCTATTTGCAAAGTAATAGACCTTGTCCATCTACTAGAGTCACGTTAAGGAAGTTTGAAGTTTTTTGGATAGCGAAATCGAAAAAAGGAACAGAAACTTATTCGTCCAAAACTTACCGCGTTGGCCATCCATCTATCAATGATTAGCACGCTTTCCACAGGTCCATCTTTAGGAGTTCATACAGGGCTCGTCTAAAGTCTGTTCCCCCCCTACTAATTTTTGAACCACCTGGTACATCTCAACGAAATTTGAAGGGCTTAAAAAGGAGATAAAAACCTACATTTTCATGGAAAAATCACAGCTAAAAGTTTTAAAATGGTGGCTGAGCGCCATCTTCAATAATTTGTTTAAATAGAACACCCCGTATATTATTCCATTTTCGAAATCTGCTCATAATTCTCAACAGTTTTCTCTGATACACTTAACTCCTAAATTCAATTGTTTTCTCGAAATATTAACGTTTGATATTCCGGTTTAAAATAAAGTATGGATTTTGGTCACTTCCGGTAAAACATTTTGCTAACTTAACGTTGTTATTAATTTGTAGTTAAATCTCTTGAAGAATTCGACTGATAAGAGGCGTAAAGAGAGTTTATTAAGGATAAACTGTACCGCGTACCGGAAAATCTCGAAGCCTACGAAGATGTTCTGTAAATTCACAATAAAAACATATTAGTTAACTAAAAAATTATAATTTATTTTTGAATAACACTTTTATTCAACCCCAACAATTATTTCATCAAGTGTTCAATGTGCCCCCCCCCCCTAAATCTTGACATTGAAATGCCCTATTATAAATAGCTTCTCTCACGTTGATGAAAGTCTGTTCATCTATTTCTTCAGATGTATCTATCATTCTGCGTTCCAACTCTTCTATTGTTTGGCATTCGGTGGCGTAGATTTTTGACTTCAGATACCACCAAAGGAAAAAATCTAGAGGTGTAAGATCCGGAGATCTTGGTGGCCATTCTGTACTTCCCCTGCGACCTATCCATCGCCCAGGAAAGTTTGTATCGAGGAACTCTCTAGCCATGCGATCGAAATGGGGAGGTGCCCCATCCTGCTGAAATATGATTTCCCGATTTTTAAACTCTTCCTGATGGTTTAATACAATTTGTCTTATTCGAGGTTCAATTTCAGTTTCTAAAAGATTCCTGAAAATTAACTCCTATAAGATTGCCTCTGATGAAAATCGGTCCAACAACGCGATTGCCCAAAATCCCCGCCCAATCATTCACCTTTTTAGGAAACTGGGTATGTCCCTCTCTAAAAATATGCGGATTAGTATCGTACATTCTGTTTGTTGACTTTTCCATTAAGAAAAAACGTGCATTCGTCTGCGAAACGTTTTAGCAAGCCCCGTTCTCCTTCAATTGTTCTTTTTAACCACTTACAAAATTCAACCCTCCGGTCTGGATCATCCTCCGTGAGAGCATGCGGGATTTTCATTTTATAGGGATGGAACTTTTCTTTTTTTAGGACTCTTTGGACACTTCTTGAACTTACTCCACAGGATTCAGCAACTGCAGACGTCGACTGAGTCGGCTTGATTACCATTTCAGCGACAATTTCTACCTTTTTTTCTTCTGAAAAAGGCGGTCTTCCTGATCTTGGAGCATCTTTCAGCGTACCAGTTGCTTGGAGCTTATTTAAAAGTTTGCGCAAATATAACCTCGGATTAGGATTCTGGGGAAATCTATCATTAAACATACGGACTGATAGATAATCATTTCTTCCAGCTTCTCCAAATATCAAAACTGCTTCAAATTTATCGTCTAAACTACGAGCCATGATCACACGTTTCATAAAAGGATTTAGGCGCTCAACGGACTATTTGACAGTTAGCAGTTCAGTTTGACAGTAAACAAGATGCTACCGCGACAACGATTTTTTCCAATGCAAACTTGATTGAAAGCACATTAGTGTTTTTGATGGGTTTGAAATGACCAAAATGTCACTTTTTAAACGTTAATATTTCGAAAATAATTGAATTCAGGAGTAAAGTGTATTGGAGAAAACTGTTGGGAATTATGACCAGATTTCGAAAATGGAATAATATACGGAGTGTTCTACATGAAAAAATGATTGAAGATGGCGCTCAGTCGCCATTTTGAAACTTTTAGTGCGATTTTTTCATGAAAAAGTAGGTTATTATCTCCTATTGAGCCCTCAAATTTCGTTGCAATATACCAGGTGGTTCAAAAATTAGTAGGGGGGGAACGGACTTTAGACGAGCACTGTATATCCAGGAAGCAGATGAGTAGTTAAAACCAGAGACATGAGACGTCATAAATATGAAAAGTCTAAAATTTGGTAATGTACCATATAATTTATTGCATATATCCGTTTTGGCAGTTTTCGAGAAATGAGGTTTAATATGAATTTATTTAAAGTTTCAATACAAATTGATTTTTTGACACAACTTACAAAAACTTGTAATGTTTAAACAATGCATTGTCCTGACAATTAATTGGGATAGGACATTATCTAAAAATTTTTTTGTGTCAATGAGTTTCTGGCATAGTGACGTTCGAATTTGTAAATAACTACTGATTTTAAAAGAATATTTTCAAAATAGTTCTAAAATAAGAACTGCCTAACCCACGCTCAGTATCCTTGTCATAAAATCATTCATTTCCTGCAACAAATAATTTTTTGTGCAATACCTAATCTCCCTATTAAAATCCCTTAACTTGCCTCTTCCTTTCCGTGTACAATAAACCGAAAGGGTTGATAGACCCCACATTGAGATATTCTACCTCTGATGCCATTATACCTTTTTCGGCTTTATTGAGGTTTGTTGGTATTTTGAATATCATTAGGCATTCCGTAAATAATGTTTATCTCGCGGCGACCGAGAACAATAAATCCGACCAATAACCCACTCCCAAATACTTTTCGGAAGATCCATCTTGAGGATCCCAAATATTGATTAAGGTTGTTGAAAAGGAAAACATTCTCAATCTGATTTTATGAACGACCTGTTCATATTTTCAAACGAATTGACTGATTAAGGACTTCTACCATTTTCAAACCATATTCAAATGATGGAAAGCTCATTCAAAGGATGATGATTCAGGCTCGTCGAATCACAAAAAATAATTGTTATCTTAGTTTTCATGGAGGACCCAAACAACACTTTTTTCGGCAACCGACCGCAAAGTAACCACTTCTCGGACGCTTTTTCTTTGAAACTTTTCCGGCCTAGTCCGGGAAGAATTACGTCGTTGTTGTCATTGTACTCAATAACAATAACCAAATAATATAGTATGAAAATCTAGGTAGGTATGCTTTAGAGGAATGCAGTTGATTATTACCATAGCAATGGAATGAGGAAAATAAATTTGACATTATAGTTATTTATGTACTGGGTTAGTCACTCATAATTGCACGAGAGGTTTGTATTTTATCGGGTAAATTTGGGTTGTTTAATGAGAAACTGTTGCCCAGCAATTAGACGAGAAAAACTGTCAACTATTAAAAACGCGACACCGAAGGTAGAGCGTTTTTAGGTTGACAGTTTTTCGAGTCGAATTGCTAAAGGAAACAGTTTAGAATTTGAACAACACAAATTTACCTAGAAAAAATCGAATTAAACGGTTTTCTTCACATAAAAGATTCAATATAAATTGAACCAGAAAATGGTAGATCTCAGGTGAAAAACAACTACTTTCCTAGCAAATACCACGCAGAACGTTGAATGATATTCACCTGAAAATCCATATAAATGGACGGTATGCATGGATTTTCAGGTGAATATCATTCAACGTCCTGCGTGGTATTTGCTAGGAAAGTAGTTGTTTTTCACCTGAATCTACCATTGTGGTATTTATGAAGAAACTCGTTGATCATTTCTATTATTCCACTTCACATGGCGTTTATCTTTCACAAATTTACCTGATATCAATACAAACATCGAGTGTAATTCGGCAGGACAATTCAATGAATAAGAAATTTAGAAACATATCAATGCAAACTTTATTTATGAAACATTGAAAATAAACACATTTTTATTTGAATGTACAATTATTAAAAACGCAGTTATTGAAATTCATACTAGAAACAGTGATGTCGCTGCGGGTGCCACAGCTAATCGTTTCTGTAGTAGATGTTGAAGTTTTTTCTTTTTCCAAACGAATTGATTGAATAATGCTCGGATGATACTCTTCGTCAACTTGTAAGTATGGTTTTATTGATGATGAATTGCTGTGTCCTGTTATTTTTATTAGAGCTTGTTCTTCAATTCCGCTTTTACTTAATTCGCTAACTGCTGCCGCTCGATTTGAGTGATATGTAATTTGGACACGTTTGACATCTATACCAATACGTTGTGCTGAGCATTTAGACCATTTGGAAATTCCATTAATTCCAATCGGCACATTCTTATACCAATCTTTAGAATTTTTCTTCTTCCAAAAGGGATTTGATGTAAAAAATACTCTGTCCAATGTTATAAAAGTGTCTCGTTTTTCCATTAACTTTTTGAATAAACGTATTGGGCAAATATCTTCCTCCAAAATATTAGGCGTAATCCATTTGCTGTCACATAATTTATTGTTACCGCCTTGTCTCGTTTTCGAAAATAGATGATTATACTCGATATGTCCAGTTTCTTTTCCATTTCTTTCAGTTTCAGATACGAAATAAGTGGTTTTGCAGTAAGCTGCTTCTCCTCCGCGCCAAGCTAATTCAAAATGTGTTATAATTTCTTTTGTAGTCCTTCCGGTTCATTTTCGTCATATAATCTGACCATTGCAAATACTTCAGATTCATTGAGAGCTGATGCACTAGATTTTCTTTTTTCGGGTTGTGCTTATAGGATTTTACGTTTAGCATTACGTGCAGCTCGCGATGAATTAAACTGAACGTCGGTGAAATGGTTAAATACAATATTGAATTCGTTATAATACTTACTTTGTAGCATTTTAGCGGTGGTGTTCCAAATTGTTTCAACTACCGCTTCTTTGTAGTCTTCTCCGTTACCTTTTCGCATATTAAATGCCCAATCTTGCAATATTACATTCAATTTCTCGATGGAAGTATCTGGCTCAAATTTATATCTTTTTGCATCGCGAAACGTAGAAAATTGTCGCCAGATTGATGATTGCGTCGCAACTGTATTAGTAGGCACACAGGTATTGAAAATTTGACTAATTTCGGCGTTCGTAGACTCACCGAAACGACTCATTGTTAGTGCTTAGAAATTCAATAAGTTGTTGACAAACATGTCAAACTATTTATTTTAGCAACCAACACCGCGATAATTGATAAACAAATGAATAAGTGAAAAAACCACTGGTGCATTTGTCGCTGTAAAAGTTGCAGCTAACTGTTGAATTGTCACTATAAAATTTTCCAAGTACGTTGGATTTTGGAAAAACTTTTACCTAATTGATCGGCTACATTTTCTAAAAAGTAATAAAATGTTTCAAAAAAGTCTATTTGCGAATTAATATGGATAGACTTACCTTCGAAATGAAGCAAAATATCCAGCTGTTCTTCCTGGTTTTCTTGAACTACACGCTTTTTTCTACTGAAACTGAAGGTATGATTAACCTTTTGGTAAATATTTTTGTATGTTTTTTTCTGACGGTGCTGGACGATTTGGATATATACCCTATATGCACTTTTTGCTGCACGTTTATTTTTGTTGTTTTGTATATAACAGGTATATGTATATTTGAACTTTTTTTTCCTCACTGTGAACCATAACCATTTTGGTTATTCCATTAAAGAAATATCACCAAACAAACATAATATAGTTGTAATTTGAATAGCTTACTTTGAAAATGTTAACTTTTATAGGATAGGTATATCAAATGAAACCTCTTGCGGAATGGATAATATCTCAATAAGAATTCTTGTCCAATTAAACAATGAGTCTTTCTCAAAGGGTATTTTACCGAATTCCCTGAAAATTAGTGTTGTTATTCCTCTACACAAAGATACTTGGGATCCTTCAAATTTTCTACCTATTTCTCTTATTCCAATTTTGGGAAAAATCATAGAGAAGTTGGTCAAAACAAGATTGATGAAGTTTCTATCCGCTCACAAAGTTCGAATCCTAAAATTTGGGTTCCAACCACAAAAAAGTACAGGTGACGCAGTCTTCTCATTTCTAAAGGAACTTTATAGTAGAGTCAATCTCAAGGAGGTTTGCGCAGCAGTATTTTGTGATCTGTCGAAAGCCTTCGATTGTGTAAATCATGGAATACTCTTGCGCAAGCTCCAATGTTATGGCTTCCGGAATCAGAGCCTTAGTTGGATTGAGTCCCACCTAAATGAGCGTACCCAATTCGTAAGAACAAACAGAAACTCAAAAACAGGCTTGGTTGAACATGGTGTGCCTCAGGGCTCTGTACTGGGGCCTATCCTATTTTTGTTGTATTTCAACGATTTGGCTAGTATCAAGATTGATGGTAGATTTACAATATTTGCAGACGTCACAACCAGTTTGTGGCATGAACCGATATAAATAGCCTCCACTCGAAAATTGCTAGTGATATCTTCAACTGGTTGGTGCGGAAAAAAATCGCCCTCTATTGAATACAAATAAGTGCTCAATTGGTACTTTCACTCGAAAACAGAATAGCATCACTTATAATTACTCAATTGACAATAATCTGCTCCCTCGATTAAATTCGGTACGGGATCTTGGTATCACCTTCGATCATAAATTATGTTTTTCAACCCACATAAATGAAATCGCGAATGAATGCTCTAGGGCCCTGGGTTTCATTGTCAGAAACACTCGTGACTTCACGAATACGAATACACTGCTCCTGTTGTACAATTCTTATGTCCAATCTAAAACATAGTATGCATATCTGTCATCTGGTGTCCATATTATAATGTTCATACAGTGCTTCTCAAAAGTCCGCTTCCCCCCTCTTATTTTTGGAACGATTGTACATAAACAAGTGAAACTTGGAAACTGAATATTAAAGGTTGTAAACTTCCCTACTAGTGATGAAAGATGACGAAATCGTCAAAGATGACGTCACAAGGCCATTGTGACCAATAATTTTAAATAAAACCCTACGGCAAGCGACACCTCTTTCAAAAGGTATCGAAAAAACCTATTCAATGATACTAATTTTGTATGTGTTCATGGCAGTTTGAATGGCTCATTAGTAAACATTAAAATTTAAATTCCATTCAGTATGATATTAATTACAGATTTGAGAATCAGTATCTACTTGAAGAAATTGCTCGAAGTGACCTCCATTTACTTCCTGACAGTGATATATCCTATTTTTAAACTCTTCTCGTACTTTTGCAAATGTGTCTGCGGAAACAGCCTCACATTCTGCAACAATACGTTGTTTTTAAACGTCAATATTGTCAGGTTCAGTGGCGTTAACCTTCGATTTGAGGTACCCCCACAGAAAAAATCCAAAGGTGTGGGGTCCGGTGATCGAGCTGGCCATTCCGTTGAACCTCGTCGTCCAATCCATCTACCACGATACTCCTTATCCAAATACCATCTTACTGCACTGTTATAGTGTGGAGGAGCACTATCCTGTTGGAATGTTATTTCCAAATTGCCGAATTCATCTGGATTATCTTCCAAAATTTCAAGGATTAACGGTTCTATTGCGTTTCGCAACAGCTCCAGATAAACCTCACCAGTTAAATTAGTATTTAAAAAAAGAGGCCCAACGATGTGGTTTCCCAGGATACCTGCCCAAACATTCACCTTCTGGGGAAATTGGGTATGTGTTTCACGAAACAGGTGAGGATTTGCGTCACCCCAATACCTCACATTCTGTGTATTTACATTTCCATTCAGATAGAAAGTACTTTCGTCACTAAAACAAATTGTTTTGACATAGTCTGGCTGTTGGTTAATTTTAGTTTCCATATTTTCACAAAATTCTAGTCTTCGGTCTGGGTCGTCGTCTGAGAGTTGATGAACCATTTTCAATTTGTATGGATGGAATTTGTTTTTTTTTCAACACCCTGTGTACTGTGTTTCGACTGACTTCAAAGGTATATGCAACGTGAGTTGTTGAAGAAGTAGGATTAACTATTACTTCTGCCAGTATATCAATTTTTTTCTCATCAGAAATTTGTGGTCTGCCAGATCGTTTCGCATCATTATTACTACCCGTTGTTTCAAACTCACGAAGGAGCTCCTTCAAATAAGTCCTCGAAACGGGGCGATCGGGAAACCTCTCATTAAAAATGCGTTCTGCTGCATGAATATTTTGTCCAGTTTCACCAAGAATTAGGATCGCTGTTACTTTATCACCTAAAGCACGTACCATTTCGCTTCTTGAAGCACTCAAACGTTCGGCTCACAACAGTTTAACTTATTATTAAAATGTACAAAAATATTGAAAGTACCAAAAGCTGCTAAAACAGTTAAACGTTCGATCAACAATACACAAATTATTAAATGTACAAAAACTTGGACAATTACAAAAATGTCGAATTAGGGAGACTAACAAAAACGTCAGCTTATTTGACAACTATCCAGAGGCGGAGCTTGAATTTTGAATTTAAGTATTAACTGATTTAATTCATCACAGCTTTGCGTTTTTTAAAAGCGAGTTGCCAAAACTGCCATTAACATAAACAAAATTAGTATCATTGAATAGGTTTTTTCGATACCTTTTAAAAGAGGTGTCGCTTGCCGTAGGGTTCCATTTAAAATTATTGGTCACAATGGCCTTGTGACGTCATCTTTGACGATTTCGTCATCTATCATCACTAGTAGGGAAGTTTACAACCTTTATTATTCAGTTTCCAAATTTCACTTGTTTATGTATAATCGTTCCAAAAATAAGAGGGGGGGAGATGACTTTTGAGAAGCACTGTATGAATAGCCTTGAACGAATATATCAGGATCTTCTATCACTGTTAGTAAAACCAAGCCTAACCCTGAGGCTCTTGCTCTTTGGACTTCGAATAAGTGGACCACAGCTATTCACGAATTTAGAATTTTGGTTGGTAAAGACTACAGACCGGGCCATAGCCCTTGCCATATGTGTTTCTCGAACCATGACCGAGAGGGAAGTTTGATCGAAAATTTGGAAAAAAATTATAATTTCTATGGATTGTAGGTAACCCATCACTCTAGAGAGTGCCTGGGACGCTTAAAACGCAAGGGGTCGCTATGTTATAATCAAGGCTTCCCTCACGAGCGGATTCTCGTGAGCTAATGCACAATTGAAATACTTTTTGATTGCGTTCTCTGATGATACTTCTGATGGAAGGCAGATTTAAGTCCTCAAGTATCCGTTCGTTCCGCACGTACCACGGAGCGTTCGTTATCATCCGCAGGACTCTCATTTGCGCCCGTTTCAGACCTGCAGATTTGGCCCCAGGCGGCTGAGGCATACAAAATGACAGGCCTGCTTTTGTAAATCATGACATTCTTTCGAGGGAGAGCTTACTCTTCCTGTTAATCGGGGGATAAAACTCACATATCTTTCTTCTTTCCAGGTGAGCCGGCAGTCCACAGTAACTCCCAGGTAAGCCTTGAACGTATCTATGGACGCTTTATGAAATATCTCTCCTTGAAGGAAGATGGTACCTACCCTGCTATTGGAATATCTAATACCTCTTCATTGAAAAGATTTAACCGTACTTCTTTTTCAAATAGGAGGGATATATCGGCCCTGATTTTCCTTTATAAGGTGAATCGTGGCCAAATAGACTGTAATGCTGTTTTAAGTATGCTCAATTTTCATGTTCCCAGAGTCAATTCGAAGCAATACAATATTTTTTACCTCGAAGCGTCCAGAGCAAATGCACGGAAGAACTCACCCTTATTCAGAATATGCAACAATTGCAATGACAATGATAGGTGTGACATTTTTTCTTGCAGCATTGCTTCACTGAAAAAAAATTAAATATTTTTATCATGTCTCATATCTCCACTCTTATTGTTTATACTGATCTTGAATTTGTTCGTACCTGAAATTTTCCCACCCCGTAAATGGATTTCTGTTGAGTGGTGTACAATAAAAAAAATATATGTTTGTTTATTTTGGTTACTATTGTTCTGTTTCGGGAAAAATGTATTTTTTATAATTGTGACAATGTTATATTACCTGCACATTACTATTTCTAAACTTATTTATATACTTATTCATTTACTTTATATTTATATGACTTTATCTACTACAGGTACACATACTATTTTTTCTGAAATCGCAATCAACTTTATCATAAATTAAGGAATTTTTATAAATGCATGACAATTTTTAACCGACGAAACCAAAAACGAGGAGGTTTTCTAGTCGACGCGTATATTTATTTTTATTTTTTTATGTATGATCACGCAGACGTTCGATTCCGATAATTCTTTTTTCGGTGGATAGGGTGTACTTCGAAGTTGGTCCCATTTGAATTTAAAAGATGAAATCCACCCCTAAGGGTAGCAAAATGAAGGATATTGATCACTCACCCTCTGAATTCTGGTCCGTTAACCGATTCTATCAGCTATAACTTTGTACTGGGATCTTCGATTTGGATTACTCTTCTTTCATCGGATAGGGTATACCTCATAGTTGATCATATTTGGATTTCGAATGGAATTATCCACCCTAACGGGTAGAAAAATAGGGGATAATTGATTTTTCACTTGTGAACATTGGCACACATATGTAGTTGATAATGACAGATCGCAAGTGTCCTTATCACAATAAATATATTCTATGAGAGGATGGAGTGATGAACAAAGTAATGAAATAAACTAACCAGAACAACAGAAATAATTTATATTACAACAAATAGTAAAAGTAGATAATCATATTATTCAACTGGTAATAGTTGAAGTAAGGTGGGTAAGTATTTTGGAAGTAATAAAAAAACAAGTAGTTAGTAATTAGTAGATTTCAGCCACAAAAAATTGGAAAATTCAAACTTTTTAACAAAAAATTAAACCGACGAAATACGGAACTAAAAAGTAAAAAATAAAATAAACCTTTTCAATAACTAAGCTCCTAAACTAATGTAAGTAACTAATTTTGAGTCGGCGCCAAACAAACAATCAACGAAGATCATCAAATCACTTCAAAAAAATTATCAGAATGTCACCGCCCAACTCAATGCCATCATTTTACGCCTTATCTGATTCATTTGCTCATTTGTTTGGCGCCGACTCAAAAATTAGTTACTTACATTAGTTTAGGAGCTTAGTTATTGAGGCTAAGAAGGTTTATTTTATTTTTTACTTTTCAGTTCCGTATTTCGTCGGTTTAATTTTTTGTTAAAAAGTTTTTTTGATTACCATCTTATTGCCTATGATATCGTTTCATTGATAATCACTGTTCGTTTATTGTTGTGATGAAGTCAGAGATTCACTACTTATTTCGGTTTACTACCTACTTATCGCTAAAAAATATTCAAAACGGACAGTCATGATGATGTCCAAGAGACTGGTGGATGGCATTTCGAACATCTCATTTAACTGTTCTATTTTGTTGGATATAAGGTTATTCTCTTATTGAAATAAAATATTAATTTTTGTTCACCCTGTAAAAATTTTTTTTATTAATTATGATCATTGAATGCAGTATTGGAAGGCCTTTCAGATGAGATATGACAAGACATCTATTCCAATTTGAAAAAATTACCGATTACGTCACCATGTCAAAACCAGTGACATAACCTCTTCAGAATATACATAAAAAAATCGGCATTTTAAAATAAAAATCGACTTATTTTAGGATTTTTGTCAAAAGTACATGGCTTGCGAAATATCGAATTTGTTCCATAATTTTGACGCGCACTGTATATACTTAATGAATAAGGTACGTTTAGAATGTTATAATTTTAAAATTACCACGATATCTATGTAGTGTTTACTTTTTAGGTTGTCTTAATATTTGGTGTTGCCGGTGCATATCGCCGTGATGAACTATATCAATTAAATTTTAATGACATAGAAGCTTTTGGATCTAAGCTTTTGATACAAACATCCGATAATAAAACGAACAAACCAAGATCATTTGTGATAAACGAAACTTATATGCCATTGTATAGAAAATATGTTGCATGTCGTCCAGAAAATTTTGAAAGATGCCGCTTTTTCTTTGAATATTCAAATGGGAAAGGTTGCAGGCAAGTAGTGGGAATATATCAGTTTGGCAAAATGCCTCAAATTGTCGCAAATTTTTTAAACTTTCCATATGCACATAAATACAGAGGCATTGTTTCCGTCAGTCCTCTGCGACAATTTTGGTTAATGCTGGGGCAGATTTAATTGCTTTAAACAGGCATGGGGGATAGAAATCATCAACCGTTGCCGAAGGATATATAGAGGGATCTTTTACAAATAAAATAGACATAGCAGATGAAATATTTAGAGGGGGAAGTGACAAAGAGAAATCTGCTAATACTATTAGTATTATTTCGGAAGAAGAAAACAGCAATAACGTCGCTGACTATTCAGATAGAGTTCAGCCTATGTTTAATAATTGTACAAACTGCAACATAACCATAAATATACAAAAATAGTTACAATAAACGTTCCATATGTGTAATAGTATAATCAATAAATGTTCTTAATGTGAGTTGGTTGTTTGTAAGATGTCTAAAAACCCTGGTGAATGAACTGATTCGATATTGTTTAGATTTTTGAGGGGACACCACCTGTTACTTCAACAGAGCTTCTCTCTCTGTGGTAGATGGCGCCGTCCAAAAATGTTTGTTTATATTCTCGCTTAATGTCAGAACTTAATTTCTGACATCTGCAGCATCTTATATTAAATTATTTTCAGTGTTTTGTCGGTATCTATGCGTTTTCCATCTCTTTGATATGAAATCTTGCTTAGCTTATTCCTGAGTTTGTTCTTTAAAAAAACTACTCGTTCATCAATTCATTAGTGCGTGAGGAATTATTTATTTTTAGGTAGTGTAGTGTATAAGGAAACTTTTAGTAGAATGGGCCACATTTGCATTTTGTGTGTACAGTATAAAGCTGCAGATTCGAATTTTCGCCTGTATTTAGTACCAAAAGCAAGTACAAATCTTGACGAATTGACTGATAATGATATTAATAGTTCATTATATTGTATACATTGAATTTTATATTTTCTGCAATTTAATGACAATTTCATTTCCAATTCTCCGTCTGTCAAAATGCAGTTAACCTCAAATTCAAATCGTACAAAATACGAAAAACAACACGACAGTGCTTTCTTTGTGCAATGTTCGGGGGCTTCTAATTCTAGCTTTGCTATTGGTGAAGTTTGACAGATGTCTCTTTTAAACCAATAGCAAAGCTAGAATTAGAACCCGCGCACAGTTAGCCTCAAAAATAAATCTTAGTAAATAAATATACCCTGTTACTGAATTGAAACTAAATCGAAATTGGCGCCATCTGACACGCTAGTAATCTCTATTATCAAGTAGGCCAAGTGTCGCCAAGTCGATCCCAAACTTCTACAGGTATAAGTGCAAGCACCAGGGTTTTTATACATCTTAGTTGTTTGCGTGTATTTAATTACTGTCTAAATAGTTATTTGTATGCCAAAGCCGCGAAATACCTTTTTAGCATACCGAAAGAAAAGTTATCGCCGAGGCAGGGTAATCTTGAGGTCGCTGAAAAGTTTCGCGGTCATGACTACACACTATTTTTCGTGCAATCGTCAAAATTATTGAACCAGATAATTGCAAATAAATATATTATTTCTTTAAAATAAACAGCAGTTCAATTCAGTTAACAAAGTTCCAGCGTTGCTATGGAAATAATATGGTCGAAATATACAAACCATTTTGGCAGTTCTTGACAAAACGCCAATATGTCGGATACTGATAGTGATATTTTAGAATCTTGCACTCCTCCAGAGCTGAAAAGTATTGTAAACTTGGCGCTTTCCGTTTCAATACCTAAAAATTCTAAACGGCAGTACGTAAAATGTTACAGCGAGTTTAAAGATTGGTGTGACAAACAGAATGTAAAATAATCCTTGACATTGTCGTATTTTAGAAATGTCAAATTTGGAAGTGACGTTTGGTTTGGCGGCCGTTGCTACCCGGATAAAACAGGATATCCTATGGATATCCATTTCATGTCCAATTCTGGTCGAGATATCCCTGGATTTGAAATGGACATCCATAAGATATCCGTCGACGGATATCCGGAGCAAATATGGATAAGTTTAAGTTGCAAGATTGATTTTATTGTGTCAATTTCTGAGTTTCTTTCATGCTCGTACATATGGATTAATTTTTTTGGAAAAATCTCATGTTTCGTTTTTTTACTTGATTTGAAATGGATATCCATCAGAAGATATCCTAGGGATGGCCATGAGATATCCAAAGCAATCATAAATGAATTTAAACATTCTCGTAGATCGTAGATACACAAATTGCACCTTTATCGCGGGGAACCTCTGCGACCACAGAACAGATATACATGTGTCTGCGACAGGCCATACTATACGCATAACGCATAATTACTGACGACGTCTGTCAGTTTATTTTGTTGAGGAAGGTCATATTAGTCATGTCATAGCACTGAATCCAAACAAAAGTCTTTTTTTTTTCCTTCGTTTTTGATACCCTGTTGGTCTGGACCTAATGGTTTTCATCTAAAGCAATTGATTGTTTCCAAAGGGAATTATATATTGGCCAAATACAGGTAAATATATTAATTGAAAAGGACATAACCTATAAAAATCCATTATTTCCAATGCATTTATGTGTTTGCTGTTTGAGTTTCAATATTTTCAGAAATCCTAAAAAGCACGTCGTTACATTTGCCACAATACACGAGTTTTTCAAATGTCACAGTGCCCAGATTAAAAATGGTGTGAATGCCTACAACAGTGGACATGTGATGAAGATGATTCATCAGTAGATTCGAACATTTTCCTATTGATTTCACTGAAAAAATTAATCTTTCGGAAGAATATTTGGGAACTGGATCGAAATTCAAAACTTGCGTTAGGTAAGTCGTTGTATGTTTTTCTATTCCTTTTTCTAGAACTCTTTTTATAGGTACCTAAATGAAATCTCAAAAATATGACTTTGTGGAACGATGCCTTTCTTCCATGCTCACTAATATGTTTGCCTCCAAATATTGCTGGTATGGAGCAAAAAAAATAAACTGGACAACTAAAACTGGCTGAATTATCACTAGGTGAAAAGCCCATTCAGTTGTTCTGTTTATTTGATAATAATTTGTATTGCCTCAAAACAGACTGCTAGTTCAGTGAGAATGCAAAATTTCCAAGAAAAGTTTATGTCAATAATGCTTGTATATATATATATATATATATATATATATATATATATATATATATATATATATATATATTTTCAACATCAGTATTCGAATTCAAAAGAAAGCATAATATTTCTCAGTATTTTTTTGTAGATTTCAACATCAATTATACCCGTGAATATATACATATCATTTCAGAAGCGGCTGACCTCAGTGATTCGACGGAAAATAAAAAAGCTACTGAAGAAGCCATCTAAGCTTGGCTGAGAAGGGCCAAAGAAAGGCATCTGTCATCTTCTAGAATAAAGGAAGCATCTGATGGACGAAGAAAATAGCATTCTATTTTTTCTGTAACTTTATTTTTATGATTATTCTGCATTTAATATTCTGTTTTTATTTTAGAGTTTACATATACATTTTATTTGTTGATTACCCCGAAGTTTATGAGAATTTTTTTTGATACCAGAGTTTATTAATACATTTTTTTTTGTTCAATAACATTATTTAATTTCCCTCCAGATCGCTATTACTATATTTTATCTTCGATGGATATCCCCGAAGGATATTTTTAGAATATCTCTCAAGGAATCTTTTAGATATATAGCTTTTGAATATCCCTGAAGGATGAAGTATATCTTATGGATATCTTTGAAAGATATCTTATGGACATCTCTGGAAGATATCTTATGGATATCCTTGAAGGATATTCTATGGATGTACAGTATATCCATAAAATTCATGAAGGATGTCCAATGGATATCCATTGGATGTCCATGTGTTATCTGGGTATGGGTAACGGCCGCGAAATTGAATTTCGCGGACTGTGTTGAGAACGCGAAATACTCATTTCGCGTGCGATTGCACGAAAATGTATATAAAAACAGGTAGGGATCGATGTTGACGGCCTAGTCCGGCAAAAAATTCCCGGTCCGGGAAAGTTCGTTGCTTAGCAACGGACTGAAATACTAGATTAGCGTATTTTGGGGTCTGAAGTTGCTCCGAGAAAGAAGGCATCCTTGAGCGATTTCAGATAAAAAAAGTTTTTCAAAAACATTTGGAATTGCTACTTTGAACTGTCAATAATTGTCACTTCAAAGTGACAATTGTCAGTTCAAAGTGGCAATTCCAAATGTTTTTGAAAAATATTTTGTTGTTGGCACTTCTACGTCTTCGTAGAATTCCCCCATAACGAAAACTAGAACTACTGAATTCATACTGGACTGCTGTGAAATTTTCATGTACGAAGCCCGTTCGAAGCCTCATTCTGTTTTCAATAATGGGTGTGTGATATGTGTGTGGCCGTTAATTTTCGGCTTCGCCAGTCTGGCATTCGGAAGATATTTAAAATGAAAGTGAAACAAACGGAGTGAGCGTTCGACATGGAATGGAAGGCAAAGCAGCAGCAGTTATGCGGTTGTTACGTGGAGATTATGGACTTTTCCAATTATCACTCTAGTGCCGTCTAGCTGGCCATGCAACTCTTTGTCCGCTTTTTCACCACTTTGTGTACTTTTCACATTACGTCGAAATTTGGTTAAGCTAGAAAACCGGTTGTCGATGTGTTTGTACGCTGATTCCTTCGCATGGATTTTATAGTTGTAGATTTAATGGATGCGTTGCTTCATGTGATCTTATTAGTGTAATACGAAGAAACTCTCGCACTTATCTGGACAAGATAAACTTCGCAGCAAAATTAGATAGACACCTAGATAGATTTATTTTTGATTTTTTCATCCAGGCTTAATCACGTCAATATTAAGAAAAATGATAATAATATTTTTTTAAATAGAACACCCCGTATATTATTCCATTTTCGAAATATGCTCATAATTCTCAACAGTTTTCTCCAATACACTTTACTCCTAAATTCAATTGTTTTTGAAATATTTACGATTGAAAAGTGACATTTTGGTCATTTCAAACCCAACCAAAAACACTAATGTTGCTTTCAATCAAGTTTGCTTTGGAAAAAATTATTGTCGCGGTAAAATCTTGTTTACTGTCAAACTGAACTGCTAACTATCAAATAGTCCGTTGAGCGCCTAAATCGTTTTATGAAAAGTGTGATCAAGGCTCGTAGTTTAGACGATAAATTTGAAGCAGTTTTGATATTTGGAGAAGCTGGAAAAAATTATCATCTAGGAGTCCCTATGTTCAATGATAGATTTCCCGTGAATCCTATTTCGTGGTCATTGTGCGCAAACTTTTGAATAAGCTCCAAGCAACTGGTACGCTGAAAGATGCTCCAAGATCAGGAAGACCTCGTCTTTCAGAAGAAAAAAGGTAGAAATTGTTGCTGAAATGGTAATCAATCCGACTCAGTCGACGTCTGCAGTTGCTGAATCCTGTAGAGTAAGTTCAGAAAGTGTCCAAAGAGTCCTAAAAAAAGGAAAATTTCATCCCTATAAAATGAAAATCCTGCATGCTCTCACGGAGGATGATCCAGACCGGAGGGTTGAATTTTGTGAGAGGTTAACAAGAACAATTGAAGGAGAACAGGGCTTCCTAAAACGTGTATGTTTCGCAGGCGAATGCACGTTTTTTCTCAATGGAAAAGTCAATAAACAGAATGTACGATACTGGAGCGATACTAATTCCTAAAAAGGTGAATGTTTGGGCGGAGATTTTGGGCAATCGCGTTGTTGGAACGATTTTCATCATAGGCAATCTTACAGGAATTCTTTACAGAAATTTTTTAGAAACTGAAATTGAACCTCGAATAAGACAAATTGTATTAAACAATCAGGAAGAGTTTGAAAATCGTGAAATCATATTTCAGCAGGATGGGGCACTTCCCCATTTCGATCGCATGGCTAGAGAGTTCCTCAAAACAAACATTCCTGGGCGATGGATAGGTCGCAGGGCAAGTACAGATTGGCCACCAAGATCTACGGATCTTACACCTCTAGATTTTATTCCTTGGGGGTATCTGAAGTCAAAAATCTACGCCACTGAATACAAACAATAGAAGAGTTGGAACGCAGAATAATAGATACATGTCAAGAAATAGATGAACAGACTTTCATCAACGTGAGAGAAGCTATTTATAAAAGGGCACTTTATTGTCAAGATTTAGGAGGGGGTCACATTGAACACTTGAGGAAATAATTGTTGGGGTTAAATAAAAGTGTTATTCAAAAATAAATTATAAATTTTTAGCTAACTAATTTGTTTTGATTGTGAATTTACAGAACACATTCGTAGGCTTCGAGATTTTGCGGTAAGCGGTACTGTTTAACCTTAATAAACTCCCTTTACGCCTCTTATTAGTCGAGTTCATTGAGATATTTAACTACAAATTAATAACAACGTTTAGTTAACAAAATATTTTACCGGATATGACCAAAATCCATACTTCATTTTAAACCGGAATGTCACTTTTCAAACGTTAATATTTCGAATATTTCAAACGTTAATATTTCGAACGATTGAATTTAGGAGTAAAGTGTATTCGAGAAAACTGTTGAGAATTATGAGCAGATTTCGAAAATGGAATAATATACGAAGTGTTCTATTTAAAAAAATTATTGAAGATGGCGCTCAGCCGCCATTTTGAAACTTTTAGCTGTGATTTTATCATGAAAAAGTAGGTTTTTATCTCTTATTCAAGCCCTCCAAATTTCGTTGCGATATACTAGGTGGTTCAAAAATTAGTAGGGGGGAACGGACTTTAGACGAGCACTGTATATCCAGGAAGCAGATGAGTAATAATTTAATGTATTTCCGAAAATGCACAATACAGATAATCGAACTTACATTCATTCCCACAAGATTTCAAAAATTCCGTACATGCAGAGTTTTTCAGTGGATAGGGTGTACTTCGAAGTTGGTCGATTCTATCAGGCATAACTTTGTACTGGGTTCTTCGATTTGGATGATTCTTTTTTTATTAGATAGGGTATACCTCATAGTTGATCATATTTGGATTTCGAATGGAATTATCCACCCTTACGGGTAGAAAAATAGGGGATAATTGATTTTTCACTTGTGAACATTGGCACACATATGTAGTTGATAATGACAGATCGCAAGTGTCATTATCACAATAAATATATTCTATGAGAGGATGGAATGATAAACAAAGTAATGAAATAAACTAACCAGAACAACAAAAATAATTTATATTACAACAAATAGTAAAAGTAGATAATCAAATCATTTAACTGGTAATAGTTGAAGTAAGGTGGGTAAGTAAGTATTTTGGAAGTATTCAAAAAACAAGTAATAATAATAAATATGCTTCATTATCATAAGACAGAATCTTGTTGACAAAGCTTGGTTAGTAAATACATATAAAATAAAAAAAGCAATACATGACAAAAAATAATAAAAAATAAAAACTGTGCAAGGGTACAAACAATGTTAATATGGACGATATAAAAGTAAATAGAATATATGTAAAAGTGTATAATAGTCAAATTTATAAAAGAGTAAACATAGAAGGTAACAATTTAAATGCACCTTGATTAATAAATATGAAAAATATGAGTGAGTCAGTTAAGAGTTTTCGTTAAAAGTAAGTAGTAATTAGTGGATTTCAGCCACAAAAAATTGAAAAATGAAAACTTTTTAACAAAGAATTAAACCGACGAAATACGGAACTAAAAAGTAAAAAATAAAATAAACCTTCTTTGTCTCAATAACTAAGCTCCTAAACTAATGTGAGTAACTAATTTTGAGTCGGCGCCAAACAAACAAGCAAATGAATTAGGTAAGGCGTGAAATGATGGCATCGAGTTAGGCGGTGACATTCTGATACTTTTTTTGAAGTAATTTAATGATCTTCACCATCATTTTAAAAAACCATTTTTGAAAGGTATATAAAATTTTTTGACGCCAAAGACATTAATACAATTTTCCAATAAAAATAAAAATAAAAAATAAAAATATACACGATAAAAATAAAAGATGTGTACTTATATATAACCTCTTTACTGGTCAGTGCACTGATCAAATTATGTGTAATTGTAGTTGTTTAATGTAATACTACCCTTTCGGTTCGTTCAGTTGAGTTTATTCTTTTTATCTAGACTGTCTTGGGAATAAATCTGGAAAAATGAGTGAGAACTATCTGTTTCTGAATGTTTAATTATATAGAGCGTTTATCAAGTATTTCAAAGTTTGATTCAGTTCCGAGTGAATTTGCCTCCGAAATGTTTCGACTTATTTAGAAACTGATTTATTAGCAAAATAATCATACCTTTCGTTTTGATCGTAAAATTGAAGTTATGAATCTGGTTTCGTTCACTTTTGTATCCACAGCATACTTGATAATCAATATACTCCAATTTCCTCAAATAATTATTGTATTAGGATTGTTATCAATCCGATTTTCGATTAGAAACCATCAACGGATTCGTCGCAAAAATTAGAATCTAAAAAATGTACGTCTTAAAGATGTCGTTTGAAAAAAAATGTTTAGGTACTCAACTAGGCAGAAAAAACTGTCATATAATATTTTTTACTCATCATTCATGTCCATCAGATGTGTTGTAGTGAGTCCAACGAATTCTAGATACAAAAATAAAAATGAAACCGGAAGTGATGGTAGAGTACAAAATATTGAAATTTTTTCCAATTCGTGAATCCAATCTTCGGAAATCTGGAAACCATGGCTTGTCTTAAGAATACGATGACACCGTCAGGAAATACTAGAGTGAAAGGTTCGACTTGTACTTGTTCGCTTTCTTACTGATTCTTCAAACCATATCACTCACATAAAGGCCTGATTCCGTTTTTGATTGTAAAATGTCCCTTAATTGGTGTATGTTTTTAATGGTTAAAATTCATCTTTTAATGAAACATCCCATAAAGCGACTAGCAGATGGATGAAAGATGCCGCATCTCTGCATTATTGCTAGCAATAAAGACATTAAAAACAAGTGCTTCTGATACATACCTGAGCGCACTCTTTTACGACAATCAACAATCCATAAGGTGTAATAAAATCGAGGGACCGACCTTTTGTGACTATTATTTTTCTCTCATTCTGTGGTTGTTATTTTCATAATATACTTTGGGTATTTATTGCGGGGTGTATTGTGAACATATTTCTGACACGTTTCGCTGGGTTTATACTTTTTTGAACGTATTTATGCAAGAGTAGCTTTGCCCGCTTGGATTTCGAGGTCATACTTTTTTATCCGCTTTTTGGATACGATGCGAGAAATTTGCGAAATACAATCTTAATGAATGTGGCGCTACGGTATGATTTCTTAGTTCCTGAACGTTTATTGGAAATCATTTATTAAGCGCCGATAGTTTCAAGTAAATTGTTTCTAGTGCATTGATAAATTAACGATTTCAAAGAAAAACATTATTCACATTTTCAGGAGGTAGTTTTGAACACTTTGGATCAGAATTCTTCTAATACGCACCTACACCTAGAATGCAACCCTTATGCAAAATTTCATTCTTCTATAAAATAGGTATAATTTTTACTCCCATCGGCGCAGAATGCAGAATTGTTCCTTTTCCTTGAACAAAAAATGAAACTGACGCATTTTGCTGTTTTTTAACCGACGCAACCAAAAAGGAGGAGGTTCTCTAGTCGACGCGTATATTTTATTTTTTTTATTATTTTTTTTATGTATGATCACGCATAACTTTTTACTGAGACGTCCGATTCCGATAATTCTTTTTTCAGTGGATAGGTTGTACTTCGAAATTGGTCCCATTTGCATGTGAGAGATGAAATCCACCCCTAAGGGTAGCAAAATGAAGGATATTGATCACTCACCCTCTGAATTCTCGTTAACCGATTCTATCAGGCATAACTTGGTACTGGGATCTTCGATTTGGATGATTCTTCTCTCATCAGATAGGGTATACCTCATAGTTGATCATACTTGGATTTTGAATGGAATTATCCACCGTTACGGGTAGAAAAATAGGGGATAATTGATTTTTCACTTGTGAACATTGGCACACATATGTAGTTGACAATGACAGATCGCTACCCAGATAACACATGGACATCCAATGGATATCCATTGGACATCTTTCATGAATTTTATGGATATACTATGGACAATTATATCCAAAAGACATCTTATGGACATCCGATGGATGTCCAAAGTGGAACAACCTGTACATCCATAGAATATCCTTCAAGGATATCCATAAGATAACCTCCAGAGATGTCCATAAGATATCTTTCAAAGATATCCATAAGATAAACTTCATCCTTCAGGAATATTCAAAAGCTATCTGAAAGATTCCTTGAGAGATATTCTAAAGATATCCTTCGGGGATATCCATCGAAAATAAAATATAGTAATAGCAATCTGGAGGGAAATGAAATAATGGTATTGAACAAAAAAAAATGTATTAATGAACTCTGGTATCAAAAAAAATTCTCATAAACTTCGGGGTAATCAACAAATAAATGTATATGTAAACTCGAAAATAAAAACAGAATATTGAATGCAGAATAATCATGAAAATAAAGTTCCAGCAAAAATAGAATGCTATTTTCTTCGTCCATCAGGTGTTTCCTTTATTCTAGAAGATGACATATGCCTTTCTTTGGCCCTTCTCGGCCAAGCTTAGATGGCTTTTTCAGTAGCTTTTATATTTTCCGTCGAATCACTGAGGTCAGCCGCTTCTGAAATGATATGTATATATTCACGGGTATAATTGATGTTCAAATCTACAAAAAAATACTGAGAAATATTATGCTTTCTTTTGATTTCGAATACTGATGTTGATAATATATACCACTGCATAGTTTTTCTCTCTTTATTGGTATACTATGATATATATATATATATATATATATATATACAAGCATTATTGACATAAACTTTTCTTGGAAATTTTGCATTCTCACTGAACTAGCAGTCTGTTTTGAGGCAATACAAATTATTATCAAATAAACAGAACAACTGAATGGGCTTTTCACCTAGTGATAATTCAGCCAGTTTTAGTTGTCCAGTTTATTTTTTGCTCCATACCAGCAATATTTGGAGGCAAACATATTAGTGAGCATGGAAGAAAGGCATCGTTCCACAAAGTCATATTTTTGAGATTTCATTTAGGTACCTAAAAAAAGAGTTCTAGAAAAAGGAATAGAAAAACATACAACTTACCTACAGCAGCTTTGAATTTCGATCCAGTTCCCAAATATTCTTCCGAAAGATTCATTTTTTCAGTGCAATCAATAGGAAAATGTTCGAATCTACTGATGAATCATCTTCATCACATGTCCACTGTTGTAGGCATACACACCATTTTCAATCTGGGCACTGGACATTTGTAAAACTCGTGTATTGTGGCAAATGTAACGACGTGCTTTTTAGAATTTCTGAAAATATCGAAACTCAAACAGCAAACACATAAATGCATTGGAAATAATGGATGTTTATAGGTTATGTCCTTTTCAATTCATATTTACCTGTATTCGGCCAATATATAATTCCCCTTTTCGAAACAATCAATTGCTACAGATGAAAACCATTATGTCCAGACCAACAGGGTATCAAAAACGAAGGAAAATAGAAAAAAAACACGACTTTTGTTTGGATTCAGTGCTATGACTATGACGTTCCTCAACAAAATAAAATGACAGACGTCGCCAGTAATTATGCGTATAGTATGGCCTGTCGCAGACACATGTATATCTGTTCTGTAGTCGCAGAGGGTGCCCGCGACAAAGGTACAATTTGTGTATCTACGAGAATGTTTAAATTCATTTATGATTGCTTTGGATATCTCATGGCCATCCCTAGGATATCTTCTGAAGGATATCTATTTCAAATCCGTCGATGGATATCCATTTCAAATCAAGTAGAAAAACGAAACATGAGATTTTTCCAAAAAAATTAATCCATATGTACGAGCATGAAAGAAACTCAGAAATTGACACAATAAAAATCAATCTTGCAATTTAAGCTTATCCATATTTGCTCCGGATATCTTATGGCCATCCATATGATATCTTCTGAAGGATATCCATTTCAAATCCGTCGACGGATATCTTATGGATGTCCATTTCAAATCCAGGGATATCCCGAACAGAATTGGACATGAAATGGATATCCGTAGGATATCCTGTGTTATCTGGGTAGTGTCATTATCACAATCATTATATTCTCTGAGAGGATGGAATGATATACAGAGTAATGAAATAAACTAACCAGAACAACAGAAATAATTTATATTACAACAAATAGTAAAAGTGGATAATCATATTATTTAACTGGTAATAGTTGAAGTGAGGTGGGTACGTAAGTATTTTGGAAGTAATCAAAAAACAAGCAGTTAGTAATTAGTAGATTTCTGCCACAAAAAAATTAAAAATAAAAACTTTTTAACAAAAAATTAAACCGACGAAATACGGTACTGAAAAGTAAAAAATAAAATAAGCCTTCTTAGTCTCAATAACTAAGCTCCTAAACTAATGTAAGTAACTAATTTTGAGTCGGCGCCAAACAAACAATCAACGAAGATCATTAAATTACTTCAAAAAAATTATCAGAATGTCACCGCTCAACTTGATGCCATCATTTTACGCCTTACCTAATTCATTTGCTTGTTTGTTTGGCGCCGACTCAAAATTAGTTACCTACATTAGTTTAGGAGCTTAGTTATTGAGACTAAGAAGGTTTATTTCATTTTTTACTTTTCAGTTCCGTATTTCGTCGGTTTAATTTTTTGATGAACAGTCTCTCAGATTTGAATCATCAAATATTCAGGGGGTAGTTTTAACCACTTGGGATTTGAATTTTGGAATATTTTTTAGGTACATACTTATACCTAGAATGTAACCCTCATGCAAAATTTCTTTGTCCTATTACTGATACTCATTGAGATATAAGCTGTTTTATAATAGAACTAGTTTTTCTTTCCAGGGGTGCAAAATGCAGAATTATTTTTTCCTTGGACAAAAAATACGCATTTTACTGCTTTTTTAATAAGCAGTTTTTAAGATTTAAATTATCAGATATTCTGGGTATAGTTTCAACCCCTTAGGATTATAATTTTGAAATATCTTTTTTGGTACATACATGGTGAAGGGGTGCGTGTAAGCTCCATAACTTTTTTCTATCCAAGCTATCGACTGGTATCGTTTGTTTTTCTCGAAACGTTCAACTCCACTATTTTAGAAAAAATAGAAAAATTGAATTAAACGGTTTTCTTCACATAAAGGATTCAATATAAGGTGTTACAAGCTCGATGATGGTTTGTTTACGTTGTGTCTCACTTCAGCCAGAGTTCTTTGGACCTTTGGCTGGTTGACTACTCCGTACTGATGAGGGCCAAGAAGCCTGAAACCGGTATGCGGATTGTTAGGTGAACACGACATAAATTAAACATAATCGAGCTTATCAGAAAGAAACATTTGCATTCAATGTCCATTGATATTATATGGAAGTATGCATGGATTTTCAGGTGAATATCATTCAACGTTCTGCGTGGTATTTGCCAGGAAAGTAGTTATTTTTCACCTGAGATCTACCATTTTCTGGTTCAATTTTATATTGAATCCTTTATGTGAAGAAAACCGTTTAATTCGATTTTTCTATTCATTCCACTTCACATGGCACTTATCCTCCACTATTTTACATAGCAATATGAAGTTCTAACAGCAAATAGATCACTTTTAAATCTGGTAACATCTCATAGACAAAGAGCCAGCAAAAAAAACACGTATGATTAGCTCAAAGCTAAAACTTTTTGAGAAGAGGTGTACTCTGGTGCGATGTTATCATGAATAAGGAAACAGAACAGGCACTTTTTGTCTGATCTAACCACACTGTAGAAAACATAACATTTCCTAGTTGGTTTGATATAAATATCCCTGTAGATGTATAGGTACCCACTTTGAGGATTCTCATTGTATAAAAAAAAGGAGGATAGATAGAGATGTAAAAAAACGAGGTGAAATTGAAGTTACAGTTGTCAGTCAATGATTGAAAGTTTTATGTGTATTTGTGCCATATTTTAAGCTGTTTTGCAGCATTAAAGATTTCCAATCTCCTTTCAAATACGTGCATCATTTGAGATAAAAGAACTTGTGATTCGTGGTTGAGCGGGTAGCTTTTCTATCGAGTCAGTGACACACATTACAGAATAGTGACATGTATTGTTTATGGTTAGGATGAGTTCTGTGGATCGAAAATTAACTTCCGAGAATTAGTAGAAATGGAAAATCAACATTATAGGTTTTTGAGAGTTGAGATGAAAGCTGACAATGAAACACAATTGGTTGACAAGATTCAGAAAAGTTGTTTTCCACAGCTTACTTAGTTGAAAAATTATTCGAACTGCAAGGAAACTCATGAATCGGTTGTAGATTTTTGAATGTATACAATTTGTTACTGCACCGAAATACAAAAATGATATGTCATTGTTTTCCTGATTGTATGTTCTAGAGAGACATGTAGGTGGCCCATATGGGTTCAATTTGAAAACTTTTTTTTTTATCAAAATGTGATGTGACTGAATTGATTCATCAATAAGTGACACAAAAAATAAATATTTCAGAAAATAATATGTTTTTTGTTATGTGTGACTCATTGTGAATAGCCTTGACTAAATCTCATTTATCCAGGAGATAAAATAAAAAACAATTTTAATTTTAATTGTTTTGAAAAAGGTTTGTACTTGTTTTGACCTGTTGAACTTGAATATGTGAAAATATACACTTGAAAAAACAAAGTTGCTGGCATTTCCAGAAAAATCGGAACTCTGCCATATTGGATTTAATGTGATCAAATCCAAAATGGTTGCTTATATAATGTACCAAATTTCTGAAAAATCTGTTCACGAATGCAGAAGTTACTGGGGTGGCCCGATATCCTGAATCACCCGGTATATGCATATGCCGAACCCCACTTCATCAGGTAGTTGGTAAACACACTGAAGGAAAAATATTGAAGACATATTTTTATTAAATCCAAAAATAATAAAATAAAATCTTGACGAAAAAGTGAAATAAACAATATATTCGGAATGTTTGTACAGAAGGGAGTCTCTTATTGTACAGGAAATAAGGAGGAATGTAATCGGATGGACATGTTTTAAGATGATTCTTATATTGGAAGTAATTTTATAATATTCAAAATACAAACAGTAATATATAGACTAGCATTCACTGGATTTTCTCAATCTTTACCCAAAATATGGCACGTGTATGAATTCATATAACCATACATTATACTATATTACTATTAATCTATTTATAAAAAAATATACTGAAATGAATACATATATGGAATGGTATATTCGTAGTATACACAGTTGGAAAGAGATTATTTAACTTCTGTCGAATCAGTCCAATTCAATGAAATACATTATCATGAAATAAGTAAATGACGGATGCACAATGCCATTTTATAACAAATTACCTTTGAAATAAAAATTATTTGTCAAATTCGACAAAATTTTGGGAACCGCTTGTATTCAGTTGTAAGAACAAATTTCGGCAAAATACAAACACAAGAATGTTCAAATTACTTCTCGTGCGTACTGTTTTCTGTTTGGTTGCTAAATAAGATTTTTCATTCACCAGCCAATCAGAAAACAGTGGTCGAATCTGACAAACGTTTGTTCGTTGACAGCTATCTAATTCCCAAATAGAGGCACTGGCAACACTGTTTATCTGTCATTCTGGATCACTACATTACAGAACCAATCGATATTATTCATATAAAATAGTGTTTGTGTCTGATTTTTTGTTAATTGTGATTCGTTAAGTGCTGTAAAGTGTGTTGACTTCATCTTTGGATGAAACGAGGATCGTTTGTTTTCATTACTATGGAATTAAATACCCGTATCGGGTAGCCTGCAATGAATGCTTAGATTTTTTTTGGACATTCACCAAACAATCAATTCAACATTCCACATTATTTGATTGTTTATCGCATCCGACCATTGACAGTGTTTTTTATGGCTCCGAGCAGGTCAGCTGAGGTTAGGCGGACATTTTTTGTCAAATTTGCCAAAAAAATATTTCTTATTTTATCTTTTAACCACTGTTATTTGTTGAATGACATTATACACCGGTCATTCATGGGTGTGCAAAAGGTTAGATTACACCCTGTATAAACACTCAATGAACAATTTTTATTTTATAAGACTTCTTGTAATGCCATCAATCATTAAACTTTTGAGCTTCTTCTACATACATTCCAAACAAATCAATCTATCATAGCTCATAACAGGTTATAATGGGCAAAGACACGAAATTTTGAAAATATTTTTAATGGATTTTACAACAAGGAAAACTCTGTTAGTAAGTTTCTTTTTTTTTATTTTCCGCCAAATTCAAATGGCTTGATTTGTTTGAAAATATGAACAGGATGTTCATAAAATCAGATGTGGAATCATCTGCGACTGAAAGATAAACTTTAGTCACTATCTTCCACCTCTTGTGGGCTATTTATGTTGAAAAGGGAAACATTCTTAATTGAATGTTGAATAGAAAGATTTCTCTGTGAATTGAAAAATCCACGATAAAAATTAAGCTATTTTTTGTGAATAACTAACAGAAAACAACTACTTCCCCGGCTAAAGCCACGCCGGACATTGAACTACATCTTATAGATATTCTGAAAGAACCCTAAAATCATATAACTATCTGAATGAAAATGCAAATTTTCAATTTCAGATTTTTTCTTCTGAGTTAAAGTCCTTTCAGAATATCTATCAGATGTAGTTCAATGTTCAGCGTGGCTTTAGCCGGGGAAGTTGTTGTTTTATGTTAATTATCGTGGATTTCTCAATTCACAAAAAAATATTTCCATTCACCAATCAATTAAGAATGTTTCCCTTTTCAATTCAAATGGCTTCTTTCTGGCGCCATTGAAAATGTTGTGACGTAATCACCCAATCAACCAATCAATTTTGCAACGTTGCCATATTTTCAAATCTTGACATTGCGAATAGTGTTCTAGATCTGACATTTATAGTTCAAAAAACTTGGCAACACTGCCGTTTAACGTCACAATCAACCCGATTACTCCTATTGGCTGCTCGGTCGTTTACGTCACAAAGAGCGCCAATGTTAGTAGCTTAAAAATTTGCTGATTTTCAAAAACGAATGGTAATTGCTGTAGTTGAAATTTGACTAAAAAATGTTTTCTGGGTACATTTATAGAGTGCTCGTCTAAAGTCCGTTCCCCCCCTACTAATTTGTGAACCACCTGGTATATCGCAACGAAATTCGGAGGGCTTACATAAGAGATAAGAATCTACTTTTCTATGGAAAAATCACAGCTGAAAGTTTCAAAATGGCGGCTGAGCTGCCACCATATGATGTTTGGTCTCTATGGATTGATTATAGAATTGAGAGAGGTTTTGTACTTTCCACTGGCTTTCAGTTTGACCACTTTTTGTACAAGTCATACAAGATCTCATTGACAGTTCAGTCTGACAATATCAATATATCATTGATATCCCATACAGGATGTTATACTGAAAGATTGAAAACATAATAACATGAAGGGTACAACGTAATGGATCAGCAGAATTCTTCACCGACCACAATATCCTTACAACTTTAACCACAGACCGCACAGTGAGATGTACCCTCAGAAATCCCAAGGACCGTAGACCACTAGAGTACCAAGGGGTCTATGTAGTACTATGTGGGAATTGTGAAAAGAAGAAAACAAACAGAAGAATCAACATCCGCAGATAATATTTTTCGAAGAAATATTGGAATACACCGGGAATTCTCCGAGGAAAAACATAAAAATAATGAAATCAGACCTCAAAATCAATTCCATAAATCAGTGCACATGTCCATAATGGATACTTATTTTTTAAATAGAACACCCCGATATTATTCCATTTTTGAAATCTGCTCATAACTCTCAACAGTTTTCTCCAATACACTTTACTCCTAAATTCAATTGTTTTCGAAATATTAACGTTTGAAAAGTGACATTCCGGTTTAAAATGAAGTATGGATTTTGGTCACTTCCAGTAAAACATTTTGCTAACTAAACGTTGTTATTAATTTGAAGTTAAATCTCTTATGAATTCGACTGATAAGAGGCGTAAAGATAGTTTATTAAGGATAAACAGTACCGCTTACCGGGAAATATCAAAGCCTATGAATGTGTTCTGTAAATTCACAATCAAAACAAATTAGTTAGCTAAACAATTATAATTTATTTTTGAATAACACTTTTATTTAACCCCAACAATTATTTCATCGAGTGTTCAAGGGGGCCCCCTCTTAAATCTTGACAATAAAGTGCCCTATTATAAATAGCTTCTCTCACGTTGATGAAAGTCTGTTAATCTATTTCTTCACATGTATTTATTATTCTGCGTTCCAACTCTTCTATTGTTTGGCATTCAGTGGCATAGATTTTTGAATTCAGATACCACCAAAGGAAAAATCTAGAGGTGTAAGATCCGGAGATCTTGGTGGCCATTCTGTACTTCCCCTGCGACCTATCCATGCCCAGGAAAGTTTGTATCGAGGAACTCTCTAGCCATGCGATCGAAATGGAGAGGTGCCCTATCCTGCTGAAATATGATTTCACGATTTTCAAACTCTTCAATTCAATTATTCAATTGTTCTTGTTAACCACTCACAAAATTCAACCCTCCGGTCTGGATCATCCTCCGTGAGAGTATGCAGGATTTTCATTTTATAAGGATGTAACTTTTCTTTTTTTAGGACACTTTTTAAACTCACTCCACAGGATTCAGCAACTGCAGACGTCGACTGAGTCGGTTTGATTACCATTTCAACAACAATTTCTACCTTTTTTTCTTCTGAAAGAGGCGGTCTTCCTGATCTTGGAGCATATTTCAGCGTACCAGTTGCTTGGACCTTATTTAAAAGTTTGCGCAAATAGGACCTCGAAATAGGATTCTCGGGAAATCTATCATTGAACATACGGAATGCTAGATGATAATTTCTTCTCTCCAAATATCAAAACTGCTCCATATTTATCGTCTAAACTACGAGCCATGATCACACTTTTCATAAAAGGATTTAGGCGCTCAACGGACTATTTGACAGTTATCAGTTCAGTTTGACAGTAAACAAACTGATACCGCGACAACGATTTTTTCAAATGCAAACTTGATCGAAAGCAACATTAGTGTTTTTGGTTGGGTTTGAAATGACCGAAATGTCACTTTTTAAACGTTAATATTTCGAAAACAATTGAATTCAGGAGTAAAGTGTAATGGAGAAAACTGTGAGAATTATGAGCAGATTCCAAAAATGGAATAATATACGGGGTGTTCTATTTAAAAGATTATTGAAGATGGCGCTCAGTCGCCATTTTGAAACTTTTAGCTGTGATTTTTGCATGAAAAAGTAGGTTTTCATCTCCAAATTTCGTTGCGATATACCAGGTGGTTCAAAAATTAGTAGGGGGAAAGGACTATAGAAGAGCACTGTATATGCATTATGTATTTCAAAGCATATTTCAAGCGATAATAATTTCTCGTGTCCTCGTCTATTGTCAAAAAAAACTTAGATTTCAAAGTGTCTCATCGAAAAAAAATTCCAACATTTTCCATGATTGCAAATTAAAATTTCTCTTTAAAAAAAATGTGTTATTCAATTTTTCCGGTCTTTCTGATGCTCATGAAAGAATGAAAAACTTCACGTCCAATTTGTAGGCATATAAACAAAGCTCTAATATAAATTTGAAACCTCAATAAAATTAGCACCGAAAATTGTTCATTGGACTGATCATATCAATAAGCTGAATCAAAACAAACGATAGTTACAAAATAATTGGAAACCGTTACAAGAGGGTTGTCTATTTCCAGTCATTTAAATACATACAACGTAAGGAATTCACAAGTATAATCATAATCACGTTTTGAAGTTTCGTAGATTAATTCAGTTTGAGACAGTTTAGAGGAGTAAGTTTACCAAAACTCTAACGCATCTCTCTTTCCATTGAGGAACTATGAGAAGTTATCAATGTCTAAGATCGTCGCCTTCAGGGCATCAATATCTACTTAATACCCTTGGTACATAAATAGCTATAATGCTTGGCCCAAAACTGGGGAGGAGGGCACTGCCTAAATGATTTCGTTTGATCCGTATCTCCCGTTTGATACAAAGAAGGAATGCAATAATCGATCTCGGAATTAATTTGGGGAACAACAAAGGAGATATTAGCCAGACTTCCATTCACATTTTATCTTTGGATCAGAGTCCAAATAATTTAATATAACCTTAAAATATTATACTATCTAGCTCCCCTACAATGAGCATATAATGTGCAAACGGGGGTATATTATCGTTTTTGTCCGGTCCTGTGTTTCCCTCTCCATTCGCTTCTGTCTCCTACAGAGAACGGCAAACGCTGTGATTAGAAATTATAGCGATTTCCATTGGTAGAACCGGTTCTGCCCTAGTATTTCATCAGTGTTGCATTAATAATTGACACTGCCCAATTTTCTCCTCAATCTTTCGAGTCTTTTCATAAATATTAATGGGCTAAAAAAAATATGCTAGAATGGAGACATTATTAGATTCACTAACCCATCGTAGTGAGACTCCATAGTTCCTAGCACTGTACAAAATCAAATGAGTCGTACAGCGGGACATGGGTAGATATATGTAGGAGAACGGCAGGTAACTTATTTTTTCTGGGCATTGAACTGTGCGTATTGAGCCGCAAAGAATTAAATTCGAACCGAAGTAAAAAATATATTGTGTTTCCAATAGTTCTGAAAATGCTTCAATTTATGAATGCAACGTCAATATTTACCGTATATTCTAAGATTTTCTGGAAACTCTTTGAGCTATTAGAATTTTTGGTATTCCTACTCCGCAGATGTATTTGCTATGAAGTTGTTAATTGATTTTTTTTATATCAGTTGAACGGTATCCAAATCTTTCGATCAATACACATTGGAAGAAATAACAAACATCAACACAAACTTGATCTAAACATGGGTTCCATCTAGAGAATTCATTTTGTTCAGTTTGTCTGTGTTTATGGAATTCTCGAGCTGAGTTTTCGTTTCCCTCCTTATCAATGGTGATTTGAGAGAGAACTTCGATTCCTTCTTGTTCAGGTGTTTGGGGGAATGTACTGGAACTACACCTGCGGGTTTCACCTGGAAAGAAGTTGATAATGATGAATAATATGGATCAGAGCTTTATTTTAATATTATCTGATTAACGAAAATTATCTATTTTCCGACAAATCTATTTTCCGGGAAATCCGTTGTCATCCGGCCTGGGTACCGGCGTAAAGAAGAAAGGGTCTAATTTATACACAAAACTTTTATTTAACTTCACTGAATTTATATTATTTTTGCGATGCATGTTATCAACGGCGAGCATTCACATTCCACATTTACTCGACATCAGGCCTCAAGGACCTGTCCTCTACCATAGCCCAAAGTTGAATCCGGGGAAAATGTATTATAGGGTGATCCAAAAGTACTTCGATAAACTTCAGGAGATGATTTCTCACAAGATTCTAAAATGAATTGTCCAAATAAATATATGTCCGGAAACGCTTCGTTTCCAAGATACAGGGTGTTAAAGTTTTATTTTTATTTTCGTTTTTTTAATAACTTCCGAAATACTGACCTTAATTAAACGAAAATTAGTCTTAAAACTGATATTATCATTGCTCTTACTCGTAGAGGGAGCCGCCAACACGTCTTTTTCTTTTTTGAAGATACATAACTTTTTTGAGCGTACTACTAGCACATTTTCCAGTGGAAAAATAAATTCCTCTATTATATCTACGTAAAAAAGCTACCCCCATTACAAGTCGCTATAAGCAACCGTTTTCTAGATATTTGGACTTAAAGATTTCAAGTCGATTATTTGATAATCGATGCGTGATGAAGTTATTACCATTATTTTGCATTTTTCACAGAATGCTTAGGAAATGAATTTTACGTTTGAGTAGGTAGTTTTGGTGATTACATATTATGTGACAGCTAAACATTTTGTTGTTTTGTTGAAGTTTCTGTAACTTTTAAAACACTAATTTTGAAAAAATGGACTATTTAAACAATAATGCTTATTTAGCCGATATGCATTTCGTTTATGGCCTTGCGGATGGCAATGCGCGCGAAGCAAGACGTATGTACCAGGTGCAATTTCCTAATCGAGTACTGCAGAAACAGGTAGCTTTAAGAGGGCAGCTGATATTATTGGAAGACCACGAGCATCCGAACCCCAGAATTGGAAGGAGCTATTTTGAACGCTCTCGAGGAGAATCCAGAAACAAGTACAAGAATAATTGCTGAAGCTCTCAATTCTACTCAGTCCACAGTTTGGAGAATTATCCACGATCAACAATTCTATCCATACCATATTCAAAGGGTACAAGCTCTTTTGCCACGAGACTTTCCCCAACGCATTACTATGTGTCAGTGGTTCTTGAGAAAATTGGCTAGAAATCCTCAATTTTTAAGATATGTACTCTTCACGGACGAGGCAAACTTCTCCCAAACTTTCATAACAACCATGTTTGGACAATCAATTTTCTATAAATGTATGGGCGGCAATAAATGATAATTACTTAATAGGTTCTTTCTTTCTTCCGTTCCGACTGAATGGCGCAACTCACAGAGACTTTTCAGAAAATGAATTGCCGGGACTACTTCAGACTGTACCATTAAAAATTCGTATCCGCATGTGGTTTATGCATGATGGGGCTCCGGCCCATTTTAGCATTGTAGCCAGGAAATTCCTTAACACTGCCTATCCACATCGATGGATCGGTAAGGGTGTAGAAGAACCTAACCAGGCGTGGGCACCAAGGTCCCCAGATCTAAACCCGCTAGATTTGTATTTTCAGGGACATTTGAAGTCACTAGTTCATAAAAGCGAACGAGGAGGATCTAAGAAACCGAATAGTAGACCTCTGTGAAATAATAAGAAACACACCAATAATTTTTGAGCGGTTATGAGATTCAATGACTAGAAGACTGAATGCCTGTATCTTCGCTGACGGTGGACACTTTGAACAATTCATTAGAATACAATTTAGTTTCCTTTATTTTATTTTATTCTACATATTGAAAATTTCTTGAAATAAAATGTTGATATTTCTTCCAAATATAAAAACAAATACAGATTTTGCACCCTTGATACAAAAATAGCTATTTCAAACGAGTAAAAATAAATAGAATAGGTGGCGACCCCTACAAAAAACCAAAACTACTTACTTAAACGTCAAATTCATTTCCTAAGCATTCTTGTGAAAAATGCAAAATAATGGTAATAACCTCAACACGCATAGATTATCAAATAATCGACTTGAGAAATTTTCAAGTCTACATATCTAGAAAACGGTTGCTTATAGCGACTTGTAACTGGAGTAGCTTTTTTACGTAGATTGATAGAGAAATTGATTTTTTCACCGAAAAATGTGCTAGAAGTACGCTCAAAAAAGTTATGAATCTTCGAAAAAGAGAAAGACGTGTAGGTGGCGCCCCCTACGAGTAAGATCGATAATAACATCAGGTTCAAATTCGACACCTCAAAAAACTTCCCAATACCAATTTTCGTTTGATGAAGGTCAGTATTTCGAAAGTTATTTGAAAAAAACGAGAATAAAAATAAAACTTCAACACCCTGTATCTTGGAAACGAAGCTTTTCCGGACATATATTTATTCGGACAATTCATATTAGAATATTGTGAGGAATCACCTCCTGAAGTTTGTCAAAGTACTTTTGAATCACCCTGTATACTTGTCATATGCTTTGAAAACAGGTGGTACCAACCTAAGGTAGTACCAACTGTTGAAAAATGGGGTTGCCAACAAATGATCTGAGAAGTTTTAGTAATTTTTGTTGTTAGTACCAACTGGAGGATGGGCCAACTGATTGTGATGATAATTGAGATCAACTTGATTTGAAGAAAGTGCTAGTTAGTAGAAAATAATAAATTTCATTAGGTGTTTGACATCAGTTTTTTATTCATATGATCTATGATTATATATATATATATATATATATATATATATATATATATATATATATATATATAATGAAAAACGATGTATTTTCGACCGTACTACAATTTGAGGATTAGGTAGTTTTTTTCCTCAGGTTTGCGGTCCGTGATAAATGAAACTCATTCGTTTTAAATCTCAATATTCTGTCAATCTTTATTGACTTCATCAGGAGAAGGCTAAAAGTTAATAAAAAAATGGAAATACTACTGTAGGTACACACAAAATTGACAGATTACTTACAGAACATGGAGTCATTTACTTGAAAACAACTTAAAATATATACCGAGTGGTCCACTTACGACCATCCACCCTTAATAACTCCCAGAAAAATTATTTTACAAAAAATCGCCGAGACATGTCGATTTTTGTTTGGAGAGGGACACTATTTGACGAGAAGAAGATATGTTATACTTCAACCCCCTACTCCCCAGAGCAATCCCCTCTATAATTTTAATAGGGAATGAGGGTCGTGTCACACATCATTGTGAAGGTAATTCAAATCTGATACTAGCAGTGCAAAATTTTCTGAATTTGAATGAGGCGTTCTCGAGATATTCGAGTTCAAACGTTCGAAATGATCTCCATTATTATCTCTCGATTGTCTTATTTTATTTGCTCACCGACTACACGTTTCAGTTTTTCTTTGTCAACATGATTATCAAAGAAGGAATACTAATCTCTGAGAACCATTTTTTTTAAAAAATGGTGATAGTGTAGAATCGAAAAGTGACCACGTATATCAACCATTCTACTTGTATCGCGATGGTTTACACAAAAGACGAGAAAGTTGAAATGATTTTTATTTTTGCTGCTCAAAATGAGTGTGCACGAGCAACAGCTCGGATCTTCAATGAGAGACACGAAAACAGTAACGTCACTCACAAGTGAGTATTAGGAAAAATGGTTATAGAAAAAGGTTTTGATATTTTTTGATCATTCTAGATATATCTTGGATCTTATGGTGAAATTCCGTGAGACTGGATCAGTCGCCAATGACAAAAAGAATAGGATGGCGTCTGTTACAAACGAGATCAATCAAATGGAAGTTTTAGGACAAGTTGCAGTTGACCCAACTTTGTCTACACGGCAACTCAGTAGCATAACAGGCATATCGAGAACTTCCATAATGAGAGTGCTAAAATTGCACAAATTTCATCCGTATGAGTTGCATCTTCACCGTGAACTGAATGAGGATGACTACGACAGACGATCTGAATTTTGCGAAAATGTAACAAGAATGATACAGAGAAATCACGGATTCATTAAGCATGTTTGCTTCAGTGATGAGTGTTCATTTTTTTAGCGGGTTAGTGAACAGACACAACTCTCGCTATTGGAGTCAGAACAACCCCCACCTACTTAGAAAAGAGCACACACAATGGCCTCGAAAGTTGAATGTGTAGGCAGGGGTTCTGGGTGATAAAATCATTGGCTCAATATTTATCCAAGGTGATATAAATGGTGCGGTTTATTTGGATACGTGGCAGAATTTGATTGAACCACTCATTTTGGATGCTGTTAACACGGACCTTGATGATGATGGTAATCCAAATCTATTGGCAGATAACATTTATTTCCAGCAAGATGGGGCACCACCTCATTTCCTATTACAGGTGAGAGTAATTCCGGTGACAATGCATTAAGCAATTTTTGTGTAAAAAAAAAACAAAATGGCGGCTCCAAAATGGTGGACGAGTTTTGTGATTATGGTCTGATTCTATTCAAAATTGGTATGTGGGGGTTTTTGGGGTCGAATATCATGATTCTTTTGTGAAAATTGAAAAATTCAAGATGACGGCTTTAAAATGGCGGCCGAGTTTTGTGATTATGGTCTGATTGTATTCAAAATTGGTATGTGGGGGTTTTTGGGGTCGGAGATTATGATTACCTAATTTGATAAGATTATTCCATTTTTTAATTTGCAAAAAAATAATAAAAATAATAGTTTAAAAAAATAAAAAAACCCGCTTCTATAAATATACCACACTTAAAAGTAGGAAATAAATAATAATTTAAAAAAACTAAATAACACGCTTTTATAGAAAACCAGACTAAAAAAATAGAAAATAAGAAAAAAATGTATTTCATTTTAAAAAAAGCGTGGGGTGCATGGTATCAATAATTATATAGTATATTACACACCTAGGGCAGTAAAGTAAGAAATGTCTCAAGATCACAATATATATATAATATATATAATATATAATATATATATATATAATATATATATATATAAATATTGCCTCTAAAAAATAATTTTTTTTTTTTATATATATGTTTTATAGGTGTTTGATGAATGAAGGATGTTTAATAGGCAGCTATAAAAAGGGACCCATTACAAGAAATGTTTCATAAATTTGTAGTTGCAGCTGGTCTACTGAAAGTTGAGGTCGACGTGTATGTGGGCGTAGATAATAGCCATGGTCAGTGTGGTACTGTTATAAAACATGTCTGTCGAACCCATGGATTTATTCAGTTTCTGAACAGTTCTTGAATCGACCCTTAACTGAACTGGACTCGAAGGAACGGCGTAAAAGATTTCCAGAATGAATTCCATCTGGGGCATCAAGTAAAAAGTATCTATACTTATACCCACTTCTTGGTCGCTGAATTTAGCGAAGCTGAAGTCAAAAATTAGAATGGAATTTTCAACCAAATATCAAATTATCCAAAATAAACCAGAAACCACCAACATAATTGACAATCCCTTCACAAAAGTTGGTCTGAACTTGGCTAAACAAATTGTGTCGTCTTTATGATTTCTTTGAAACAAATAATTCATTATTTTCCTCACAATATGGTTTTCAAATGAGTTTAGGAACCAACGACGCATAATATAATTAGAAATTTAGACCAAAATTCAAAACCATTGGCTTATTTTTGTATATTATTTCCAATGAAAAATATTTTTTTTTTTTTTTTTATGTTCTGGTTCCCACGAAAAGGGATATCCTGTAATGTTCAGAGAACATCGTGGGAACCTAGGGAAAGAAGGTAGGAGTTGGTGTTCGTCTTAAATTTCTGAAGGTTGTATGCCTCGGGGAACACCTCCCTAGGCAATGAGTTCCAAAGCCTCGCTGTTCGTTGGATAAACGAGTCTTTGGGAAGTGATGTTCTGCAGGTCTCCAAAGTGACCACGAAGGGGTGTGATGACTGAACTTGACGGGTTAATCTCGAAGAGACTGCCAAAGCAGGAACGATTGTTGATATTTCAGAAGAGCATCGCCCATGAAAATATCTATAAAATAGAGACAAATCGCCAACTTTTCTACGGTGTTCCAGACAAGTGAGCGAGTTTGTAAGCGAGGCATCACCGACGAGACGAATTGCCCTTTTTTGGACAGAATCCAATAGCCTCAGGATATGTTTAGGTGCCGCACTCCAAATATGGGAACAGTATTCCAGGACAGGTCGGATCTGTGCCTTATAGATCATAAGCAGCTGACTGGGGGTGAAATAGCTCTTGGCACGAAACAGAAAACCAAGTTTTTGGGATGCACTTTTGGCAATGGACCTCACGTGATTTTCCCAGGAAAGGTTATTGCTGATAGTAATACCAAGCATCGATATGGATGGCTTCAGTGGTATGGTTACTCCTGACAAAGTAATGTTAGGCACAGTGAGATCGGCTTTTCTAGAGAAAAGACAGGCTTGTGTTTTGTTTGCATTGAATTCTACCAAGTTATTAGATCCCCATTCGAGAATTGTTGCTAAGTCCATATTTATATTATTAACATTTCTTCCTCGTTCATTTCTGGTTTCACGGGCTGATATAGGGGCCCTGGAAGAGAAAGCGGTATCTTTTCGAATTGTCACCTTAGATAATGTCTTAAGTGATAGAATATTTATAACATGGGGAGTTACCCAAGGAACTGTTCTGGGCCATCTTTTATCTTTAATATATGTCAATGACATATTGAAATGCAAAATTTCAGGTGAAATGCTGCATGAAGCTCATTAAAAATGGTGTTGCCTCGATTATGGATCCTAATAGTGAACATTCTCCCACAAATGCATTCAGTCTGAATATTTTCTCACTTTGAAACTGTCGTTATGATCCGTCGTGAATCCTTCCGTTTTCCTGTCGGCTAAATTGGAAATATTCCTCTCCAGTCTACTAGTTTTGGTACAAGGCGAGCAACTTTTGGATCTATTAACTATCGGCTCGGAGAGTAGTCTTGGAACGGATTTGAAAATTGGTCCTTCGTGATTCGAGGCTGAGACAGGGGTGTGGGGTGCCGATTGCGACACTGTCATTCTGTTTATATTGCTAGAAGTTACGTCTACGTCTATAGATCTCATGTACTTCATGTTCTCCAAGTAGTTGCCGGATCCAGAAAGCTGCCTCATGTTCGGTTGGGATCTGAAAAAAAAGTATTTTACCGCTAAATTTGTACTACTAATCGTAATAGAGTCATTTGGAATGATAATATGAAAAACATTGAGGGGAAACTTATAATTCATTTATTTTTTACACATTCGATCAAACCTAATATACCTTCTACCAACCTTAACAATATTTACATATTCCAAGATGAAGCAAAATAGCAAAATATATAAAATTCCATTTCTGACACCTAGTAACGAAATTTGAGAAAATGTAGAAACTTTGAACTTGAAATAAAGATTATTATAATTATCCAACAAAAAACATGAAAATGGGAATCATATTTGACTCCATCAGTTTATTCGAGAACCACTCAGAATACCAAAGAAGAAAACAAGATACCAAAGAAGAAAACAAGACATCCACCATAATTTGAAAAGATTTATTTTTAATGGCAATAGAAATAAGGGGTAAAATATTCACTTATAATACCACAAGAGCTTCAAAATTATCGGGTATTTCCCGATAGGTTCGTTGCAAACAAATTAAGGAGTCAAGTTTTTCAGGTTAAAAAATCACGAGCGCGAAGCGCGAGTGATTTTTCCTGAAAAACTTGACGACTTTATTTGTTTGCAGGGAACCTTGAGGGAAATGCCAGATAATTTCATCTTTCCAATTGAAGCTCTGTATTCGAGGATTATTTTTCCGTCCCAAAAAAGTAGTAAATTGGTTCCAAACTGTTTTTTTTGCCTTCTCCGTATTAATGGGAACATTTCCTTTGACTTTTTTATCGATGGTGGACAGAGAACAAACTCCAAATCGACTCATTTTCATGCAAAATCTCCAATTGTCACAATTGAATTCAACCTGTCAGTTTGAAGTGTGGTTAATTTGACTGGATCATGTTTTGTTTTTTATATATAGCAACTACCAGAGAAAATTTTCAAAAAATTATCAGTATAATACCATGTAGGTTGTACCACGTGACGTCGAATGGTGCAATTCTATTGGTCGATATTTGGGTCGGAAAAATAATCATTATAAATTTTAATGATGCAAACACTCATAGCGTAAATATCAATCGCATTCCCCAAGAGCAAACAGAAAAGAAAAATCTACTCGATACTACTATCCCAATACATTTTCGAAGTCTCCTCTGTACTTGAAATAGCATTCCAGGATCGTTTCGTATGTCTTCACAATGTAATGTTATTCTATTCAACAAGTAATCTCTCGTGTGAATAGGTCTAAACAAGGCTTTTCAGATGCTCCCACAGAAAAAATTCAATGGATTCAAATGCGGAAACCGTGCTGGCCATGAATATGGACATCTTCTACCATTCCATCTATTGGGAAAATTATGGTTCAGATGGTCTCACACAATCAAACTATAAATAAAATAATGAATAAAAAACCTTCTTAAAGACAAGCTTTTAATCAAATGCACTAAAAAGTTAAAAATAATTGCTTTGGATGTGTGACGTAGATTGTTACGTGGGTGAGTGTGTTCGCAAAATTTTCAGTTCATTCTGAATCGACTGGCGTTCGCAAAATTTCTATATCTTTTGGCGTTCTCAAGGTACAACCTACTTTTTACTTCAGAGTACTAAACTTTCGAAAAATTAAAAATATCAAAAATTCTACTTCATTTTCCTGTTTCCCTCTCCTTTTCACTTTCACATCCTGAAAATTTCCTCAGGAAAATATTTGATAAGTTCGCAGTGCTGGGCCCGGACCTCTGCAAAACCTACCCCAAAAGTATAAAATTTTGACTTTGTTTTCATCATTGCATGGAAAGTATCATCATGAAGTCTAATAAAGAAAACATTTTTGGAATATCCATAAAGTTTCCTACAATTTGGTTACAATTTGAAGTCGATACAACTATTTTCGATATTCGTCGATTTTTAGGGGAACGGCCTTGCGTTTTTTTAAAAAATACAAAATTTTGCTTTCTTCCGGCAATGTCTATACCTACTGAATCGGTCATTCTGAATCGACTGGCGTTCGAAAAATTTTCTATCTTTTTGCGTTCTCGAGATACAACCTACTTTTTTACTTCAGAGTACTGAAAACTCTCGAAAAACTAAAAACATCAAAAGTTCGACTTCGTTTTCCTGTTTACCTTTCCTCTTCACCTACTCACCCCGAAAAACTCCTCAGGAAAATCTTTGATAAGTTCGCAGTGCTGGGCCCGGACCTCTGCAAAACCCACCCCCAAAATATCAAATTTTGACTTTGTTTTCATCATTGCATGGAAAGTATCATCATGAAGTCTAATAAAGAATACATTTTTGAAATCTCCATGAAGTTTCCTACAATTTGGTTACCATTTGAAGTCGATACTCGTCGATTTTTAGGGGTAATCGGCCTTGCGTGATTATTTCAAGAAAATACAAAATTTTGACTTTCTTCCGGAAATTATCTATACCTGCTAAATCGGTCATTCTGAATCGACTGGCGTTCGCAAAATTTCTCTATCTTTTGGCGTTCTCAAGGTACAACCTACTTTTTACTTCAGAGTACTAAAAACTTTCGAAAAATTAGAAATATCAAAAATTCGACTTAATTTTTCTGTTTTCCTTTCCTCTTCACCTAATCACCCCGAAAAATTCCTCAGGAAATTCTTTGGTAAGTTCGCGGTGCTGGGCCCGGACCTCTGCAAAACCCCTCCCCAAAATATAAAATTTTGACTTTGTTTTCATCATTGCATGGAAAGTATCATCATGAAGTCTAATGAAGAATACATTTTTGGAATATCCATGAAGTTTCCTACAATTTGGATACAATTTGAAGTCAATACGACTATTTTCGATATTCGTCGATTTTTAGGGGTATCGGCCTTGCGTGATTATTTCAAGAAAATAAAAATTTTGACTTTCTTCCGGAAATTCTCTATACCTACTGAATCGGTCATTCTGAATCGATTGGCGTTCGCAAAATTTCTCTATCTTTTGGCGTTCTCGAGATACAACCTACTTTTTACTTCAGCGTACTGAAAACTCTCGAAAAATTAATAAAATATCAAAAATTCGACTTCGTTTTCCTGTTGCCCTTTCCTCTTCACCTACTCACCCCGAAAAACTCCTCAGGAAAATATTTGATAAGTTCGCAGTGCTGGGCCCTGACCTTCGCAAAACCCACCCCCAAAATATCAAATTTTGACTTTGTTTTCATCATTGCATGGAAAGTATCATCATGAAGTCTAATAAAGAAAACATTTTGGAATATCCATGAAGTTTCCTACAATTTGGTTAAAATTTGAAGTCGATACGACTATTTTCGATATTCGTCGATTTTTAGGGGTAATCGGCCTTGCGTAATTTTTTCAAGAAAATACAAAATTTCGACTTTTTTCCGGAAGTTATCTATACCTACTAAATCGGTCATTCTGAATCGACTGGCGTTCGCAAAATTTCTCTATCTTTTGGCGTTCTCGAGATTCAACCTAATTTTTTACTTCAGCGTACTAAAAACTCGAAAAATTAAAAATATCAAAAATTCGACTTCGTTTTCCTGATGCTCTTTCCTCTTCACCTACTCACCCCAAAAAACTACTCAGGAAAATCTTTGATAAGTTCGCAGTGCTGGGCCCGGACCTCTGCAAAACCCCTCCCCGAAATATCAAATTTTGACTTTGTTTTCATCATTACATGGAAAGTATCATCATGAAGTCTAATAAAGAATACATTTTTGGAATATCCATGAAGTTTTCTACAATTTGGTTACAATTTGAAGTCAATACGACTATTTTCGATATTCGTCGATTTTTAGGGGTATCGGCCTTGCGTGATTATTTCAAGAAAATAAAAATTTTGACTTTCTTCCGGAAATTCTCTATACCTTCTAAATCGGTCATTCTGAATCGACTGGCGTTCGCAAAATTTCTCTATCTTTTGGCGTTCTCGAAATTCAACCTACTTTTTTACTTCAGCGTACTGAAAACTCGAAAAATTAAAAATATCAAAAATTCGACTTCGTTTTCCTGATGCCCTTTCCTCTTCACCTACTCACCCCGAAAAACTCCTCAGGAAAATCTTTGATAAGTTCGCAGTGCTGGGTCCGGACCTCTGCAAAACCCCTCCCCAAAATATCAAATTTTGACTTTGTTTTCATCATTGCATGGAAAGTATCATCATGAAGTCTAATAAAGAATACATTTTTGGAATATCCATGAAGTTTCCTACAATTTGGTTACAATTTGAAGTCAATACGACTATTTTCGATATTCGTCGATTTTTAGGGGTTGCGTGATTATTTCAAAAAAATAAAAATTTTGACTTTCTTCCGGAAATTCTCTATACCTACTGAATCGGTCATTCTGAATCGACTGGCGTTCGCAAAATTTCTCTATCTTTTGGCGTTCTCGAGACACAACCTACTTTTTTACTTCAGCGTACTGAAAACTCGAAAATTTAAAAATATCAAAAATTCGACTTCGTTTTCCTGATGCCCTTTCCTCTTCACCTACTCACCCCGAAAAATTCCTCAGGAAAATCTTTGATAAGTTCGCAGTGCTGGGCCCGGACCTCTGCAAAACCCACTCCCAAAATATCATATTTTGACTTTGTTTTCATCATTGCATGGAAAGTATCATCATGAAGTCTAATAAAGAATACATTTTTGGAATCTCCATGAAGTTTTCTACAATTTGGTTACCATTCGATACGACTATTTTCGATATTCGTCGATTTTTAGGGGTAATCGGCCATGCGTGATTTTTTCAAGAAAATACAAAATTTTGACTTTCTTCCGGAAATTATCTATACCTACTAAATCGGTCATTCTGAATCGACTGGCGTTCGCAAAATTTCTCTATCTTTTGGCGTTCTCAAGGTACAACCTACTTTTTACTTCAGAGTTCTAAAAACTTTCGAAAAATTAGAAATATCAAAAATTCGACTTCATTTTTCTGTTTACCTTTCCTCTTCACCTACCCACCCCGAAAAATTCCTCAGGAAAATCAAATTTTGACATTGCTTTCATTATTGCATGGAAAGTATCATCATGAAGTCTAATGGAGAATACATTTTTGGAATCTCCATGAAAACTCCTACAATTTTGTTACAATTTGAAGCCCATACGAATATTTACTGATAGAATTAAAGTTTTCAAATGCACCCTTATAAGGTTTTTATTAGATCATAATTTTTATAATATCGGCGAATTTTTCAATCTGTGATCTTATCGCACTATTTCATTTATGTAATGGATGTGAATGAAATAGCACTCTTGTAATGTAATTCTTTATTTTAGTGAAAATTTTAACTTTATTTTATTGTTGGTATGTACAAATTTAATTTTCAATATCATTTCTGGACTTTGTACTGTTGTTTATACATGTTATTCAAATAATGTCCATTGTAGTTTGAGAAAATTAGTTTAAAAATTGATTGTTCCCATAAAATTATTGTATCTTGAGGAAATACACGATTATTATTATTATTATTATTATTACTCGTCCGTCATCTTGGAGCCGCCATCTTGAATTTATGAATTTTGACAAAATTTACTTGAAAAGTTATCGAAGGAAAACATTATTATTTTTATAACTTCGAAGGACCCTAACTTAGTAACGAAGGATTTTATGAAAAAAGTTATATGAAGTTCTGGTGATATTTTGAACCCATCTATACATTTCCGACAGAAAGTCCTGGGACACCCTGTATATTAGAAGGAAGAAACTGGAAAATGCACAGAACAAATATTTCATTACAGTTTTTCAGCTTCATGAAGATAATGATCAATGTATTTTGAAAAAATAAACTCAAAACTAGTGAACTCGGAAACCTGACTAAGGAATTCTTGTTTGTATTGAAGTATTATCATTATTATTAATCTCCGATGTTCTGGTATGGGAATTCATTTGTCATTCGGTGTATGTGAGAATAATTTTTCATCATACACTAGAATAGATCCAATGTGTCTAGGGATATATGCTTTGGATAGGTTTGTAATCCTTTGTGAGTTATTGATATTTTCAAAAACATGTACCTACAAAATGTTTGTTTTTCGGAAAATAAAATTAAAAATGTCCTCGCCCGGGTACCGAACATCTGTCTCCAAATAACCTCCTTGATAAATAAAAATAACTGATTTGTTGAAAATATAAACAGGATGTTCATAAAATCAGATGTGGAATCATCTGCGACTGAAAGATAAACTTTAGTCAGTATCTTCCATCGTCAAGATAACCTCTTGTGGGGTATTCATGTTGAAAAGGGAAACATCCTCAATTGAATATTGATAGAAAGATTTTTCTGTGAATTGAAAAATCCACGATTAAAATGAAGTTATTTTTTGTGAATGTCTAACACAGAAAACAACTACTTCCCCGGCTAAATCCACGCTGGACATTGAACTACATCTGATAGATATTCTGAGAAGGCCCTAACTAAAAAGAAAAAATCTGAAATTGAAAATTTGCATTTTCATTCAGATAGTTATTTGATTTTCTATTCCAGTCTTAATTAAGAACTCATTCGTCTTTATGAGTTCTTAATTAAGACTGGAATAGAAAATCAAATAACTATCTGAATGAAAATGCGAATTTTCAATTTCAGATTTTTTCTTTTTAGTTAGGGCCTTCTCAGAATATCTATCAGATGTAGTTCAATGTCCAGCGTGGCTTTAGCCGGGGAAGTAGTTGTTTTCTGTTAGACATTCACAAAAAATAACTTCATTTTAATCGTGGATTTTTCAATTCACAGAAAAATATTTCTATCAATATTCAATTGAGAATGTTTCCCTTTTCAAAAATAACTGAAAAATTAACAAACAAAATCAATTATAGTTACCTGGCATGCGAATGCTTCTGGTTGGCTCTTGTGGTATTCCTTCTAACAGGATATCCGAACGCTTTTTGCGTTACTCTCATGGAACTATAGTTTATAATTTTCCTGCCACCTTCGGTTTTTTGTTGTGTCCTAGCCCTTCCCAATACTGAACTGCCAGCTGTAATCAGACCAAAAACCTGTGAATGCTCAATACAAAACTTATGGAAATGTATCCCCAGGTTTTTAATACATTCACACACAGATATTGCCTATTTCATTTGGAGTATTTTTATACGTTTATTCGTTTTCCTTTAAAAAGTTATATATTTTTCATGTCTAAATGTCCCATGCTAGTTTGAAATTATTCATAACAATATCGAATATACAGGGTTTTCCATAATTCAATGCTGATCCTGAAGGGCGATAATCCTTGGGTGATTTCAAGAAAAATTCTTCATATGAACATAGCTCCGCAACCGCTTTATTTCTGAGATTTAACAAAAAAATCAGTTTTTTCCCAATATCTCTGAAACCACTTGTTTTTTTTTCAATTTTGGTATATGCAAAGTACGCATAAAAATACATTTTTTACATGACAAAGGATTTCTTAATTTCCATCAGTGGCGTCCCTGTCGAAATTCCCTGCCATATTTTCGATCAAAATAATGTTACGTCACTGACTTTTTTCCTAAATAAATATTATTTTTGTAATTGTACTCTATCTTCTCATAAAAATGGTCTCTAGCATTTTTTTCGTCCGGCAAACGGTTTTTGGGTTAGAAAATAGAATGCATTCATTTGCTTGTCCTTATGCGAAATCAGTCGTGTAAGAGTAGTAGGATTACCTTGTGGGCTAGAAACATCTAGTATGCGGAGAAAACATATCGTTGTTTTTAACATAAACAATATTGACACTTCTTTAGCTAAATACGTGATATAATTTACGTAATAAAAACTTGTTTTTAAAAAAAACATTTTTACAAATACCGAATTAGCAGACATCCATTACTAGCTAGCTGACGAGAACGCCTATGAAGCCAGGTGACTGTATCAAGAGCGCTTCCCAAATAGAATGGTTTCTGATGCTCGAATGATTTCAAGAACCCACAGAAGGTTATGTGAAACAGGAAGTTTTGAGCCAAATCATCACTTGAAAGGAGCACATCGGACTGCAAGAACTCCAGCAATTGAGGTAGCTGTTTTAAATTCAGTTGACGAAAATCCTGAAATAATTACGAGGCAAGTTGCCAATAATTCGAATATCGCTCATATTCTAGTACGGATGATTCTTCATGATTATTTATTATATCCCTATCACATTCAACTGGTTCAGGCTCTACTTCCTCGAGACTTTCCATTACGAATGAATTTCTGCCAATGGTTTCTCCAAAAAGTTGTCGAAAATCCTTTATTTGACAAGGAAATTTTATTCACGGACGAAGCTAGTTTTTACTAAAAACAGGATCAGAAATTTTCATAATGATCATTTTTCGGCCGAGGAAAATCCGCATGCAATCGTGGAATCTCATCACCAGGAGCAGTTCTCAACAAATGTCTGGGCTGGAATTATTGGAGATTACCTAATTTGACCTTTTTTTTACCAGGCAGATTGACTGGACATAATTATCCGCGAATTCTTGGAGATAATTGGCCAATGTTGGAAGATGTTCCTATTTCTACGCGAAATCGCATGTGGTTTATGCACGATGGTGCACCAGCTCATTTTAGTGCTCTGGCACGCGAATATTTAACCAAAACTTTCATAATCGCTGGATAGGTCGTGGGGGAACAGAGTCATGGCCAGCTAGATCCCCAGACTTAAACAGTCTTGATTATTTTCTTTGGGGACATCTTAAGACTTTGGTGTACAGTCAACCAATTCTAACTGAGAAAGAATGACGAAACCGAGTAATACTTTCCTGTGAAGCAATAAGGAATTTTCCAAAGAGTACGTGAGTCAATGACGAGGAGGGCTGAAGTGTGCATACTTGCAGGAGGTGGACATTTTGAACAGTTAATTTGATTTTGGTATTTTTTCTTCATAATAGTTATGTTTTAAAAAATAAAAAATGCATTACTAAAACTAAATGATAGTTACCATTAAATTATAAAAATCTTGCCTAGATCATTTGGTTACCACAATTGTGAAATTAAGACTAAGAGAAAAAATCGAATAGGGACAAGCAAGCAAATGAATGTATTTTATTTTCTAAATCGAAAACCGTCCGCCGGATGAAAAAAAGGCAAGAGACCATTTTTATGAGGAGATAGAGGACAATTACAGAAATAATATTAATTTGGAAAAAAGACAGTGTTTTATCATTATTTTGATTGAAAATATGACAGGGCATGTTAACAGGGACGCCACTGATGAAAATTAGGGAATCCTTTACCATGGAAAAAATCTATTTTTATGCTTACTTTGCATGAACCAAAATTGAAAAAAAAAGCGGAACCGGTTTCAGATATATTGGGGAAGAACTGATTTTTTTGTTAAAATTTCAACATCCTGTATCTCAGAAATAAAGCGGTTGCGGACCTATGTTTATATGAAGAATTTTTCTTAAAATCATCCAAGGATAATCGCCCTATAGGATCAGCATTCAATTATGAAACACCCTGTATATTTTTCATCTCTAAATATCCCATGCTAGTTTGAAATTATTCATAACAATATCGAATATATTAGACTCTCAAGATCGTTGAATATCTACTGCCAGTTGATTCTAAATCAAAACATTTCCAAAATCGCCCAGCAAGAGTTGAAAATTGCCAGTGGCTTCTTGCAATAACAAATACATACGGAATCAACTGAATAACTTTCATAGTACACTTGCTTGGCAGTGGAAAATCTTCTTGCTGTACATTTTCCGTGAATAAAGTGAAAGAAAAGCCGTTTGAAATTGGAAAAACAATATTGCTTTGATATTGATAGCGCATATCTTTCCTAGCCGACTTTTCAACCCGCCCTCGTATGTGAAATAGAATGAGCATAATGAAATAGTATATTAAAGTATAAGTGGATAAAAAGGGCTTTAAAACACGCGCGATTTTTCGAGCACGACGGCGCAGAGTGCTCGAAATAGAGCAAGTGTTTTTAAGACCAGTTATCCACGAATACTTTACGTTATTTTTTTTATTGGTGCACTTTGAAATCATATATACTGGTATTATTACTACAAAAAATAGAAATAAGAACTAATAATGCAAGAAGGTTGAATTCGTGATGTGACATCAGTATACCTTTCGTTGTCATGGAAATGAGAAAAACATTCATTTGCAATTTGTTACCAAAGATCAATATTTGTTGTCACCAGAGCTCAAAAATGAATGATTCTAATATCGATTTTTTGAATAGTGAGGCAGAATCGCTGTTAATACCGCGAAAATCCAGTGATATATATATAAAAAAGAAAATGAAAAGTTCATCAAATGGATGGAGGAGCACATATAAATGAACGAATTGTGAGTAATATTTTATTTGACGTTACAAGGTACTCCTGTCAGATCAATAATCAAAAATTTGTCATTCAGACTTCACGTTTCTCGATTTGTTGATGTTGTCATGGTAACTTTAAAAAACGCGCATTTTTTAAAGTTCGATTTAAACACGCTGAGGCGTGCTTTGAATGGGTAAAAAGGGGCACCAATAAAAAAAAAATAATTACGAGTGTTTCCGGTATGTTTCCTCCTGGTTTGTGCGACGGCATACACCACGGCCGCCAGACTGCTGTAGTGGCTCGGCTGCCTTTGGAAACTCGGAGGCTTTTTCAATTGTCTGCCGATCACGAAATACGTTTCCATCTTTCCTTTTCCTTTGACGTCGATCACCCCGCGCTTTTTGAGTTCGTAGCCTCTCATGCCGAGTATCTGAAAAAAGTAATGCAAAAAGTTCTCTGAAAATCTGGCAGAGATCAAGAGATTTTCGATGGCGAGTCGAAATGGGGAATGATTATCCGATTCTAAAGCTTTGAGATGATGAATGGTCGATTTATTGAAAGGAGAATTCATTAGAGCGCGAATGCAGTAACGAATTCGTCATATTAATCACGATTCAGCAATTTTTCTCCGCATTCGTTCAATGAATGGTCATATTTTTCGGGCTTCAGGCAGTGCAGAACTTTTTAACTAATTGAAAGAGACTAATTAGGAATGTGCTATGATTGGAATCACGTTCATAAGAAACTCTCGGAAAATCCACGAAACATATTTCGACCATTCCGCTCACAGGGACCCTGTTTGAATATTTCATAGGGTCGCTCATTGTTTCCATCCTGGCAAATTAATTTTATCGTGCATGCATTCATTTATTGTACATTTTCACTGCGTCATAGATCACATCTGATCACCATCTATGACAAAGTAGCGTAACTGATATTTGTCGTTTGATTCACTGCTTTCGGACGATAACTGATTCTGATATTGTGCTGTTCTGATGATGTACGGTTCTGATAATGTACGATTCTGATAATTTACGGTTCTGATAATTTACGGCTCTGACTCTGTTTATTTCTGATGATGTATGGTTCTGATAATGTGCTTTTCTGATGATGTCCTGTTCTGACTATGTTTGTTTCTGATGATGTCCGGTTCTGACAAAAGTACGTTCTGACAAAGTTATATTCTGCTATTGTTAGATTATTATGATGTTTTTTTTTGATGCAATTTCATTCTGAGGAGTTATTTTTTATGTTGATAATTCTGATCAAATACGTTTCTAATGTTTTCCGATTCTGATGTTTTGACGTTGTTATTTCTTAGCTTTGTGCGTTCTGATAGTTTTATATTCTGATCATTTACGGCAATTCATTTTTTGACAAGCACTTTCCGAAAAAAGGATTTTTTGACGAATCTAACGATACTAATTCATTTGCGACTGGATTAAAAATAAGAACATGAATTAAATATTACCAAGGCAAATACTGGAAATAATTTATTTACTTTTGCCAAGTGTGCCATGGATAGCCATGGTGCATAATGTTTTGCAGTTATTTTTATCAAGTCTTCTTTGGAAAACAAAACACTTACTTAGGTAATGACAGTGACATAAGCTTTATGAGCAGACGGTAACAGTTTCTTAATTTTCGTTAAACTTCAGTTTAATTTTTCTTCAAAATAATGTATACTCGAAGTGAAAAAGTGGATATGTTATTAATATTTGGAGATTGTCATAGAAATTCAAGGAGTTCTGCTGAGTTGTATGCTCAGAGATATCCCAATCGGGAACATCCAGCCCATCAGTATTTTCCGTTTGTTGAGAATCGTTTTAGGCAAGGAATGAAGAGACTAAGATTAACGTTCTTGCTATGGTTGAGGTTGATGAAACGGTTTCTTCAAGAGAATTAGTCAAGTATAACGCCTCAAATGTTGCGAAACGTGTTGAGAGAAACAATTGAACGAGCTGAAATGTGTCTTGAACAAGGAGGAATGCACATTGAAAATGTACTACAGTGAAAGTAAATACATTATTATCCATGGCACACTTGACGAAAGTAAATAAATTATTATCCAGTATTTTCCTTAATAATATTTAATTTATGTTCTTATTTTTTATCCAATCGCAAATAAATTAGTATCGTCAGATTCGTCAAAAAATCCTTTTTTCAGCAAGTGCTTGCCAGAAAATGGTCGCCATTTGAAAAATAATAGTAAGACACGAAAATGTAATTTGGCCAACTTGTCTTATTCCTATCTATACTACTAGTCACTAAAACTTTGAGATTGTAATTTTCTGACATCACCTGAGGTCCTCAGATTAGTTTACGAAATATTGTATTCGAGGGATGGATGATTTTACACACTGATTTCTATCAGATAGATAAGATCTAAACCAATTCAGAGTGATTCCCATAAATCCGTCATGATTTACACAATCGAAGGCTTTTCATAGATCACTAAGCACCGCCGCGGCCGCTTCATTACTATTAATTTTGGAAAACCAAACTGCTCTGCACTCGGTATACTATTTTAAATGTCAGAAATGCCATAATTCTTTTCTTTAGTATTTTTTTTTATAATTTTTTCTAGTGCGAGTATTGATGATGTAGGTTTGAAAATGGTGGAATCACTTCCTTCGTAGAGGGGAATTATAATGGAGGTTTTCAGGAATGATGGAAACATTCCAAATGCAAAGGAGACATTGAATGAATGTGTTTTTTTGTGGAGGAACAACATTTCTTGACATGTTTTTTGGCTAATTGAATCATTTTTCTATAAGAAATATAATTTGGTGAACGCAATAACTTATCGGGGTGGACTAATTAGTTTGCCCTTTCTACGCTTGTATAGATTTTCCTGATTATATTTTCATTTTCAGACTGTGGACGGTTACCCAAAAACATGTCAAGAAGCAAAGGAGACGTTTATGAATTGTTCAAGAATACTGAGTGCATCATCAGGAAACCCCATCGGGAACACCGTAAGTGTAAATATATAAATTGAATGAGTTTTAAAATCAACCTTATATCATTAATGATATGCTTCTGAATATCTAAATATTTTTAGTCCAATTTCGTCTAGGTTCTAAGCTAGTGATAAATTATCGGAATTCGTACTCGTTCCCTCGTAACGTTTCGAAGTAGCTTTATTGCCTATTAAATAGATGTGAGGAAATTTGAATCTAGTAATTCTCCAATATACAGTGCTTCCCAAAAGTCCTCTCCCCCCCTCTTATTTTTGGAACGATTATACATAAACAAGTGATATTTGGAAACTGAATATAAAAGGTTGTAAACTTCCCTACTAGTGATGATAGATGACGAAATCGTCAAAGATGACGTCACAAGGCCATTGTGACCAATAATTTCAAATGGAACCCTACGGCAAGCGACATCTCTTTCAAAAGGTATCGAAAAAACCTATTCAATTATACTAATTTTGTTTGTGTTTATGGCAGTTTTGGCAACTCGCTTTTAAAAAACGCAAAGCTGTGATGAATTAAATCAGCTAATACTAAAATTCCAAATTCAAGCTCCGCCTCTGGATAGTTGTCAAATGAGCTGACGTTTTTGTTAGTCTCCATGATTCGAGTTTTTGTAATTGCCAAGTTTTTGTACATTTAATGTCGCTTGTTGATCGAACGTTCAACTGTTTTAGCAGCTTTTGGTACTTTGAATATTTTTGTACATTTTAATAATTCATTAGACTGTTGTGAGCCGAACGTTTAAGTGCTTCAAGAAGCGAAATGGTACGTGCTTTAGGTGATAAAGTAGCAGCGATCCTAATTCTTGGTGAAACTGGACAAAATATTCATGCAGCAGAGCGCATTTATAATGAGAGATTTCCCGATCGCCCCGTTACGAGGACTTATTTAAGGGATCTTCTTCGTAAGTTTGAAACAACGGGTAGTATTAATGATGCGAAACGATCTGGCAGACCTCAAATTTCTGATGAGAAACAAATTGATATACTGGCAGAAGTCATAGTTAATCCTACTTCTTCAACAACTCACGTTGCATCTACCTATGAAGTCAGTCGAAGTACAGTACACAGGGTGTTGAAAAACAACAAATTTCATCCATACAAATTAAAAATGTTTCATCAACTCTCAGACGAATACCCAGACCGAAGACTAGAATTTTGTGAAAATATGGAAACTAAAATTAACCAACAGCCAGACTATGTCAAGACAATTTGTTTTAGTGACGAAAGTACTTTCTATCTAAATGGAAATGTAAATACACAGAATGTGACGTATTGGAGTGACGCAAATCCTCACCTGTTTCGTGAAACACATACCCAATTTCCCCAGAAGGTGAATGTTTGGGCAGGTATCCTGGGAAACCACATCGTTGGGCCTCTTTTTTTAAATACTAATTTAACTGGTGAGGTTTATCTGGAGCTGTTGCAAAACGCAATAGAACCGTTAATCCTTGAAATTGTGGAAGATAATCCAGATGAATTCGGCAATTTGGAAATAGCATTCTAACATGGTGCTCCTGCACACTATTACGGAGCAGTAAGACGGTATTTGGATGAAGAGTATCGTGGTAGATGGATTGGACGACGAGGTTCAACGGAATGGCCAGCTCGATCACCGGACCTCACACTTTTGAATTTTTTTCTGTGGGGGTACATCGAATCGAAGGATTACGCCACTGAACCTGACAATATTGACGTTTTAAAACAACGTATTGTTGCAGAATATGAGGCTGTTTTCGCAGACACATTCGCAAAAGTACGAGAAGAGTTTAAAAATAGGATATTTCACTGTCAGGAAGTAAATGGAGGTCACTTCGAGCAAGTAGATACTGATTCTCAAATCTGTAATTAATATCACACTGAATGGAATTTAAATTTCAATGTTTACTAATGAGCCATTAAAACTGCCATAAACACAAACAAAATTAGTATCATTGAATAGGTTTTTTCGATACCTACCAAAAGAGGTGTCGCTTGCCGTAGGGTTCCATTTAAAATTATTGGTCACAATGGTCTTGTGACGTCATCTTTGACGATTTCGTCATCTATAATCACTTGTAGGGAAGTTTACGACCTTTAATATTCAGTTTCCAAATATCACTTGTTTATGTATAATCGTTCCAAAAATAAGAGGGGCGGAGGGGACTTTTGAGAAGCACTGTATATTAAATAGTATATTAATGAAAAGAAAGTACTTCCATATCGTTCAGTATAAATAATTATGTTAAAAAGAACCGTTCAGATGACATCATTCTACTTAAGTAACAAAGATAAAATGTTTTTCTGAAGTTTTTATATTCATCATAAAAATGAAAGTTTGCCTGAAAACAGGGACCATAAATTACGAAATGGACTTCAATCATTTTTAATGTTATTCAGTATTCCCTGTAGCGCAATAGATTATGAACTTCATTATTCATTGTACCTATAAATGTTAGATCTGAAATCTGATACCGCAAAATAGAGGATATTCCAAATATAGTTAGGTATTTGTTACAGCTTTTGAGGGTGTTATTGAATATTGCAGAGAGGGGTCGATATTGTCGTATTATTAGAAAAAAATATTTCTTAACTAATATTAGATATAATCCTATTGGGTTAGTTGAAGAATATGTAGTGGTTCTTTCTGTCACTAGGTACCGCCAGTTAAAAGTTACTTTTTACAAGCTTTCATTCAACTTGCTTCGTTCGTATGTCATTCTGTTAATCTGTCATTCTGTCATTATTAACGGTTCAAAATTTGTAATCCATTTTTGGAGAACTTGCCGACATCCGATTGAGCTGAAATTTGGCGGGTGTTCATGATTCCGGTGACAATGCATCAAGCAATTTTTGTTGGAGGAAAAAACAAAATGGCGACTCTAAGATGGCGTACGAGTTTTGTGATTATGGTACGATTTGATTCAAAATTGGTATGTAGGAGTTTTCGGGGGCGGAGATTGTGAATTTTTTGTCAAAATTCATAAATTCAAGATGGCGTCTTTAAAATGGCGGAGGAATTTTATGATTATGGTCCGATTCTATTCAAAATTTGTATGTGGGGGTTTTTAGAGTCGAATATTATGATTCTTTCGTGAAAATTCATGAAATTGAAATAGCGGCTTATGGAATTTTCGTTATAGAAAAAATAAAATGACGCTCCAAGATGGCGGACGAGATTTGGGTTTATGTTACGATTCGATTCAAAATTTCAGGGTCGAAGATTATGTTTTTTTTCAAAATTCCTAGAATCAAAATGGCGGCACCAAGATGGCCGATGATATCTGTGTTTATGGTCCGATTCTATTCAAAATTGGTATGTGGGGGTTTTCGGGTTCAAAGATTATGAGTTTTTTATCAAAATTCACAAATTCAAGATACCGAACAAAATTGGTATGTCGGGGTTTTTGGGGTCGGAGATTATTGATTTTCAGTTAGAATTCATGAATTGAAGATGCAACTCCAAGATGGCAGATGACTTAATCTTTAGATGATCTCCTCATTGAAGGACTAGATAGCTCAGAACTTATAGGAAAAAACTTTTCAACAAAAAATTAAACCGACGAAAAAATCAATTGAAAAGCAAAAAATAAAATAAACCTTCTTAGTCTAAATGATAATTGAGCTCCTAAACTAATGTTAGTAACTGATTTTGAGTCGGCGCCAAACAAACAATTATCGAAGATCATTATCTATGAAAGAAGTCATCAAAACGCAGCCGTGCATCTCGCTGCCATCATTTTACGCTTCACCTAATTCAATTGCTAGTTTGTTTGGCGCCGACTCAAAATCAGTTACTTACATTAGCTTAGGAGCTCAATTATCATTTAGACTAAGAAGGTTTATTTTATTTTTTGCTTTTCAGTTGATTTTTTCGTCGGTTTAATTTTTTGTTGAAAAGTTTTTATATTTTAATTTTAGTTACGTATTTCGTCGGTTTAATTTTTTGTTAAAAAGTTTTTATTTTTCAATTTTTTGTGGCTAAAATCTACCAATTACTACCTACTTGTTTTTTGATTACTTCCAAAATACTTACTTACCCACCTTACTTCAACTATTACCAGTTGAATAATATGATTATCTACTTTTACTTTTTGTTGTAATATAAATTATTTTCGTTGTTCTGGTTAGTTTATTTCATTACTTTGTATATCATTCCATCCTCTCATAAAATATACTAATTTTGACGGAACAAGAATAATGTCAGTAGCGATCTGTCATTGTCAACTACGTATGTGTGTGCCAATGTTCACTAGTGAAAAATCAATCATCCCCCATTTTTCTACCCGTAAGGGTGACTAATTTCTTTCGAAATCCAAATATAAGGTATACCCTATCTATTAAAAAAAGAATCATCCAAATCAAAGAACCCAGTACCAAGTTATGCCTGATAGAATCGGTTAACGGACTAGAATTCAGAGGGTGAGTGATCAATATCCTTCATTTCGCTACCCTTAGGGGTTGATTTCATATTTTAAATTCAAATGGGACCAAAATCGAAGTACACCCTATCCACTGAAAAAAGAATTATCGGAATCGGACGCCTCAGTAAAAAGTTATGCGTGATCATACATAAAAAAATATGATGGAAAAACATAAAATATACGGGTCGAATAGAGAACCTCCTCCTTTTTGGTTTCGTCGGTTAAAAAGGCCTCATAATAACGATGCGTGATAAAAATGCATAGATTAAGGCGTATTTGAGTACTGAAAAGCACAAAATAAAATAATTAATAAAAACACTTTTTTGTCATACAAACTTTCATTCAAATGCACTGAAAAGTAGAAAATAATTGCTTTGTATGTGTGACGTAGGTTATTCCTTGAGTTATAGATACAAGAGCTTGTCGCTTTTGTATTCGAACTGAAAACTTTTGCGACAAGCTTTTGAATAACCTACGTCACACATCTTTAAAAAGTGTTTTTATTAATTATTTTATTCCTGCGTACCTACAGGTGATTAAGCTTGATGATTTTTCATTTGTGTTGGGTCTCACTTCGGCCAGAGGTCTTCGGATCTCTGACTGGTGACTACTCCGTACTGATGAGGGCCAAAAGCCTGAAACCAGTATGCGGATTGTTAGGCGGACACGACATGAATCTAAACATAATCGAGCTTATCAGAAAGAAACATTTGCGAACAATATCCATTTATATAGAAGTCTGCATAGATTTTCAGGTGGATATCATTCAACGTTCTGCGTGGTATTTGCCAGGAAAGTGGTTGTTTTTCGCTTGTGTTCTACCACTTGTTTCAATTTATATTGTTTTTTTTTGTGAAGAGACTCCCCAGTCTCTTGTTTTCTGATATTACAGTTCACATGGCTCTCTTGTTTAATATTTCATTAATGCATTCACCTTTCCCACATCCATATCTCTTTTCTGCAATAGTTGACATAAGACAATTTGGGAACTAATGAATGCATTTTGTTTCCCATTACAACACATTCAACTCCAAATGCTGAAATTTCCAATTCAGCAAAATCACCCATATCGAATCCGTGTGATTTCATATGACTGAAATATAAATCTGCTGAATTGGGGATTACCACCTCTGTGGTGGAAAGAAGGACATCGTGGAAAAGTTGGTTCTCAATATTGTGACACTCAGAGCCGGATTAAGAGGGGGGCAAACGGGGCTGCAGCCCCGGGGCCTCCACAAGAGAGGGCCCTCCACAATATGAATTTTTAGGTGAAATTTCCAAACAAATACCGAAGGATATGCAAAATTATATATAAAAAATCTGACAACGAAAGAGCAGTTGTCCCACTTTTTCCTCTCATTTTTCGTTTTGAACATTCAAAAACATGTTTCGTATCCTTGTCAAAATCCATGGTTAATATTAATCTTCGATCTGATGAATCATGTGTATATGCGAGAAACAATCACCAAGTAAAACATCTATTATACAAAATATTATATCGTATCGAAATTAGCTGTAAAAACAAGAACAATTGCATTTAAAAAATATATATTTTTTTAAATTAAATGAAGGATTTTCTGTCGATGTATTCTTCGAATGACACAAGCGATCTAGATACACAATGAAATTCAATAATCATAAGCAAAAGAAAATAATATTTCAATTTATGAATATGATTGCATCAAATTATTTATAAGAGCCCTGTGCGCATTCCATAATAGAACAAAAGTTCAAATTCTGTTGACTATTTTTCTGCCGATTCTACAAACACTTTGCCCGTCTATACCTGTTTTTCCTATTTATTGGCGTTGACAAGTGTCCGCTGAGTGGCGCGCTTGTAACAGAGAAATCCCCGAAATCTGAAAGTGTGAGTCTAAGAGAAGGATGACATTCCGCAACAAATGTAAATCCTTCTGAAAAAGGACTATCAAAAAGACCAATCTAAGATGTTCTACTATCAAATTCTTGAAAACCAAAATATCAGAGCTACATTCTCAAACATTGAAATTACAGTGATTATTTTTTGACATTGCTAGACACCAATGGAAACGTTCAATTCAAATAATTCATATACGTTTTGGCCAATCAATAGTGGGAATATTCTACCTAGAAAATTGTCGCGGGAATAATGTGAGGTATTTTGTTTTTATTGCCTGACAACCTATATTTTTAATTTGACGTCTGTCAACAATTCGCATGAAAAGTGTGAAATGAATCAAAACCGGTTTAGTACATTATATAATTTTGCAAGGAAATGTGTTTATGATCGTAACATCAAAAAATAATCTAAAGAATACCACACGAGAGTTCGATATAGTAGAAAATAATTATCTAGATTTCTTTCTCAAACATGTTGGCAATAGCCACTCGAGCCAGTTGGTCTCTCTTGTCTATTGCCTGGCAACAAGTTTTCGAAAATCTATCGAATTATTTTCACTCTCTTGTGATATTACAACTGAGAATGTGATGATGTCAAATTGCACTGGAAAGCGTTCATTTTCCAAAATGAAAAAAATAGGCGAATTACGATGAGACAAAGCCGCCTATCAAAGTTATCGCTTCTTAGCATTGAGAATGATTTTCTCCGGATGCTGGATTTGACCGAAATCATCAATGATTTTTCGTCGAAAAAAGCTCGCAAGAATCCATTCGTTTACGCTGTAATTTAATTTATTTCTTGTATTTTATTATACCTACATATGCTCGTGTCGAAATAATTTGATTTGTTCCGCAATAAATATAAAAAAAATGTTTGAAAAATAATTAGGGGCCTCCACTCCTTTGTTGCCCCAGGGCCTCCACACCTTTTAATCCGGCCCTGGTGACACTCCCCACAATCACAATGATGTAAGTAGATTTACCCTTCTCTTATTTTTCTTTCATTTTATTCAATATATGTGTTAATTTTACCCAACTCTTTTATTGAAAAAGGTCTCCCTTCATGAAATAAGCCCTGAATACTGAATGAATGAATACTAGGACTCATTACTTCCACTCCAGCCTTTTAGTCATGTGGGGTGTTATCGAAAGCAATGAATGCGCCATTTCTTTGGCCAAGTATGTCTTTTCAATGCTATCAACCGAGCATTGTAGGGCATTGAACGTTGGTTTGGCTTTTCTTTTGAGAAGCGGTCTGTCCAAGGGGATTTCACTTCTTAGGAGAAAGGAGGTGGGACTGATGGGGCAATAAGATTTTGGTCCTTCAGTCTTTGGTATAAACACCATGGCAGCCTCCCTCCATGCTTTCGGAATGTAAACAAGTCTTGAACAGCCTTTACAAGAAGGGCTCTATTATCTCTAGACCATTTTGTGGTAAGGCGGGAAATATTCCGTCCTCTCCGGCTGATTCGAAAGGTTCGAAGCTCTCAATGACCCATGTGATCTTCTGGGTGGTGAATATTTTTTCCGCTAAGCTCCTGCTGGATCTGTTAACAGCCCCTCCAGGTAAGCGCTTTGCGATTCTTCACCGACCTTGGATCCAGGAAAGTGTGTAGGTTTTCTGAAAATTCCCCGTTCGGCTTTTTCATCAGATCGATACCGTTGATATGTTATTTGGAGTGGACGTTCTGGAAGCGTTGAGCTGGGGCTAGCTCTGTTATCACTTCGCACATCCGCCTCCATGTTCTCTTTTTGGATTTTCTTAGTTTTTTGTTGTACTCAGCGAAATCTGCTTTGTAATATTCCCAGTGTCCCAGACTTTCAGCTCTATTGAAGAGTTTTCTCACATTTTCCCTATGTTTGGCTAACTCTTTATTCTACCAAGGCACGTCTCTGTTGACTGCCTTCTGTTTTTCTGGGCAGCTGATTCCACTATGTTTTGTTTTAGCATTTTGAAGCTGCTTGGAGGCTGTATCGAGTTCCTCAGCTGAATTGATGCTCGTCTAAAGTCCGTTCCCCCCTACTAATTTTTGTAACCACCTGGTATATCGCAACGAAATTTGGAGGACTCAAATAGGAGATAAAAACCTACTTTTTCATGAAAAAATCACAGTTAAAAGTTTCAAAATGGCGGCTGAGCGCCATCTTCAATAATTTAAAAAAATTAGTTTTCTCTAATACACTTTACTCCTAAATTCAATTGTTTTCGAAATATTAACGTTTGAAAAGTGACATTCCGGTTTAAAATAAAGGATTTTGGTCACTTCCGGTAAAACATTTTGCTAACTAAATGTTGTTATTAATTTGTTGTTGAATTTCTTAATGAATTCGACTAATGAGAGGCGTAAAGAGAGCTTATTAAGACTAAACAGTACCGCTTACCGGAAAATCTCGAAGCCTACGAATGTATTCTGTAAATTCACAATCCAAACAAATTAGTTAGCTAAAAAATTATAATTTATTTTTGAATAACACTTTTATTCAACCCCAACAATCATTCCATCAAGTGTTCAATGTGGCCCCTCCTAAATCTTGACAATAAAGTGCCCTATTATAAATTGTTGACGAAAGTCTGTTCATCTATTTCTTCACATGTATCTATTATTCTGCGTTCCAACGCTTCTATTGTTTGGCATTCAGTGGCGTAGATTTCTGACTTTAGATACCCCCAAAGGAAAAAATCTAGAGGTGTAAGATCCGGAGATCTTGGTGGCCATTCTGTACTTCCCCAGCGACCTATCCATCGCCCAGGAAAGTTTGTATCGAGGAACTCTCTAGCCATGCGATCGAAATGGGGAGGTGCCCCATCCTGCTGGAATATGATTTCACGATTTTTAAACTCTTCCTGATTATTTAGTACAATTTGTCTTATTCGAAGTTCGATTTCATTTTCTAAAAGATTTCTGTAAAGAACTCCTGTAAGATTGCCTCTGATGGAAATCGGTCCAACAACGCGATTGCCCAAAAACCCCGCCCAAACATTCACCATTTTAGAAAACTGGGTATGTCTCTCTCTGAAAATATGCTGATTATTATCGCTCCAGTATCGTACATCATGTTTGTTGACTTTTCCATTAAGAAAAAACGTGCATTCGTCTGCGAAACATACACGTTTTAGGCAGTCCCGTTCTCCTTCAATTGTTCTTGTTAACCACTCACAAAATTCAACCCTCCGGTCTGGATCATCCTCCGTGAGAGCATCCAGGATTTTCATTTCATAGGGATGAAACTTTTCATTTTTTAGGACTCTTTGGACCCTTTTTGAACTTACTCCACAGGATTCAGCAACTGCAGACGTCGACTGAGTCGGATGGATAACCATTTCAGCAACAATTTCTACCTTTTTTTTCTTCTGAAAGAGGCAGTCTTCCTGATCTTGGAGCATCTTTCAGCGTACCAGTTGGTTGGAGCTTATTTGGAAGTTTCCGCAAATATGACCTCGAAATAGGATTCTTGGGAAATCTGCCATTAAACATACGGACTGCTAGATGATAATTCCTTCCAGCTTCTCCAAATATCAAAACTGCTTCAAATTTATCGTCTAAACTACAAGCCATGATCACACTTTTCATAAAAGGATTTAGGTACTCAACGACTATTTGACAGTTAGCAGTTCAGTTTGACAGTAAAGAAGATGTTACCGCGACAACGATTTTTTCCAATGCAAACTTGATTGAAAGCAACATTAATGTTTTTGGTTGGGTTTGAAATGACCAACATGTCACTTTTCAAACATTAATATTCCGAAAATAATTGAATTTAGGAGTAAAGTGTATTGAAGAAAACTATTGAGAATTATGAGCAGATTTCAAAAATGGAATAATATACGGAGTGTTCTATTTAAAAAAAATATTGAAGATGGCGCTCAGCCGCCATTTTATGACTTTTACCTTTGATTTTCTCATGAAAAAGTAGGTTTTTATCTCCTATTCAAGCTCTTTAAATTTTGTTTGCGATATACCAAGTGGTTCAAAAATTAGTAGGGGGGGAACGGACTTTAGACGAGCACTGTCTCTCGAGCTGCTTTTCCACAAGCTGCTTTTTATAAGCATCCAAGTTGGTCAGTTTGGGTATCCTACATCCCTTGAAGCGTGTTTCCGATGACTCCAAGTTGAATCTCATGTGTTGATGATGCGACGTCGAGGAGTCATCAGATACATGCCAGAGAGGGTGTGATAATTCCAATTGAGTCAATGAAGGTTCATTAGTATTGATTAAAAGTAATATTTTGTGGAGAAACATTGGTTTCCGACATGGTTCTCTGGGTATTTCATCTTCCACAATCTTAAATAGAAAAAATAATGACTCTTAAAATGTAAATGGTAGCTGAATCAATGAACTTTCGCACTGACATTATTTGTGTGTTCTGGATTTCCAAAGATATATCGGCTGAAAGGTATCCCAACAGACATCATCCATGTTTTCAATATTTCCCCGTTGTGGAGAGAGAACTCCCAACCATGAAACTTTTATAGAAGAGAATCCTATAGCTTCTACTAGGGAAATTATCCATGAGCTACAAATTAGTCATGCTAGGAAGATTTTGAAAAAGAATAGAAATAGGTCGTTACACATCTTACCTAGGTCTTTAAAACATCCTACCAATACCTATAAAATATATTGAAAACAAAAATAGCTTAGAAAAAAGCTAAATTATGGATAATGAAATTTACTAGATCATTTTTTGGAAATATTATAAATTAGATAAGATTCTAACATTTATCAATGCCCGCAACTCAGTGTAATTGAATTATTTATACAAACTTGGCATTCCATACATCAAGCATCCCAGAAAATAATAGGATTCAAATATATCAAGTATTTATTTACAGTGTCCAGAAATTCTTTGTTATTAACAATATTTTACAATCTCTAACTACTAAATTTTGTAAATGAACCAACTACTTACATATCGTTTTATCTTATTTTATATCGATTCAGAATGGCCGAATTAGTCTAGAAACGGTACTTCGTTTCCAAGACGAGACAAAAATTTTAAAAGTCAAATTTTCGAACAAATATCTTCAGAAAACCAAAGTGTCCTATCGATCTCCGGTTTGAACCAAAATGTTGGAAATATCGCGTAGATTCTTAAAATATAGCATATGTGGTATCTCAATCCAACGGATACATCGTGAATCCTTATAAAAACGATATAAAGGCGAGAGAAATCATAGATGGCGCACCACTCGACTTTAACATTTCAAGAAAAAAATCGGTACGAACGCTTTCTGAAAGTAACTTTTTCTTACATAAAAAAGTATGCCGAATTAAAAAAAGTGACCATCTCATCGATAGGACACGGAATGGGAAAGCTATCACTATATTTTCCGCCATCGCACCGACGTTTCGAGACTTTGCGACATCAAGCTTCCTTAGCTGCGATCCAATCGACGAAATCGTCACTTTTTTGGATCAAGCGGACTTTTTTTTGTCAGAAAAGGTTATTTTCCAGAAAGCTTCGTCTTTATTTCGATTTTCAAACGTCAACATCTACAGGAGCGTCGTCAAAAATGCGTTTTATCATGCTGCTACCGAGCAGATTTCTCTTAAAAAAATCAGGAACGCTGATATCGCTTCGAAACTCCAGTTTCTCATAGGAAAAAGAATTTACTTCCGAATGGTGGAGAGCACGATGGAATCGGAGTACGGTAAATATGTTTTTTTCCGCTCCATAGTGGAGAAGATGATTTTTGCGGAGGCTCCGGTGCAGACCGGTTAGAAGAATCGTAAAAAGTTCAGGGACATAGCGATCGGTGTGAAATTCTAGACACTTATGGAAAAACTATGGAAAACACGATTTTGCCTGATTTTTTACCGGAAATAAAATTATTTCCGTAAATTTTTCCGGATGCCGGATTTTTTTCTTACTCAGGAACGGTAATTTTCAAACAAGGCCAAAAACCAAAGTGGTCGTATCGATCTCCGGTTTGAACCAAAATGTTGGGTAGATTCTTAAAATATAGCATATATGGTATCTCAATCCAACGGATTCATCGTGAATCCTGATGAAAACGATATTATGCAGTATTTGGACTTTCTGAGAAAACTACCCAATAGCTCTCACAGTGGTTCTTCGGAGTTATAAAATAATATATATGAAAAGACATTTCGGCTTCATAGGGAAGTATACCCAGTGGATTTTCACCTACTTGTGCCGTTTCTTTGGGAACTTGTATTGCCCCAGTGACTCCGGTGGAGTCCATCCGAGAAGCTAAGTTCACAGTATCGCCCCAAATGTCGAAAACGGGTTTCCTGGCACCAATCACCCCGCATACAAGAGGTCCGCAGGTAATGCCAATTCTCATCCTGAAATTGTTGAACGAGTCTTTGTTGATGGCGTCCAATTTGTCGCGCAGCAGCATCGCGAAATCTACTAGGGCGCAGAGGTGTTCTGGGCCGTCAGTGTTTCGGCAATCCTGCGAAAAAAGAAAATACATCTCATCGTACCACTTATGCCAGCTTTATTCATGGTCAATTCTACTGAAATTTTGGGTTAAGGTCAAGTATACGGGGCCAGCCCGGATGTCCGGATTTTTCCGAAATGTTCACATGATGAAAACATACTACTATAAATGGCTATAGACTATACCTGTTTTACACCAAAACAGTAACTTTCTAGTTATGTTTCAATCACAATTTTATATAATTTCTGGAAAAAAAATCGAACATGAATTACTTACAGTTTTCTGGAGTGGCGTACCAATGTCATGCCCCATAATTACAGAAAAACTTTCATTCATAAGAAGTAACACGTTAATACTGAATATAAACGTTATAGCCAGAAAACGAGTTCAATAGGAATGAAAATAACTTCTGAAGTCAAATACGCGACCAAAACTGATCGGCACATGCCCGTTGAAAATACTTCATCATCTGTTCAGACGAGGAAATGTACTTAAAAATTACTGAAAAAAATCACCCCTTTTACAAATAGGTCATAAATAGCTCATCACTTCCGCTGATAGGCATATCTAAGAAAATTAACGAGCAATGGAACACACTATAACTCATATGTTGAGACAGCCCATTAATGTAACTCACCTGCGAAAGACATAAATTCTTCATCTTTATCCATTTGCGGTGACAATAGCGAGCCATTAATTATCAAGCCGCTGATTTATTATGACAGGGTGAAGATGATTATGATATCAGGAATCTTTACCCGCGACGATCAAAGCCATCACGTGATCGCGTAGAGGATTATAAAAGTGCGCGACTTTTCGGACCAACTCTCTCTCGGTGTTCAGAAGTGAAACAAAGAACATGTACTCTCAAAATGAGGTAAGATTTCATTCTATTACAACATAGTGAAATAAAGATGAGAAGAGTACGAATATAGTCGTCAGGCAGTGAACTTAAGTAGCCATTAAGAAAAATTATATTCAAATCAAGTTAATCCGAGTAATGACAGTAACCAAGTGAATTCACGAGTAAACCAGTATTTTTGTTTTTTTGACCTATTATTTATCAACGCTTCAAGAACGAGATAAGTCAACGAAAAACCTCAAATCAAAAGTTTATGACTTCATAGAAAACGGTATCCATACATCGATAATCTAAATACAGTGCGAAGTAAAAATGAAATAAACAATTTTAGCGGGATTAATCAAAATAATAATACAATTGAACTAATTGTCGTTAAAAGCCATCTCCAGTGAATAAGTGTTGACCCTGCTGATTTAGCGTAAGTTCATATATGTTTTCTGTATTTATGTTTTGGGCAAATTGAATCCATTATAATGCGAATGTGTCTTTAACTGTATCTCTATAATCTTATGTTCCCTAAGTTTTCAAAAGATAATTATTTCCAGTAGTTTTTGACAATTGATGACACTATTGTTTTCAGTCAATCTATTTGATTTGTAGACTGATGATAAAAAAATAACTTCAAGTAAACTACATTCTATTTTTTTTTCTGAATATTGTATCATCTTATCCGTTTATAGAACGGATGAAATATTTTGTTAACTTTTATAAAATATATATAAATATATATATATATATATATATATATATATATATATATTGTTATGGTTTGATAATTTGAAAATTATATATATAAATTGTTTTGTATATTGAAATAGCTAATTATTTTTTTGGTATTTCTTAAGAGCCAAATTTGATATGATGTAAATAGATATTTCTGTCCCTGTAATAATAATTGTCAGCGAACGTCACTGTTCTCTTGTCACGCTACCAACAATTATTATTTTCTTTGCCACAGCTAACAACAGTTGGTACGCCCTTATCTCATATAGTCGGTTCAAAAGGAATTTGGCCACTGGTGGCTGACTTCAGTTTGTTGAATGATCTTAGTTATGTTAGTTGATCATTGTGAGTCCATAAACAAACCAAATATCAAAAAACAATTATCTCCTTTATTCAGGAAGACTTAAAAATACCTGGCCTACGAGAAATAACTTATGCTAGAGTGAATCAAACAATTATTCACGGATAATCATAAAATGCATATCATGGATAGATAAACAGAACCTCACTTTTTCAGTGAGAGTAATTTTCTGTTATTGTTCATAAAAAGTGACATAAAGTTCATCAAATGTGAAAAATGTTGTTTGTGAAATAGTTCAGGACCGGGAAAGCACTATTAAAGGTTTTATACCTGGTTGGAACTGTTGGTGTTCACAACTATACCATAAAAACAGGAAGTCTCCTCTCTCCAGCCTTCGTTAGGACTGCAAAACTATGTGTCAGGAACGTATCGATGCGGGACTCAGCTTTTGGAATCGTGGATATACGATATCATCAAGGTAATCTTGTTCTGTTAAGCAAATGATGGAATTATTCCATTTTTCTTTTAGTGAAATTTTGTGCGTGCTTCCGCTTTGGAAAATATTTTTGATCTCCTCGAAGCTTTGTTTTTCCGTCGCTTCGCAACCTCTTGCCCTTGTTGTTGTTCCATTTGAAATTTCGAATTCGCGCACCAAATTGTCACTTTGCACTGTTTATATTAATGTTGCACAATTTATACACACAATTAAATTCCCATTCTTATCATTAATTACAAGTTTGAATAATAATTGCTTATGATACCTTCTCTTTGCCATTCTCTCACAATTTCCAACTTTTCATTTGATCATCTCTTCTCTGATTGGCTATCTTTCATAAAGACGTTTGCTGTTCTCTCATTGGCTACTTTTAGTTTGCTACAAATTCATGTACAGAGTGTTTCAAGTTTATAAATGTGTTGATTACTTTTTATTCATGATAATTTTGTAAATCTTGACTTTTAGTTGTCTTTTGAGCAATTATGAGTTATAATAATTTTGATAGTGTATATAATTGACTGTTTTATAGTACTTTGACATTTTTATCTATCCATATCATACCTAGGCTCATAAAATACATTGAATTTTAAAAGTTATTTACAAGCAAACTCTTGGAATTGGTAATTATTTATTATTTATTCTTTTTGTGGCTTTTTGTCTTTTAAAATTTACAACTGGCATAACATAACAATATATATATATATATATATATATATATATATATATATATATATATATGGTGAATTAGTGACTGGCATATTGTATACAAGCTGATTCTATGTGGGGTTGCAGTCAAGTATGGGGCTGATTAGGAAAACTCTTTGGTATCCGTCAAGCTTTCGGCAATCTTTATTGCCTTCCTCAGGACGACTACAATTGCATGGATTATATATTATTTGTCTACTTACTAACGTGAGATTGATGTAAAATTAGCACATTAAATCAACAGAAATTCATGAAAGATGAAATACATTTTGACAATGACAACTTCTTTTCTAATCAATTCAAAATCAAGGCGGAAAATTTTGATCACAGGGCGATATATCTTTTCTGCTATTCATTTCTAGCAAATAAGTATAGATTTGCGTAAGATTGTTCAAACCAGTTCTTTTATTCATTGTTTCCTTATCATTTTTTATGTGAACCATCTCTAGAAATATTCTTTTGTTTTCATTGGTCTCGTTATCTAGAACTCACTCCAAAAATAACAAATGTATTAAAAAATAAAAATGTCAACATCGCGAAGAAAAATGTTAAAACCATATCAAAATTACACACAAAAGTGAAAAGTTCGATTTAAAATAAACAAAAATCTAATGTTGTTTATAGAATACCGTGTAGAGACTGTTCTAAAACATATGTCGGTCAAACATCAAGAAACCTTAACAGTCGTATCATATCCCATAAGAGCGACTGTAAACGTAATGTTGATTCATGTGCTCTTTCTGAACATGTAAATGAAAGAGATCATCGGATGGACTATGATAATACGGAAATTCTAGATAAGGAGACCAATGAAAACAAAAGAATATTTCTAGAGATGGTTCACATAAAAAATGATAAGGAATCAATGAATAAAAGAACTGATTTGAACAATCTTACGCAAATCTATACTTATTTGCTAGAAATGAATAGCAGAAAAGATATATCGCCCTGTGATCAAAATTTTCCGCTTTGATTTTGAATTGATTAAAAAAGAAGTTGTCATTGTCAAAATTTATTTCATCTTTCATGAATTTCTGTTTATTTAATGTGCTAATTCTACATCAATCTCACGTTAGTAAGTAGACAAATAATATATAATTTCATAATGTAATCCATACAATTGTAGTCGTCCTGGGGAAGGCAATAAAGATTGCTGAAAGCTTGACGGATACCAAAGAGTTTTCCTAATCAGCCCCATACTTGACTGCAACCCCACATATATATTCTTAATATTTTTATGAGTGCATTATTATTTTTCGAATCTTTCTTAAAACGGTACGAACTTCCTGGATAAACAACTCAACGCCCAAGTATAGAGAGGAAGACGTCTCCAGTGAAATAATCTCGGTTCGACCATCCTCAGACAGTCGATGCTCTTGATGCTTGTTTTCTCAATCTAACAAGTTTGGTGTTGCAGGTGTGTTTTGTTAACATCCTGTATATGACCGGGCTCAATACCAAAACCACCCTTTGTGGACCTTCGAATTTCGAAAATTTCGATCGCTATACTGTTTTTACCATGTTTTGAAGCACCTGTGAAATTTCGTTAAAATTCGGGCTGGAATTACGATAGTGCCCTCGCAGCCTTTGGTTCGGAAGGCACTACTCGATTTTGTGAGAACAATAATAACGTAATTTATCTCCTTCTTGAACCACTCTAGGTTCGTAATGAAGCAAAGCTGGTGACAAGCGTGAAGAAAACTTTATTATGACTGAACTTCTGAATAATGGTTACATCAGGTTTTATACACTTTGGGAACAAAGACTTACTGAATAAAAATGAAAAATTAACAATTCCTAGACATTCGGTATGAAAGATAAAGTATGGTATATTGCATAGTAATACAAATTCGGAGTACGGGAAATAGCAAGCTGTTCAGAGATAATTATCGGTAGAGAGATAAAAGACGGTGTGGATATCTTGTAGCGTCAGCAAGGGATATCCATCGGTGCATATGTAACTCCTCCCCTCGAAGATCGAAGACTAGGGTGGGCATGGGTGGCTAGTCTGAGAAAGATCTTCCATTGCTACAGGTGATGAACATCTCTGGGCACGCCAATGTTGCGCCAATGTATAGGGGTAACAAATTTTGTAGTAATATGTTACACCACAGCAGAAAAAGAGGCAGACAGCAGTGCCAATGAGTATAAGGAGCCATAATGGTATTCCTGTGGAGTCCATATCAGGATCCTGTGGTAGGCGGAACGGCTGCTGGGCATTAAATGTGGAAGTTAGATGTGTGATTTCGTCCAAATCAAGACTACGTAGATGGATGGTAGCAGGTTGCGCCAGTAATGTGGACATATTGAGTAAAGGTAGATACAGTAATGTAACTGGAGATAATGCATCATTTCCATGAAGAAATTTCTCTTGTCCAATTAGGAAATAACACTTGGGTGGTATGATGAGTAGATAGCTGCCAGGAGTTAGCTCATGGTGAGTTTGAATAGAGCAGCCCTCTGTAATCCGTGTAGTCACCGGAGTTGTAAAAAGAACAGCTTCTGGTGTTATCTGATGTGCTAGTGGGTTCTTGTAGTTGACAGGAAATAATGAACAAGTATTGGCAGTATTGTTCATTAAAATGTCAATGATGCAGTTGTTGTCCATTTGCAAGGTGTTGTGGCAGAAGTAGATATTTTCCAAAGATTCACATAATTCATCTTGGAACTGGTATATGCCAAGTTTCTCATTGAGGATAAGGTAAGGTTTAGGAGGTAAAATAATCTGGTTACTGATAGGAATAGGATAGATAAAGTAAGTATGTAATTCAAATGGTTTCAAAATGGGAAAATGTATTAAGAAAACAATTCTCTCTTCAGTGAACAACAGTTGAATACCAAGAAAGGTATAAAACTATATTGGGTAGAAAATTTTGCAATTTGATTATTTGGATATAATAATTTCATTTGTGTGATGGGAGAGTATAAGTTATCAAGAGACAAAAATGTAGGGTGAACCTTGTTAAAATTTGCAAAAGTTACAGCATTTACGATTTGGTTCAGTTGGTTATTAAAAGAAGTGATCGAATTAATCAATAAGATCAGATGGCTTTGTATGTCAATTTCGACAGAAATACAGTTTATAGAAGAGGAGAGTATTTGTAAATTATGTTGAATTGCAAAAAGAGTATGATTGGTTGAATTCAAGAATTGTTGAGTAAGAGTTATCTCATCATTAATTTTTTCATGCATCATGTGATCAATGGTTCCTAAGTGAGAAAGGATAGTGTTGATTCTTTCACCGTCATCACTGTCCAATGTTCCAAAAGCCATTTATTAATTTTACCAACAATATTGAACAGTCTTCTTTTATGAATGCTGTGAGGTTGAATAATTTTCAGAAGAGTTGATTGAAAATTAAAAAGATTGCTGTCAGCAGAGGTTATCTTTTGAGCAGAAGTAATTGATTTTCAAATTTAGAATGGATGTGGAAAAGATCACTTATGTTTAGATAACTAACAAATGTATGTTTACTGGATATAATTCTACTTGGTTTGAGTAATATAGGCATAATTGGGTTAGATAAGCGTTGAATAGAGGCATAAATATGGATAAAATAGAAGGATGAGAAAAGCAGCCGAATTCTCATGGCTATTTGATTTCTTGCTTGCTTTCTTCAATCTGCGTTGATCTGCTTTGGGTCTGGGCTGTGTTGCTTTCCTACTTGCTATAGTTTCCAGGCGAATTTCCAGTCCGTCTGTCCACTGTTCTAGTCTCTCAACTTGTTCAGTGTTCACTACTCCGTTTGCGGCACTATGAAACTGTTCAGATTGATGCTAGCTTTGAATGTCAACCGCGAAATCGTCTCAGCACTTTCTAGACTTTCTAGCACTATGCCGCGTATTTCTTGGAAGCCACTCCTTGTAATTGGTGATTGCACGTTAAGGGTCCGTTGGGCACTGTCCAGAAATGTTGCACGCAATATGCTGGTTTGGCACTGTCCACAAATTTCCACGCAATATGCTTACGGTTTCCAAAACTGCAATCCTACCGACTGCGCCAATTACGATAGTGCCTTTGGTTCGCAGCCTTTGGTTCGGAAGGCACTACTCGATTTTGTGAGAACAATAATAACGTAATTTATCTCCTTCTTGAACCACTCTAGGTTCGTAATGAAGCAAAGCTGGTGACAAGCGTGAAGAAAACTTTATTATGACTGAACTTCTGAATAATGGTTACATCAGGTTTTATACACTTTGGGAACAAAGACTTACTGAATAAAAATGAAAAATTAACAATTCCTAGACATTCGGTATAAAAGATAAAGTATGGTATATTGCATAGTAATACAAATTCGGAGTACGGGAAATAGCAAGCTGTTCAGAGATAATTATCGGTAGAGAGATAAAAGACGGTGTGGATATCTTGTAGCGTCAGCAAGGGATATCCATCGGTGTGAATATGTGGGCCGGCTTCAGGACGGTTCTGCATATGTAACTCTGGCCTCATATACTCGACCTTTTCCCAATTTCGTTTTCACAAATTCTAAAGGAATTGAAAACTTACTTTATGTGTTGGGTTAAGACCAGAAGCGGCCATGTATGTTGCCGTAGCACTGACTGTTTTGATTTTTTCTATAGTGCTGAATCTTTCTTCGTCTAGGAGTTCATCGAAATCAGCTGAAAATACATATGGTATTAGTTACAAATCATTTTAACGCAAAACCTCAGTGTTGGGAGGTTTCTGATTTGTCAAACCACGATTACAATTATTTTTGGGATTTTGTTTCCTAACGGATGGCGTGTACCGTTACTCGAAAATCAGCAGTTTTGTTCTATTTTTTTCTGGTACTACACCATCGCATATACCTATACCGGGTGTCAAATTATTCTCCAGACAAGCCATTGTTTTGCATCTAGAGTGCCTTGGATCTACCTCAGCCATTCTGATGATCATGAATAATGAGTAAAAAAGATTATTGGCAGTTTTTTCTGCCTAGTTGAGTCCCTATGGTGGTTTGATATTTCCAAAACCACTAATTGTAAATAAGTCAATTGTTTCAAATGACAATATCATTTAGACACACATTCCTTAGGTTCTAATTTCCACGACATATCTATTGATTAGTTTATTGTGATTGGTTACTTCAGAACAATACTGCTAATCCCAACTTTATTTCTTCGATATTGTTTTCCGACGAGTCAAGATTCACGAACAATGGAATGTTTAACAGACAAAACTGCAGATATTGGGCTTAACAAAATCAGCATTTAATGAAGGAAAATAATTTTCAGGAAAGATTCAGAGTAAACGTTTGGGCTGGTGTAATGGGAAGTAAAATAATTGGACCAACGACGGTTGACAGGGGAAGGTATTTAGAATTCCTTCAGAATGATATTGAAGAATTGATAATAGACTTACCACTTGCTGTTTCTGAAGTGATGTATTTTCATTAAGGTAGTTGTCGGGTTACAAACACTATCAAAAATTAGTCTCGATTGTAGCGCGATGCAATACATGTTCAAGCGCCGAATTAGAGGGATCTTTTTCAAAAGAACTGTACGCTGAGAAACGCAATTAGCATGCGTGATACAGCAAATAAGCCATGACTGGACTGTTGGCAACGTCGCAATCCAACGATCGCTCGCATTTAGTTGTTCAAGATACGCTTATAAACAAGCAGTCAAAGTCGATTTCGCGCAAAAACTGGTAGGTTTACTAAAGCAAAAGTTGAAAAAAGGAAACATAAATTGTCTGAATTGTGTAAGGCTCGAAATACGAACAAAAAACAGTCTAATAAAAGTGATGTGTGTGAAGGAAATCGCATTGTTAATCTCAAAGAACTCGGGATTGAGTACAATTTCTGGTCAATTATATTTGAATGATGTACAAGTCGATTCACAAAATTTAGTAGATTGTTTGGTAACATTTAAAGAATTTTTAAATTTATCTACAACTCCAAATTTACTCGTTGCGCATAATGCGAGATTCGATGTACCTAGATTACTGTGAGCAATCATTAATAATAATTTAATAGAAGATTTTATCATGATAGCAGGATTTGTGGATAGCTTGATTATGTTTAAAAAAACGTTTCCAGATCGAAAAGGGCCAGGAATGTTCCAGCTATCAAAATTAGCCAAAGATTCAATACCAAACGAAACATCAGATAATTTCCACGAAGCGATGTATGATGATGTACAAATTTTACAGAAATTAGTTCGTTTTATTGGTAAAGAGTCAGACTTATCAACATACATGAAATCATATAAAGAATGTATTTCAGAGCGACTTGAGAACGAAAGAATATCTCGTAATTTACTCAATTTAAGTGCCTTAAAAATGTTATATCACGGGATTTATTGAAAAAAATTGCCCAACAAAATATAACATACCATTTTCTGAAACAAATGTATCACGATGAAGGAGAAGGAGCTGTGATTAATCACATGACTGAAAAATTGGAGAATGGAAAACCTAGAGTTACTAAAAATAGGAAAGCATTAACTAAAATCATTAATGAATTAAAAATAAATGTTTAGTCAATCAAGTGATTACTTAGTATAATAGTCAAGAATAAATAATATTACATTCATTGTTGTTTATATTTTTTGTAGATTTATACGTTATATTTTATAAGCCTGTTAGAAATCTGAATAATTTTTGTTTATGTTTAAAAATATTCGAATTATGTTATACGTACATGTGTTGTACAAATGTATGAATACAATAAAGTTCATGCACTGTTTTTTGCCGTTACTCGTTAAAACTACGTTTTATTTTATATATATTCCCATTGTAATATGTTTAAAAAGCATCAGTATAAATTAACGCATTCATTCACAATTATTATTCATAAATATGTGCGTTCCAAAACACAGTTCAATTCAAAACAGCAAGACCCTCGCGCTCTCGTTTATTTGAATCACCAGAGATCGCTTGAGGCATTGCCACGATTCTCAGCCTTCACCATCTTGCACTTCTCATACGCAATAATTTGGAAACTTCTTATAACAATAAATAAATAACTGTATGGCTACGCGTCTTAAATTTTTTTCATAAAATTTGTTACGTACCCTTCAATAATATACTAGTTTTTCAAAAAGCTCTGAATGGAGGGTTTTTAGTTATGCCTTAAAATGTGGTGTACGCGGTAGCTCACTATGGGGATTACGTGTTAAACATTGCAACTTTGAAGCCTTATATCTCGCTTTCGGTGTGGTAAATGATTCCAAAAATTTAATATGATACAGGTAATAATTTTAACTGAAAGTGGTATGAATATAAACGAAATCTGGTTGGAAGTGGATTTCACGACAACTACCTTAAGGTAGGGCCCTGAGAATGAGAAGCTAGAAATGTGTGTCTGAAAGATGTTGTCATTTGAGAAACAAATCACAATTAGTGGTTTTGGAAATATTAAACAGCTATAGGTACTCATCTAGGTGAGTTTTTCCTCATATAATATTTTTTACTCATCATTCATGTCCAGCTGATTTGTTGAAGTGGGACCAACGCACTCTAGATGCAAAAGTAAAAATGCTTCTGAAAAATCAGATGTACCAATTTTTCGTCTCTAAAACTATGTGATCGTACTCACAATCAATCTAGAATTCAAAAATATAAAAATATACAGGGTGTTCCATTTGAAATTCCCAAGTTGGGGTCGTTTCCGCAGAAACAAGAAGTGATGGGAGAGTATAAAATACTGAAAAAAAATCGAATCCTTGATATTTCCATTCGTTTTATACTACAGAAATGATCTATATTTCAAATGAAATTGTTTATTTTGTTATCTCGAACTCCGAGCCAGAAGGAATTAAACTGACGTGATTGTTCTTCACGACGCCCACTTTGATTTGTTATTGAATGTAATAGTCTGAAAAATGAAGCCAAGCTGGGATCTGATACCCTCGGAATTCTGGAACTCATGGTTTGTCTTAAGAATATGTTGACACCTGGTATTTTGCGTAATAATGTTTTCATGAAAATGAATAAATTGTTCAACATACCTATTATTTCGTTTAGAAGTCTTATACACTCCACGCCTTTGTTGATATCTTCCGAGTAGAAATCTGTGAAATTGGGAATACTTGCGAAAAGTACTCCCACTTCTTGACGGTACTGTGCGTACAATTCCTGTGAAAATAAGCATAATTAAACTGCGGTTTCTCTCGGAAAATTATCGGCACAATTAATTTAATATAAATCTATCAAAATAAACTTTATTTTCTGAAGAAGGTAATTCTCGTTGATAAAGTCGTTAACGAATGAAAAAGAAGGAAACACTGATAACACACTAGTTTATACGATTTTTTACCCAAAGTTGAAACCAATGTGGATTGTTAGCGTAATCAGTCCCTAGTTGGATACTGAGAAAAAAAATAGGACGTATATAAATGTTTCGAAATATTTGTATTTTTTTAATTTTACATTTATTACATATTCAGAACTTAAATAATCAAAAATGACTTAAATTACTCTGTCTTTTGTATGGTCGGTTTCTCTTAAGGTAGGCCATATGTAATCGGCTAACATATTTTTATCCCAGACTTTAAATCTTGATGAAAACGTTCACCATGTTCATCACTTACGCTTCCCAGGTTATCAGGGAAAAATTGTAGATGTGAATGATGAAAATGAATATTCAAGGATATGTTGACTCCCATTTTGTGGTAATTCTTCAATAAATTGGATGACTTGAAATGAGTTCTCCCATCAGTCTCCATCTGCTCTGCTCATTTATTCCGCTTGGGCTGTTGGGCAAAGACGGGTATGGAACTCCATCACAATGCAACACAGGTTTTGTGACCGACGCAACATCAGGATATTGTATATGCTTCTTGTTTTTCTTGTAGAAATCAAAATAAAAAAAATGTTACCCAGACCGAGATTCGTTCCTGTGACCTTCTGCTTGGTTAGGTTAGGTTATTTCTTGTCATGTAATGATCGATTTTAATATAATAACTTGTAATACGATTATCCATATGAAAATGCAAAATTGACATCTATGAAGGAATGCCTTCGTGCCACCATATTAAAAATTCCAATCCACTCCCATTTAGGAGTAGTTTGTACTAGTGATTTTTCTAATAACTTTGCTGACCGGGGATTTTCATTTAAGATATTCCATTGAAACATTGAAATGGAGATTGCACAACACATATTTTTTGTGTCACCATAAAAAAATCAAATAATGCCCTTCATGAGAGAAGTCTATACCTGCGATTTTTTCGAGGGTTTCCGGAGAATATAAATGAAATGGTAGAAAATGATAACATAAAACATATTATTTGTGCCACCATAAAAAAATTCAAATCAGTCCCCTCATAGGGGTAGTTTATACTTGAGATTTTTGGAAGACCTTTGCTGACCGAGGGTATCCAATGAATATATTTTATTGAAACGCTGGAATATGATGACACAAACCATATTATTTGTGCCACTTTGGGGAAAATTCACATCAGCTACCTTGTAAGGCTAATTTACACCTGCGATTTTTCGAAAAACTTAAACTGAAACCAAATGGGTATGAACCCGCAATAGTACAGAAGATATTGTAATAAGGTTAGCTCTTTTTTTCTGGGGTTGATTTTCTTTTCGAAATTTATAGCAAATATTAAAAATAAATGTTCCGGCACTTTATTATATGTAGATTGAAAAAATATGAAGAAAATCCCGGTTGATATCATTTCCAGTCGTACCGAAAGAAATTAAAATGTTACAATTGATGTATTTAATAGCATTCATGGACCCTACAGGCCCTGAACAAAAAAAAATCATTAAAATCGATTTTTACATAAGAAGAAATAGAAGGTGTCTATTACATCCTCATAAATGTGACTATCGTCGTCGAGATTAACCATTGTTTGTTAAAATTGCATTTCATTCATATATTTTTTGAACATTGATAATGCATCGGTCAATCCTGATATATATTTTATTTTCTATGCGAATTCTGCCAAAATTATTCAATTGGATCTATATATTGGAATTCTATTTTTATTTTATTCAAGTATATTAATCATGGCACTGAACTGTTTATTATGAGGTTTATTTTCTAATATTTGTATCCTCGCTCAGCAGTTTTTCGAGAAATCGCAAGTGTAAACTACCCGCACAAGGTAGCTGATGTGAATTTTTCCTAAAGTGGCATGAATAATATGTTTTGTGCCTTCATATACCAGCGTTTCAATAAAATATATTCATAAGATACCCCTGGTCAACAAAGTTCTTCCAAAAATCCCAAGTATAAAGTACCCCCATGAGGGGACTGATTGGAATGTTTTTATGGTGGCACGAATAATATGTTTTATGCAATCATTTTCTACTGTTTCATTGAAATATATACACCGGTAATTCTCAAAACAAAGTTTCTCGAAAAATCGCAGGTATAAACTACCCTTCTGAGGTCACTGATTTGAATTTTTTATGGACACAAAAAATATGTTCTGCGCAATCTACATTTCCGCGTTTCAATGGAATATCGTTGTTAAGGCCAAGATGATTTTCTATTTCTTTTCATTGTATTTTGGATTAATTGTTCAAACCGGCAACCTTGCGCGGTGCCTTAAAGTGGATGGCGGTTGCCATAGCAACAATGTAAATGAAACAAAATATACAGAAATTACTTTTGCAAACAAGCAGCATCATTCAATCAAATCAATACTATTCAAAATAATAATAATAATGAAAATATACAGTCCATTTCGAACAAAACATAACAATCATAGCTGGAAATCACCGATCAGCAGAGTTATTAAAAAATCTACAAACTACACCTTAATGGGGGTGAATTGCATTTTTTTAATATGGTGGCACGAAGGCATTCCTTCATACAGTGTGACCCATTTAAAATGGAACCACCCCTGTAGAATACGCATTTTTCAGTCATTCACAGAAAAAAAGAATTCGAATATTGAGCATCGAAAACTGTATTTTGACCAAATTTTCATTACTTTAGTTTTATTTCCAAGGCACTCTATGGTTTTTTTTCTTCGTCAAAAATGGCAAAAGTTTATTAGGCAATTTTGTTTTTGAAATTTGACTACACCACTGGATTTATAGTCGTTATTGATGGAAACAATGAGAATTTCATAAAAAAATATTGGTTAACAACGAAGTTACAACAACTTTAATTTTGGAAACAAAGTATTTGATTATAATTTTTATTTAGATTATAGACATATTTAAAATCTGGCAACACTGCCGATACAAAGTAGAACACCAGTGAATTTGTACAGCGAAAATCCGTAGTCAATAGCTCATTCCGTTCTACAGTTATAACTCCTGAAAATATGGTAATGTGAGCGATTTGTGGTGGAAGCGATTTTGTAATAAAAATCTGACTACGCCATTGGATTTGTAAATTATATTCCCTTCAAATCATTTATTTAAGTTTAGGTTATAAGTGTATTCGAGAATAACAGAAAATTAATAATTCATTTTCAAGTTATGCAGTCTTCCATAGCCGATAAAAACGAAATGAACCGAATCAAGTTTTAAAGTATCAAAATTATTTATTCAATAATAAAACAGAAAGCAGGACAAAAAATGTCCCTTTTAAATTCTGCAAAACTTTACTAAAACAAGCTTTTAGAGGAGGTATCAATAATTTGAGGAAAGCTGAACTAATACATTAGGCTAGGTATTGTACTAAATCAGGCTGTGATTTAGTACACCACAAATCGCTCACTTTACCATACTTTCAGGAGTTATAACTGTAGAACGAAATGAGCTATTGACTTCGGATTTTCGCTGTACAAATTCACTGGTGTTCTACTTTGTATCGGCAGTGTTGCCAGATTTCAGATATGTCTATAATCTAAATAAAAATTATAATCAAATACTTTGTTTCCAAAATTAAAGTTGTTGTAACTTTGTTGTTAACCAATTTTTTTCATGAAATTTTCATGGTTTTCATTTATAACGACTACAACTCCAGTGGTGTAGTCAAATTTGGCAACAAAACTTGCCTAATAAACTTTTGCCGTTTTTGACAAAGAAAAAGAAACCATAGAGTGCATTGGAAATGAAACTAAAGTTATGAAAACATTTTTGTGATTGGCTGAAAAATGCGTATTCTACAGGGGTGGTTCCATTTTGAATGGGTCAGATGTCAATTTTACGATCTTGATAATCGCATTACAAGTTATTTTATTAAAATCGCTTATTACATGACAAGAAAAATAAAGTTTCGATTACACCCTGTATCAACTAATACAATTTTCATCGTGGTCGCGTAGAATTAATCAAATATACCTTAGGTGTAACATACTAAAATATCAGCAAATTCTATCGATGCCTAAAAACCCCCTGTTTCCGCCTAATTTCCGGGCAACTTTCAAAATTTTTTTCCGTATCACCCATTCTCGGGCTATAAAGAACATTGAAAAAAAATATGTGGTGTTTCTCAGGGGTCCATTTTGTGGCTAGTACTTGGGAAATAAATCGTAAAATATAGAGTATATCAGTGGTTGCTTAAAAAAATATACCTCGCTATTCCGTTCATTGCATAAGAAGTGTTGCGCCACGTGATCTGGTAGGATGTTCTTCAAAAGTTGTGTATTGTTGTGTCTAGTTTCCTCCATGTCTTTCAGTTCTTGTTCGGCTTGTTGCTTCCACAAGAAGTCGAGCCTCGATGAAACTTCCACGAGTCTGGCGTGGTATGCCACCATGAGGAAGAACACCACCAGCAAAATGAACATTTGGGCAGAAAGCGGCATGAATAACCTATTATAAAAAAACTGAGTTATTTCGTATAATATCTTTGTTAGGTATAGTATCATAAGAGGAAGTCCTGGTGCACCCTGTATAGGTGATTTCTGGTGAAATGATCTATATCCTACGTTTATTTGGAGGTTGTAAACGTTGTGGTTACTTGATTACTATCGTTTTGGACGTCCATCGTCTTAATGGATTCAAAAGGTTTTCAAGACGTTTCGAATGATTGTATCTGCAATCGTCTTCAGGTGAATACTGACAGGGCTTAGGTGCTACTTACCAATTTATATGTCTGTCGGTGCAATGGTGCGTGTAATTCCGTCATGTGCAGTGATGCGTGTAATTTCGCGCGGTGTGGTGGTGTGTGAAGTCTCGCGCCTTTGCAGTTCGCCAGAAAAAGCAATTAGTGGTTTCCATACGTTCTTGATCTCAACGCTTGGTTGACTGAAGACGTTATTGGCTTCGATGTAGGCGGCCTCTTTGAAATTTCGTTTGAACCAAAGCTCCTCTCTGTGTAGAACACTTACGTCGTCCCATAGAATCCGATGGTGCTCAGTCCAGGCGTGGTCAGTAATTGCCGATTTTGACGTTTCTCCACGTTGAGTCCATTTCTTGTGCTCATCCAATCTTACCGATAACGGCCTCTTTGTCTCCAATGTAGGAATCTCCGTATCCACATGAAACTTCATAAATATGCAATACTTACTGATTTCATTTTTTTACTGCCGGATTGGAAGCAGCTCTTGATGTTGAACTTATTTCCGATCCTTCTGATCTTCTCGAAGACACCTCTGATGTACGGAAGGCAGATCAATGTGCTTTGATGTTGGTCTTCAGATGTCTTCGTTGTCTGGAGTTGTTTCAATACTTCTCCTAGGAGTTTCTTGGGGTATCCATTCCGGTGAAGGTCCTCTCTGATGTGGTTTAATTCGACATCTACTGACTCCTCGCCGATGCATATGTGCATCGCTCTCTCTACCAATGTTCTCACGATCCTTCTCTTTGTCGAACGCGGATGGTTGGAGCTGTGGAGATACTGCCCTGTATGTGTCTTCTTTCTGTAGACAGAGGTGCGGATTTCATTGCCTATTCTCCCAATGTTCACATCGAGGAAGGGTAAGGCACTGTTGGTTTCCATTTCAATCGTGAATTTGATCGAATCCCTGATGCTGTTAATTCTTGAGAAGAAGTCCTGGAAATGTTTATCTCCGTGATTCCATATAATGGAAGTGTCATCCACGTACTGCAACCAGAGCTTTGGTTTGTACTCTGCCCACCGTATAGCCAATTCCTCGAACCATTCCATGTATATGTTGGCGATAATTGGAAAAGAGAAGATCCCATTGAGAGGACTGACCTCCATATCCAAGCAATATTGGAATTACTGCAGTGCTGCCTACAGAACTCATATTTCCAGGAGATGGGCCGTTTCTTCTCTCAAGTCGACGGACTCCCGATGGGATCTTCCCTTTCTCCAATTATCGTCATCATATACATGTAATGGTTCGAAGAATTGGCTATACGGGAGGCAGAATACAAACCAAAGCTTTGGTTGAGGTACGTGGATGACACTTGCATCATATGGAATCACGGAGATAAACATCTCCAGGATTTCTTCTCAAGAATTAATAAAATCAGGTATTTTATAAAAAAAATTAAAACCAACAGTGAACGTTGAGAGAATAGGCAATGAAATCCGTATCTCTGTCTACATAAGGGACAGTATCTCAACTACAGCTCCAACCATCCGAGTTCGACAAAGAGAGGGATCGTGAGAACATTGGTAGAGAGAGCGATACACATACGCAACGAAGAGGAGCCACTAGATGCCGAATTAAACCACATCAGAGAGGACCTTCACCAGAATGGATACTCCAAGAAACTCCTAGGAGAAGTATTGAAACAACTCCAGAGAATGAAGACATCTGAAGAGCAACAACGAAGCACAGTGATATGCCTTCCGTACATCAGAGGTGTCTCCGAGAAGATCAGAAGGATCGGAAACAAGTTCAACATCAAGAGCTGCTTCCAATCCGGCAGTATTTTGCGGAGTTTCCTCGTCAAGACCAAACCTGACAACAAAAATGAAATCAGTAAGTATTGCATTAATGAAGTTCCATGTGAATGCGGAGATTCCTACATTGAAGAGACTAAGAGGCCGTTATCGGTAAGATTGGATGAGCACAAGAAATGGACTCAACATGGAGAAACGTCAAATTCGAGAATTGCTGACCACGCCTGTACTGAGCACCATCGAATTCTAGGGGATGACGCAAGTGTTCTACATGAAGAAAAGCAATAACGCCTTCGGTCAACCAAGCGTTGAGATCAAGAACCACTAATTGCTCTTTCTGGCGGACTGCAGCAGCGCGAAACTTCACACACCACCACACCGCGCGAAATTACGCGAATCTCTGCAAATGGCGGAATCACACGCACCACCGACCGACATATAAATTGGTAAGTGGCACCTAAACTTGTCAGTATTCACCTGAAGACGATAGCAGATACAAGCATTCGAAACGTCGTGAAAACCTTTTAATTACATTAAGACGATGGACGTCCAAAACGAGATAGCCCACCGTGTTTATAACAAATATCACACATTTTCTACTCACTCTGGTACGGCTTTTGGCGATCCTCTGTCGTTGAATATATTGGATGGTACAATAATCAAATTAGTGTATACAGCCACCATGACGAAAGCTAATAGTAGTTTTATCAGATAGTACAACTTGAGGGCGGTCGCTAGAGCAATCAGACATAACACCCATGTGAAAACGATATATTCGGGCCGTTTACAATCTCTAATTATCGGTTCAGGGGCCTCGGTGGTGGTAGTGCCAGTATAATCACTATTATCGCCAGTAGTGGAATTAACTCCTCTTTTTTTCCGCTTTGAAATCCCGCGATTGATTGCTTTCAGTACACGAGCTCGCGAAATCAAGCCTCTGGTGAGATTCGACAGCTTCTGGTTCAGACTTTCGACTATCGTAGAAGTCTTGTTAGCCAGTTTCGTGATATTCTCCGCATCTTCAATGATACCGCTGATATCGATATTTCCCAGCATATTTTTTATGCAATTCCCCCTGCAACCTGTTCCGTTGTCGATGTGGATGGTAAAGTTGTTGTTGAAGGTTGCTTGTAGCTTCAAGTTGAGGATGAGAGAGAAGTTCCCTTGTGGATCATTGTTATCTTCGCGAGAACTAGTTAAATTTCGCGAAATTTTTTTCTCTTCAAACTCTTCTCTCTCGAGATTGATCAGAGCCAGAGAACTCGTCAGCGACATGAGAATGATGACACCGCAGATGAAGGCTGTTCTTCTTTTCCTTTTGTGCACTAAAGTGGAAGAGGTTCGTCTTAAAAATTCTGGAAGCTGTTCGAACTCTTCCGCCATTACCAGGACCGAAGTTGAAATCAAGATGATGGTTGTGATGACTATGCAAGCTATGACAAATATCTGACTAGAAAGGAAAACATTGTTAGAGTATTTGACGGCATTTGGAATGTTCACTTACAGGGGCGTGATAATCGCTTGGCATATTACGATGAATAGCCAAATGATGAAGCAGCACATCATATTTGATTTGAACATGTCCTCTCTAAGTTGGCTGAACTAAAAAAAAAATTAAAACGTATTCAATATGATATATACAGAATCCGGTAGAGAGGAGGCAATTGAATGATTTGCGGTATACATAGAAAATAATAGAAGCCCTAAAATAGACCCTTGGGGTTCTCCTGACTTTAGTGTCAAATAAGTGAAATGATCATTATTTATGAAGACTGGCTAGAAGCTGTGGAGTCACAAATTCAAAAATTGCACACGTAACCCCTTCACCACACTTACTTACTTCACACCTAAATGTGCATTTCGATAACTGAGTTATCATCATCAGTAGGTTAACTACACTAAATAAATTGTAACATTGTCCCACAATATATACCTAGTGTTTCTAATTGAATTATTTTCCACTATTCTCTGTCCTTTTTTCACTGGCAGCACGACTTCGTGGTCTCAGGTATAAAATAAACATAAACCATAGGCGTTACATTTCTTACCAAAATGTAAGACAGAAATTCAATGATACTTATTACGAACTTTCATACTGTTAACACGGATTCACTTAGGATCAGGTTATGAGAATATGGTTGAATACCTACAAAATGAATATATAATAATACTAATACCTATTCCCTCACCACTTGTGAGTGAAAAAACAATTTACAGGTTTTTAAACGAGTAGAGGAGAAGTGGAGACATTAGTGCACCAAAACAAAATTCAGGAAGGAAGTTACTATCAATCGATGACTTTGATAGGACCTCCATCCGAAGGAAAGTTTTTATATAAATAAAGAGATACCAACAATAGACAAAGTTCTACAGTCAATTCAGGAAGACGACGATTTACCACAAGCATGCAGAACCAAATTATGGAAACTTTTACGCGAGATAGGCTTTTCCTGGGAAAAGCGGAATAGAAAGTCCATCCCTATAGATAAAGACGAAATTGTGCATTGGAGAAGAAATTATTTAAGGACGATCAGGAAGTATCGATCTGAAGGAAGGACAATTTATTATTTGGACGGATCATGGCTTAACGAAGGACAAACTGTGCAGAAAACATGGGTCGACACTAACATTAAAACTTCCCTACAAGGAGTCATGGAAGGATATTGCACTGCGTTACCTTAACCGATCGGAAAAGGGCGTAGGGTAATTATCACCCATATTGGAAATTAGCATGGTTTTGTCGATGGTGGTTTGCTGCAATTCGTTTCGAAGTCAACAAAAGATTACCACGAGGAGCTACCATTTCATGCTCAAGAAAGCGTTGCCATTAACAAAATGGAAAAAAAAGATTGGTTACAGCAGAAAGATCTCCCACATGATGATAGCATGGTAAAAAATGAATTCTTATCCATTGCGAGGAAACACAAAGCAAACTACAAACAGTACATACGTGACGTAATGGCTAAGAAAAAAGGATGGTTACCTCCATACCATTGTGAGCTCAATCATATCGAGCTCATATGGGCTCAAGTGAAAGGAGACGTTGCTAGGAACAACACTACTTTTAAATTGGATGTTGTACGTCAGCTCCTTCTTGCATCGTTCTCCAAAGTGACAAGCGACAATTGGAAAAATGCTGTGAATCATGCATTTACAGAAGAACAGAAGATGTTGGATCTTGATAATTTAATTGACCAAACTGTGGAATCTCTAGTAATTTCAATAGGACCCGAAGATTCATCTGATTCTGATACTGATGATGACTGTGAAATGGACATTTAGGTAAGTAACTACGTACATTTATTACCATCACTATTTGCAACTGAAACATTTTAGGTGAGCTGCCGAAGTTTGACAACTGTAACTTTGATACATCCAAAAATCGATGAATTGTCAATTATTACTCTAAATTTGATATTGTTATAAACATGTATTGTTTCTTGGAAAGTTTTATAAATAAATAAATAAATGAATGAATATTAAAACATGGTTTACCGAACGCACGTCACTGATCAGTACTTTTACCATCGATGCTTAATAATTTCATCGTTCTATTGTTATTAGAGATAAAACAGAGTGGACTGGAAAAGTACATTCGAAAATACATGAAGTCCTATCAAAACGTGTTTGTTACCATGAACTTTATTTGAGTCGACGGTAAACAACTTTTCGTAGATTTGCATTTATAATGAGGGAGTTTAGCTGCCAGTGGAAAAAGGACAGAGTATAATTACGGTTTCTCAAATCGATAATGGGATCTTGGTGATTCTATCCCCATTAAGTACATTTTTATTCTGGTTTTTGTGGATAACTATACTCTCCAGGTCTAATTTTCCAGTGTCGTTGACCGATTTGATGATTTTAAAGTATGAATATTAATTTTGTGGCCAGATTCGATCGTATGCTCCGCTACACTTGACTTATTCTCTCTTCGGTAGGTAGCATGGGCCAAATGTTCGTGGAACCTTTTGGAAATTAAACGTTTTGTCTGGCCGTAATAGACTTTGTCACAATTTTAACAACTAATTCCATGAATTACCGATAAAAATTGGTAATCTCCGACCCAAAAAAACCCACATACCAATTTTGAATGGAATCGGCCCATAATTACAAAACTCGTCGCCATCTTGGAGCCGCCATCTTGAATTTGACAACCAATTTTTATTGAAATCGGGCTATAATTTATGAATTTTGACAAAAAATTCGTGATCTATTTCCCTGAAAACCCCCACATACCAATTTTGAATAGAATCGAATTATAATCACAAAACTCGTCCGCCATATTGGAGCCGCCATTTTGTTTTTTTCATAATGTATTGTCACCGGAATCATGAACAACTGCTAAATTTCACGTTAATCGGACAACTAGAAGTGGGTTAAATTTAACTTGTAAGATTTGATTACACACATCGGGACAGGTGAAACTAAATAAAAGCTTGTAATCGTAAAGAAAAATCACTGTTGCCGAATTCATTTTATAGAAACTCTCGAAAAAAAATCACCTTGTGTTCCATCTCTTTATCGATGAACCTCAGCGTCCAAGGGTTAACATTGGCGTTTCTCATCCTCTTGTTGCTCTCAATCTCGATGCTGTGATCGATAATATCATCCACTTGTTCCATAGTCGAAACATGAGTCGACCCTCTTTTTTTGTATCGTTGATCAGTCGTTTCGCATTTTTGTTTGTACGACATCGTTTCGTCTTCTTCCATCTCATTTGACAGGCTCCTGTGAAGCTGCAAAAAAAGTTGTCCAAGTTCCAATCATTCGTTCAATTTCATGTTTTTTTTTCAAATCTAACCTATTTAATGAGGAAGTATTGTGATGATAAAAATATTCCAAAATGAATTTGTGCTTCAAAATACAAAACGTCTTATCATCTATAAAGATCCCTGCGCAAAAAAATAAATTTAAAATGATAAATAAATCATTATATTCACATTTTCAAATGGAATTTCCGGTATCCAGTCTGTAGTATTTTCGTCTTCGATGCCACTGTTTTGTATTCCACTATCACTCCTCTCGCTAGATGACGCTGGAGGCGGTGAGATCGGGGTAGACGGTGTCTTGGGAGTGCTCAGACCACTTCTCAAGATGTCTTCCTCGGGCCATAATTTGTTGGAGAATATGCTGAAAAAATCAAGTTTAGAACGTCAGTCCTATCTTACCGGTAGATTTTTCAGCTTAATTAATAGAGACAGAAGATCAAGAATTCGTACTCAGCGTAGCTCATCAGTATGACAAAGCAATTATTTCCGGTAATAAATTGTAGCATTTCAGACGTATTTTTAAATTCCAGAAAAAAACCATTTCCGAGCAGGATCGAACCCGCGACCTCTAGATCCCTAGCCACATGCATCAATAGAAACTTGCCAAATTAACCTTAAACCAAAGGGGATAATAAATTTGGATGGGATAAACAATAGAAAATTTAAATTAAACTTCTGAGAATATACTAATCTGAATAAAAAAAAAAATTGGTAGGTTTAAAAAAAAACAATTATAAAAAAAAACTAAAAGTAATTCTGAAGACGCCTCATAAATTCCCATCTGATGAGGTTTACAATAAAGCCCAGGTTTTTGACATAAAACAATTGTTTTACCGCTCCATCGTGGTTCACCAATTCAAAAACCAAACGGAACTTCAATACTTCACCCATAACCATAATACGAGGAGATATAATACCTCATACAACAAGACTTCATCCTCATCAAAAACAGTTGGCCAACGCAGTTTTGCCTATCTAGCACCTAGAATTCTACCAAAAATCCTAACAAAAATTCAAAATATCCAGCAATTCAAAAAAAACTCAATGGATTCATCTCAAAATATCTAAGAACTGAACTCATCAAGATGATAGATTTGCAGCTTTGAAAATTGTTTTTTATTTTTATCCTAGTTATAACCTAGTTTTATTTGTACATTTTAATCAACTTTCATCTATACATCTTATCAACATATTTTATTCATATTTTTTATCTAAACACATTTTGCATATATATTTAACCTATACATTTTATTTATACTTTTTATCATTAGACAACTCACCTATATATTTTATTTTTATATTTCATTTCTATCTTTTATTTTTATACATTCTAACAATGAATTCCATATGAACAACTCATCTATATGTTCCATTCGTACAATTTTATCAATGAAAATGATCTTGAAAAGGGAAACATTCTCAATTGAATATTGATAGAAAGATTTAGGGCCTTTTCAGTAGTTGTTTTCTGTTAGACATTCACAAAAAATAATTTCATTTTAATCGTGGATTTTTCAATTCACAGAAAAATCTTTCTATCAATATTCAATTGAGAATGTTTCCCTTTTCAACATGAATACCCCACAAGAGGTTATCTTGACGATGGAAGATAGTGACTGAAGTTTATCTTTCAGTCGCAGATGATTCCACATCTGATTTTATGAACATCCTGTTTATATTTTCAACAAATCAATCGAAAATGATCTATTTACTTTTCTGTACATCTCCATATTTTGTGTGTTGAACATTTAGACCGGACAGGTCTCGATATAATTATAATTATATTTGAAGAATAAACATAAACAAAAACTCATATTATAGGAAAAATAAATAAAGCATTATGTCTCACGCACAGGCTTGATGCCATAGTAAGTTTTGCGTTTCATTGAACGTAAATAATTTGAAAAAAAAAAAAGATTTTTATAATATTGTACCTTAGCATAATAAGCATTTTATCATGTATTCAATAAACTATTTATTATTATTATTTGGTGGTTAACATGGACCTCTGCAAAACCCACCCTCAAAATAGCAAATTTTGACTTGGTTTCATCATTCATGGAAATTATTATCATGAAATCTAATCAAGAATACATTTTTGGAATCGCCATAGAATTTCCTACATTTTGATTATAGTTTGAGGTCTATACGAATATATTCCATATTCGTCGATTTTTAGGGGTAAGTGCCTTGTGCAATTTGTCCCGAAAAAATTGATCTCCTGACTTTCTCCTTGATACCTACTAAATCGGCCATTCTGAATCGACTGCCGTACGCAAAATTTCTCTATCATTAGGCGTTCTCGAACTACAGCCTACTTTTTACTTCAGAGTACTGAAAACTCCTGAAAAATTCAAAATATCCAAAATTTGACTCCATTTTCCCATTTTTCTTTCTTCTCTTTCTATACGCCCTAAAAAGTCTTTCAGTAAAATCTTTGTTAAGTTCGCAGTGGTGGTTTACCCGGACCTCTGCAAAACCCACCCTCAAAATAGTAAATTTTGACTTGTTTTCATCATTGCATGGAAATTATCATCATGAAATCTAATGAAGAATACATTTTTGGAATCACCATAGAATTTCCTACATTTTGGATATAGTTTGAAGTCGATACGAATATTTTCCATATTCGTCGATTTTTAGGGGTATATGTGCCTTACGCGATTTTTTCCGAAAAAATTAATCTCTTGACTTTCTCCTGGGAATCCTTGGTACCTACTAAATCGGCCATTCTGAATCGACTGCCGTACGCAAAATTTCTCTATCTTTAGGCGTTCTCGAACTACAACCTACTTTTTACTTCAAGTACTGAAAACTCCTGAAAAATTCAAAATATCCAAAATTAAGTTCGCAGTGGTGGTTTACCCGGACCTCTGCAAAACCCACCCTCAAAATAGTAAATTTTGACTTGTTTTCATCATTGCATGGAAATTATCATCATGAAATCTAATGAAGAATACATTTTTGGAATCACCATAGAATTTCCTACATTTTGGATATAGTTTGAAGTCGATACTTTTGGGTATGTGCCTTGCGCGATTTTTCCCGAAAAAATTAATCCCCTGATTTTCCTGGAAATCCTTGGTACCTACTAAATCGGCCATTCTGAATCGACTGCCGTACGCAAAATTCTCTATCTTCAGGCGTTCTCGAACTACAGCCTAATTTTTTACTTCAGAGTACTGAAAACTCCTGAAAAATTCAAAATATCCAAAATTCGACTCTATTTTCCCATTTTTCTTTCTTCTCTTTCTATACGCCCTAAAAAGTCTCTGAGTAAAATCTTTGTCAAGTTCGCAGTGGTGGTTTACCCGGACCTCTGCAAAACCCACCCTCAAAATAGTAAATTTTGACTTGTTTTCATCATTGCATGGAAATTATCATCATGAAATCTAATGAAGAATACATTTTTGGAATCACCATAGAATTTCCTACATTTTGGATATAGTTTGAAGTCGATACGAATATTTTCCATATTCGTCGATTTTTAGGGGTATGTGCCTTGCGCGATTTTTCCCGAAAAAATTAATCCCCTGACTTTCTCCTGGAAATCCTTGGTACCTACTAAATCGGCCATTCTGAATCGACTGCCGTACGCAAAATTCTCTATCTTCAGGCGTTCTCGAACTACAGCCTACTTTTTACTCAGAGTACTGAAAACTCCTGAAAAATTCAAACTATCCAAAATTCCACTCTATTTTCCTATTTTCCTTCCCTCTTTCTCTATACGCCCTGAGAAGACTCTCAGTAAAATCTTTGATAAGTTCGCAGTGGTGGTTTACCCGGACCTCTGCAAAATGCACCCTCAAAATAGTAAATTTTGACTTGGTTTCATCATTGCATGGAAATTATCATCATGAAATCTAATGAAGAATACGTTTTTGGAATCACCATAGATTTTCCTACATTTTTGTTATAGTTTGAAGTCGATACGAATATTTTCCATATTCGTCGATTTTTAGGGGTATATGTGCCTTGCACGAAAGTTAATCCCTTGACTTTCTCCTGGAAACCCCCTGTACCTACTAAATCGGCCATTCTGAATCGAATGTCGTGCGCAATGTTTTTTTTTCCGAGATTTGAAAAATCGTCTAAAATGCCACAATTTTCCATTACTTAAATAAATTTAATGGTCTATCTATTCTCAATAACTTCCTAATCATCCCTAATGTTACTATAAAAATGTCGAGAGAAATACTGGTGACATATTAAAATATCTTGTCGCTAGTGCCATATTCTCACAGCCTCCTTTGCTCTAGCTGTCGCATCGGCCACAGCAGACCGCCCCTACAATATAATGGTTTACAATGCATGCAAGTTGCTGGAAAACAAATGCGCTATGAACCATAACGTGTCAGGTCCACTATGCAATATGATATTAACTACTTATGATTGAATTTACGATCTTCAATGGACATATTTTCATGTCTAGGAAAAAATATTATTACATCTACCAAAAAAAAGTTGTTACAAATGATGATAATAATACTTCGGCCTGGAAAAACTTCGAAAGTCATGGAATTCACGTTTTCAATTCAGATGGCCATTGGTGGTATTCTGTACGAGCAAAACAGGAAAAATAAATTATCAAAGTAGCGAACGAGAGGAACATACCAATATTTTCTTACCTCGGTCTAGATGCTAAACGTCGTCTTGCTCGTAACGGTTCGACATGTTTGATCAAATAAGTGGTGACGTCGTGTTCTCTCAAATAGGCATCTCTTTCTTGGCCGTCTCCTGGTTCCACTTCGTAAGCGCCGTTCAGACATTGATAGGTGGCTTCGGATATGTGTACTTGCCTGATTGAAGGAATGGTCTATGAGTCGAATTACTTTCAACAGATGCAATAAAATAATTAATAAGAACCTTTTTAAAGACAAGCTTCCATCAAATGCCCCAAAAAGTCTTTAAAAAGATTTTCTATTTATTATATTATTTATGGCTTTTTAGTTAGTACGCCTTAATCTACACATTTTTGTTAAAGCGTCGTAATAATGAGGCCTTTTCCCTATAAGTATTGAACTATCTAGTTCTTCGATGAGACCATCGGGAAGAGTGAATCAAACGACATACACTCAATCAAAGATGAATCAGGTAACATAACCACTGATCCCAAAAAAATTGTAGAACGGTTCAATGACAACTACATCAATATGGGCAAAAACCTAGTAGCTAAAATTGCTAGAAATCCAAACTACGTTTCGTATGAAAATATCTTCAATAACTCAATATTTTTAAGTCCAACATCTCCAAGTGAAATCATCAATATCATTGGAGAGCTAAAAAATAAAAAGCTCCTGGCAGGGACAACCTGAAATCAGAAACCCTTAAGCAAATTGCAGGTCCCATATCCAACCCCCTGACATATATATTCAACAAATCCATTGAAACAGGAATATATCCATCAAAATTCAAAAACTCTGTAGTTAGTCCCATTTACAAAAACGGTAACAAACTACAGGCCCATTTCGTTAATCACGAACCTTAGTAAAATATTCGAAAAAATCTTAAAAGCAAGACTAGTAAGCTATCTTAATAGAAATAACCTTCTTTCTTCTATGCAATTTGGTTTCAAGGAAGGTAAATCTACTCAGGACGCCATACTTGAACTAACATCAGAAATCTACGAATCCCTGGATCAAAGTAAGCCATGCATGACAGTGTTCTTAGACCTCGCAAAAGCCTTTGACACCGTAAGTCACCCAATATTACTATCTACCTTAGAAAATATAGGAATAAGAAATGATTGCCTCAAGCTTTTCAGAACATATCTTGAAGAGCGAAAACAATGTGTAAAGATCAATGATGAAATGAGTAGTTACAAGACCATAGAGTATGGTGTTCCACAGGGAACAGTTTTAGGACTGATCCTGTTCTTGATTTATATCAATGGATTATTTTCCTTGCCAACAAAGGGCAAAATAATCAGCTTCGCAGATGATACTGCAATATTTTATAAGGGTGATGATTGGGATGAAGTCAGGAGAAATGCCGAGTCGGATCTTAATATTATCAGAGACTGGTTTGATAGCAAACTCCTATCCATTAATTTTAAGAAATCCTTCTTCCTTCCCTTCGCCAACAGAAAACCATCCTTACCACGTTTTTCTCAAATTACTATTGGAAATAACATAAATCTGGATTCTGTAACAAAAATAAAATATCTTGGGATCATCCTAGACAGTCATCTCAAATGGGACTTACATATAGATTATATTTTACGGAAATTGCGCTTTGTGTTGTACAAGTATCGGCAACTCAAAAATATCCTAGATCTACAACAAAAAAAAATTATCTATCACAGCCTAGTGGAGAGTCACATTACGTATGGTATCGTAGGATGGGGAGGGGTAGCGAAAACGTACATTCATCCCCTCGAAATCATTCAAAAGCGATTCCTAAAACTCATGCTAAATAAAGAATGGAGATATCCAAGCGACCTTCTTTACAAAGAATCGCAAATCCTTGATGTTAGACAATTGTTCTACAAAAATGTAAATATTCATCAACACCTGAATGAAAACAAGCTGAACGTACTAACCCATGACTATAATACTAGGCAAAAAAATCAATTTCTCCACCCAATTGTATCCAAGACAATAGGGCAAAAGAGTTTCAACTATCTAGGCCCAAAACTTTTCAATACTCTACCTCCCACTATTCAAACTGAAAAATCTACCAGGTCATTCAAAAAGAAAGTGATTGATCATATAAAATATGTCTCACGAGCGAACATACATGAATTGTTTGACTGAAATAAAATTCGAATAGTTTTCCCAATGTATATGTTATCTAATGTAGTAATAGCTGTAATATTATAATGTACTTTTTTTGTTCTTGTTTATTCTGAACAGTATGGTACAACGATATTTTAATATGTATATGTATATTTTTAACTTAAACAGTTGTACTATTTTAACCTCTAATTCTTATTTGTTTATTTTGAACAGTATGGTATAACGATATTTTAATATGTATATGTATATTTTTTAACTCAAATAGTTGTACTATTTTAACCTCTTATTCTGTATTTGTTTATTTTGAACAGTATGGTATAACGATATTTCAATATGTATATGTATATTTTTAACTTAAATAGTTGTACTATTTTAACATCTTATTCTGAAGATCTTGACCTCGTGTATTGACATCAAAGTCTACGAGAGTCTCTATCTACTTTGCAATCTATATGTTATATAATATAGAAATAGTTTTTAAAATTAGTTTAAGTATGTATTATACCCATTATCCTCACAAACAGGTGTAAACCTCTGTGAGATCTTTCTGTTGTTGTTTATTTTGAACATATATTCGATGTACTTACTTGATACTTATATTATTATTTTTTTTGCAAAATAAACTTCTATTCTATTCTATTCTATTCTATTCTATTCTATCTAAAGATTAACTCGTCCGCCAATTTATGAATTTTGACAGAAAATCAATATTTTTGACTAAATTCATAATTTCTGATCTCAAAAACCCCAACAAACCAATTTTGAATAGAATCGGACCATAATCACAGAGATCGTCCATCTGGAGCTGCCGTCACGATCTTCGACCCCGGAAACCCCCACATTCCAATTTTGAATCGAATCGGATAATAATCACAATTCTATAACAATTCTCTAATTATTCATTTATAATTCATTGTCACCATGAACACCTGCCAAATTTCACGTTAATTGGACAACTAGTGGTCAGTAGCAAGATTGGTCCCAAACATACTAACAAACTAACAATTGAAGTTAAAAATAAAAAGAAGTTAGTATTCAGTTATGTAAAGAATTCAGGAAAGGAATGTGATGTGAAGTTACTCAAACATTTAATGGTCGCAATCAAATGCAAGGTCATAATATTTTGGGCCAGCTGCACGTTTTACATAAAAAATATTTCGTTGTTAATATTTTCCCATTCAAAAGTTTGACTTTTTCATTTCAGATGGGTAAGACTAGAGTGCCAATACAAATGACATGGGCTATATTTCATCAAACATTGCAATCATTCATTTTCGATAAACACTCGTTTTGTAACATCATGCAGAATGTTGATAATATTCCTAGTGAAACTGGAGATGACTTTCTACTGTTCATTCTGATCTTCGGCGTTTTCCCATAATTGTTTCTCTGTCTTTGTAGGATATATAATTAGTTGTATTTTTTATGGGAAATAAAGACCTCTTATTATTATTATTATTAACCATGATCCAAATGCAATTACAGGCACATCGAATTCATTTCATTAAAAGGCAATACTTCCATCATTTAAAGTTATAAAACAAAAAATTCAACACCTCGCATTTGGGATATTTTTATGGATTCTCCTATTATATGAAAGAAGCGAAACATCTCTCTTATATGGGAGTAACTTTTTCAATCTTCCGCATATTCTGATAGTTTCAGAAAGTTTCAAAGTTTCAGTGAGAGTGTTTTGGAAGAAGTGAATCTTATGAATAAATTCTACAACTCTTAAGGAAAGTATGTCACCATGGCGACTGGGGGTAAGAGGAAAAAGAATATTTTTTGTGGAGGAATGAATACTCATTATTGACACTTTTTGGGGATTATAACGTTCCATAATCAAGTCCTGAAGGAAAAACAGTAAAGTTTCGAAACGTCGACAATTTAAAATTTGGTTTTCTTCTCCATCATTTCGACCGAATTACCGTTTTTTGTAAGTAATCAAATTGGGCCACAAAAAATACTAATACTAATAAATCAAATACGATTGAATGAGATGCTTCGCTTCTAGCAGTACACTTAGAAAACTTATCAATTTCGTAACAAACTAGTATTTACCCTGGTTGACCTCCAGATTCCATATGATTTGCCAGTCGAACATCAGATGACCATATGTCGAACTGCCATTTTCTCAAACCCAGTACTCCACATAGTACCGAACCAGAATGAATCCCAATTCTCATATCCAAATCTTCCACCTGAAAAAAAAAACAGTTATGGATTCATCTTTCTCCATTCTTGAGTCAATCCAGTTCTCAAAATCCCCGATATATTTATGGCAACTTACAAGACAAAATTCACACTAACCATTTTTCCATGACTGTGAATAATATGTATTTATGATACAAGTGTTAAAAGTAGCATTTCATTTCGTGAGTGGGAAATAACCCCACGAACAAAATAGAAACACTTTTTACAAATTTATCATTCAATATTTTTTGTACAACTGTAACTGATAGTAAAAAGAAAGAAAAAAATACATTTTTAATCAACATTCCTGCAGGATTCGAACCCACGATCTCTGGACTATGAGGTAGACGCTCCAGCTACTTGAGTTTATAAAGCACATCGCAATAAATTCCGGCATCCTGTATTTCCAGTAATATTTACTAGAAATTGAAACATAAACACAAAAAAAGGTTTCTGGAAGATTTCTCAATCAATATTATTCTAATAATCGTGAAGGTATGGCAAGTGAAAATTGTTTATTAGTGACCACAAATTCATAATAGTGCCTACCTTCTTTGTGATCGTACCTATATAAATATAATGGAAGTTGAATTTGAAATTGATGAATTAGATGGCTCTCTTCTATCAGAAATTCAAGAAGCTGCAAACAGAGCAACTTCGAATTGGTTGCCAGAAAAATCTCGGCAACAATATGAAATTGCCTCTAATGGATTCATCAAATGGAGTCCATCGAAGAAAGTTGAGGGCAAGTTCACTGAAAGCGTAATTTTAGTTTATTTCGAAATAAAATCGAAGTTATGGAAGTCATCAACGTTGTGGTCTGAATCCTTTATGACAACAGCTGGATAAAAAATCAAGAAAAATGTGGGTATAAGCAGTTGTTACCATAAATTGATAGCATTTTTAAAACGGAAGAGTGTCGGACACCGTCCGAAAAAATCGAAAACTCCAAATATCTTATGATAAAAGTGGCAACCATAATAATTAGTGTATTAGGATTGTTATCCATCCGATTTCCAATTCGAAACCATCAATGAATTCGTCGTACGGAATGTGTATCTAAAAGATGTTGTCATTTGAAAAAAAATTTTTTCACATTTTTTTTTGAAATATCAAACCCTATAGTACCTACTTAACTAGGCGAAAAAAAACTGTCATATAAAATCTTTTACTCAACATTCATGTCCTTCTGATTGGTTGAAAAGTGTCCAACGAACTCTAGATGCAAAAATAAAAATGCTTCTAAGCAGTCAAATGAACCAATTTTTCGTTTCAAAACTATATGATCGTACCCAGAATCGTCCTTAGAATCAAAAAATGAAAAATATACAGGGTGCTCCATTTGAAATTTTTAAGTTGGGGTCTTTTCCAGTGATGGGAGAGTATGAAATATTGTAAATTTTTTCAATTCTTGAATACAACACCCCTGCCAAGTTAGGATCTTATGCCCTCGAAACTCTGGAAACCATGGCTTGTCTAAAGAATAAATTGACACCCAGTATAGTATTGGAAATAGAATTAGGAATTACCAAAATACAATACAAGAATTATGGTAGAATGCAAATACAAGGATAAGAAAGTGCATGAATACATTAAAAATACTGCAAGATACAATAACAAAGTAATTAACAGGAGTACAACATTTTCTTACAAACACTGAATCTTTTCAGTGGAACAAATGATCAGTTTTGTGATTTTCTTCTTGAGGAGGTTGTTGTGAACACATTGAAAATATTATGAACATACGAAAAATATGAAGAGTAATCTGAAGGATACTGAGAGGGTGGTTTTATACTTTTTTTCGGCTTATTGAGGTTGTCAGGTAATATTTAAGGAGTAAAGATATTAAGTTATAGGCATTTAATAAACTTGAGCTATTGACAAATGTTTTTTTATTTTTTCCTCATATTTTATGAAAGAAACTTGACATTGGAAGTTATCTAAAAGCAAGCTTTGAAACTGCGGACTATAGTAAAGTATGGATTTTTGCGTAACGGGTTTTTTGTTGTTCTTTCCCATAGTTTGAGTACCTCCATATCAAAATGTGTGAAGAGGTCTAATATTCAGTATTTTTGGTTTCGTTATATAAGTATTTTTTTTAACTAGAGGGTGTACTTTAACTCGTTGCACAGTTCATATCAAATAACAGTGGTGAAAATATTCCAAAAAAAATATTTTTTTTGTGAAATTCGTCAACATTTTGGAAACCGCGAAACAGCAAAAATTTTGGTAGACAACACATTTTTCTTTTCTGGTTTATTGAGGAAACAATGCAAAGGAAAATAATTTTATTTTATTATGAATTATCAACTGTTAGCAGTTGTGCAAGAGGTAAAATTACACCATGTACATACGATTAATGCTTCATCGAACCGTTGGACAAGCAACATGCTGGATATTAGACCCAGTTCCTTTGTTTATTATTAATTGCCCCAGAAAATAAATATTTGCGGAAGATAGTACAGTGAGATAACCTCCGCTGCGATAAGTAATTTGAATACAGTAAATGTGTGATATAAGCATAATCAAACTGGTAATGATAATGTGTTCCGAAGTGTCTACATATCTGAGGTAAGCGATCAGTATTCACAGAACAATATACAGTGCTTCTCAAAAGTCCCCTCCCCCCTATTATTTTTGGAACGATTATACATAAACAAGTGAAATTTGGAAACTGAATATTAAAGGTTGTAAACTTCCCTACTAGTGATGATAGATGACGAAATCGTCAAAGATGACGTCACAAGGCCATTGTGACCAATAATTTTAAATGGAACCCTACGGCAAGCGACACCTCTTTTGAAAGGTATCGAAAAAACCTATTCAATGATACTGATTTTGTTTGTGTTTATGGCAGTTTTAATGGCTCATTAGTAAACATTAAAATTTAAATTCCATTCAGTATGATATTAATTACAGATTTAAGAATCAGTATCCACTTAAAGAAATTGCTCGAAGTTACCTCCATTTACTTTCTGACAGTGAAATATCCTATTTTTAAACTCTTCCCTTACTTTTGCAAATGTGTCTGCGGAAACAGCTTCACATTCTGCAACAATACGTTCTTTTAAAATGTCAATATTGTCGAGTTCAGTGGCGTAAACCTTCGATTTAAGGTACCCCCACAAAAAAAAATCCAAAGGTGTGAGGTCCGGTGATCGAGCTACCACGATACTCCTCATCCAAATACCGTCTCACTGCACCGTAATAGTGTGGAGGAGCACCATCCTGTTGGAACGTTATTTCCAAATTGCCGAATTCATCTGGATTATCTTCCAAAATTTCAAGGATTAACGGTTATATTGCGTTTTGCAACAGCTCCAGATAAACCGCACCAGTTGAATTAGTCATTGAAAAAAGAGGCCCAACGATGTGGTTTCCCAAGATACCTGCCCAAACATTCACCTTCTGGGGAAATTGGGTATGTGTTTCACGAAACAGGTGAGGATTTGCGTCCCAACCACATTCTGTGTATTTACATTTCCATTTAGATAGAAAGTACTTTCGTCACTAAAACAAATTGTTTTGACATAGTCTGGCTTTGGTTAATTTTAGTTTCCATATTTTCACAAAATTCTAGTCTTCGGTCTGGGTCGTCGTCTGGAGTTGATGAACCATTTTTTATTTTATGGATGAAATTTGTTTTTTTCCAACACCCTGTGTACTGTACTTCGACTGAGTTCACAGGTAGATGCAAAGTGAGTTGTTGAAGAAGTAGGATTAACTATTACGTCTGCCAGTATATCAATTTTTTTCTCATCAGAAATTTGTGGTCTGCCAGATCGTTTCGCATCATTAATACTACCCGTTGTTCCAAACTTACGGGAAGCTCCCTTAAATAAGTCCTCGAAACGGGGCGATCGGGAAACCTCTCATTAAAAATGTGTTCTGCTGCATGAATATTTTGTACAGTTTCACCAAGAATTAGGATCGCTGCTACTGTATCACCTAAAGCACGTACCATTTCGGTTCTTGAAGCACTTAAACGTTCGGCTCACAACAGTTTAACAAATTATTAAAATGTACAAAAATATTAAAAGTACCAAAAGCTGCTAAAACAGTTAAACGTTCGATCAACAATACACAAATTATTAAATGTACAAAAACTTGGACAATTACAAAAACGTCGAATTAGGGAGACAAACATAAACGTCAGCTTATTTGACAACTATCCAGAGGCGGAGCTTGAATTTTGAATTTTAGTATTAACTGATTTAATTCATCACAGCTTCGCGTTTTTCAAAAGCGAGTTGCCAAAACTGCCATAAACACAAACACAATTAGTATCATTGAATAGGTTTTTTCGATACCTTTCAAAAGAGGTGTCGCTTGCCGTAGGGTTCCATTTGAAATTATTGGTCACAATGGCCTTGTGACGTCATCTTTGACGATTTCGTCATCTATCATCACTAGTAGGGAAGTTTACAACCTTTAATATTCAGTTTCCAAATTTCACTTGTTTATGTATAATCGTTCCAAAAATAAGAGGGGGGCAGGGGACTTTTGAGAAGCACTGTAGATATTAAAAGTCAGTGACTCCAGTGAGTGCCATGATCAAGAATAGACAGTCTTCTTTCTACTACTGCCTTATCCTCCATTTAAATGATCATGTAATCATAATACAGTGCTTTCGTAAAGTACTGAATAAATTCATTTTTAGCCAAACTATCCATTTTGAGGAATCTCCTGAATCAGGTCGATTTTTAATCTCAATTTTCACATTTATAAGGGAAATAAATATACAGGTGATCCACGTTTGACTAATTACGCCCGCGACAATTTTTTCAAAGGAACACCCTATACATTATTCAATTTTTGGAATTTCCATGGAAAGCGAATTTCAAAAATATATCACACATAGGGTTTGTATAAAGTACGTGCGTTAAATTCAGTGCTCTCGTAAAATAGTGGATAAATTCGTAAAAAAAATAAAGGAAAAATTTAATTAGTACATATAGAATGATACGTGTAGGAGAAATGACCTCATCGGTATTTTTTCAATGGCAACTCCATTTTTCATTACGGAATTTAATGGCGATGATAGCTTCAAACAGCGATCAAATTAAAAATTCATATTGTGCACCGTTTGCTACCTGACTATTTCCATTATTTGACAGTAGCCATAGCGACCAGAATTTAGTTTTTATTGCTGAATAGTTTTTGTGAGGTAATTTCTTTAAAGAATAACATATCTTATCGTTTTTTGATACATTATTGAGTAGTAACATTATCATTTCATGGAAAATAATCAAAGTAAATGAACGAGAAAGAATTGAAATTCTTTGGCATGATAGGATTTGCAATAAATGCAGTATTGATATTCACTTTGTATGGTATATACCTACTTGGAAATATTTAAAGTCAATTCAATTCAATAATTACAATAATCTAAAAAACATGCATAAAACATATTTTTACACATTCAAAATGAATTTTTTATCAAATTCTGACAGTAAACGAACAATATGAAAATATGTGAAAATGTATGTATATAAAGAAAACAATATTTTCAATATATTTTTTTATATTTCTTCAATATTTATTTATTCTTTATTATTCTGTTATTGTGTAATTTACTCCTAATCAGACATTTAAAGTTTTCAAAAAAATCAATCAACATTTCTTATTATGCAACAAACCTCGAAAATTTTGCATAGTAGACTCCACAAACCCTATTTCAGCAGAAGGCTCTTGAAAAACGACATACAATGATGCAATAAAATATAGGGAGTGTTGCTTTTGAATAAGTCGAGTTTATTTGTCATTTTCAAAAAATGGTAGTGGAGATGGAACATCGACTTCCAAAGATGTGCTAAAGCCTAAGGAAGCGACTGGAAAAAAGTTGGTTGACAAGTTATGAATTTTTCTGTGGGTCTATACACGACGCTATTTAGTGGAAAATCCAACAACGTGAAAAATTGGAGGGTTGCAGTTTGAAATAACAGAACTTAGTTGTGTATCTTATTTCGGGACATCCTGTATATAAATGGAAATATTTTTAAAATGCACCTCATTGTCAGACCTATCGTTAAAAAAAAGTCGATAGTTATGGAGCTAGCACGCACCCGTGGGTCACCCTGTATTTCTTTTGAAACACCCAGTAGATTCAAAGCTCGTGGCATTGATCCACATCTGGGGACTGGGTTATATATCTAAAATACAAAACTGTCAAAGTAATTATCTTCGAGAATCTGACTCAACTCAATTTTCAGACGTTCAGCACCATGAATATGCACAGTAGCAACCCTGATAACAACATAGATGATATTTCCCGAGAAGACATCTCCAAAGCTGTAGGGAAAAAACTGAACACAGAACATTTCGTCATACTCAGATATAAATCTCAACCGCTACCAGAAAAAGTCGGTTTGTTGGGAGACCATAGTACGACAGACGTCACCATCCTCAATGCTGAGGGAAGTGAAGAAACGATATCGTTCTTCCTGAAATATTACCCGAAAGACGAAGCGCCTGCGGTGTTCGCAGATGGATTGGGAGCTTTCAAGAAGGAAATTTTCGTGTATGGTCTTCTAGAGGAATATGTAGCACAAGGTGTCGAGCTCGCTTCGAGTATAGCCCCAAGCTGTTATCTTGCAGAGTACAACAAGCTCTTAGTATTAGACAATCTAGTCGATGGAGGTTTCGAAACCTTGGACAAGCACAACACCCTCGATTACGATACTATCTTGGTTGTATTGCAGTCTTTAGCGAAATTTCACGCCAGCAGTTTGATTTATGAAATTAAACTGGGCCACAACTTGCTGGAAGAGTATGGGGATGATCTAGAAGAATCTTTCTTCAATGATCGTGAGGGATTCATCAACGAGAAAGGAATCGAAGCATCTATAAAATGTATTGAGAAAGAAATCGAAATCTTTGATTTTCCCTCCGAGCTCTTGTCGGGAAAGAACTTCCCTGAAGTAGCTAGGATTGTTTGTTCCAAGATCTACGATCTGGTCAAACCCTCGAATGAATATAGGAACGTGCTTACTCATGGGGACCTTTGGGTTACAAACTTCCTGATAAAGTACACCAGCAGAGGTCGTATTCCTACTGAATGTAGATTTGTTGATTTCCAATATGGCCGCTACACTCCTCCATCCCAAGATGTGCTATCTTTGATATACTTAACGACCAATAGAGAGTTCAGAGAAAAATACATGTACCAAGTTATAGGCATGTACTATAACTACTTGGAAAGACATTTGAAGGCAGCCGATTTGGATCTGAACAAAATAATCCCTTTTCCTGAATTCATGGAGAGTTGCGAGAAACAGAAATTATTTGCTATCGTGCAAACGGCTATTTACTTTCCTTTGATTCTGATCAGGAATAACGCCATTCATGAGTATTTTTCTGATAAATCTCTAAATGAGAAAGCTTTGTTTGAAGACAGGAGCTATCTGGTGTTAGCCCACAAGGATAAAGATGAAATGTACGAGCAGCGGCTGATAGAATCTATTCAAGATTTGAAAGATTTTTGTGAGCATTTTTGAAGTATTATTCGTTGATAAATGACGAATTCAATGTTCTTAGATTTAATAGGAATCGCGACCAGGAAGTAAAACTACTAAGAAATTAATCTAGTCAATAACCTTTGTTATATTTATCAGTAAACATTTCAACCTCAATGTTTATGTATGTCAGTGATGTTATGTTCAGTTTTGTCTTCTATTAACTTTTACGATGGTCACCCTTGTATCGTTTTTAGATACATTTTAGAGTGGCCTGAAGATGGCAGAATACTTTGCCGAAATACATTGTCAAATTATTTCTTAGAAATAAATATCATTTACTGTGGAGCAGACTTCATTTATTCTACTTAATTTTCGCGGTATTAAAAAATCGATATTAGAATAATTCATTTTTGAGCTCTGGTGACAACAAATATTGATCTTTGATAACAAATTGCAAATGAATATCTGTTTCTCCCATTTCCATGACAACGAAAGGTATACTGATGTCACATCACGAATTCAACCATTTTGCATAATTATTTCTGATTTCTATTTTTTGTAGTAATAAGACCAGTATATATGATTTCAAAGTGCACCAATAAAAAACAATAGCCTAAAGAATTCATGGATAACTGTTCTTAAAAACACTTGCTCTATTTCGAGCACTCCGGCTACGCCGTCGTGCTCGAAAAATCGCGCGTGTTTTAAAGCCCTTTTTATCCACTTATACTTTATTATACAAATATATATTGTTATGAAATATTAATTGCTTTTAAATAATAATTGTTGTTAATTTTTCCCCACGTTATTGTTATTGCCCCACAAATATTTTCTTCCTGTATAAATATTTTGATTTCGATTTTGATATACCTCTAATACTTATGTAGGCAATTCAGCTCCGAAATGGAAAGCCAATTGTTATATTGTGATATGATAATAGCTAATTGTTATGAAATAATAATTGCTAGCTAACGTCACTGTTTTCTCGCCACGTTGCTGCCAATTATTATTACCCTTTCTTACCACGACTAACTCAGTTGGTACGCCTTCGCCTCAGGAGTCGGTATTGGCAATAGAGCCACTGCCTGTCTTTTTGTCACTTGAACTATTTCAGTTCAGTGTTTATATGTGAAATATTAGCATGTCATTGTGGAAAATAAGCCAGAAATTATCAAAAACAATTATTCCCTTTATTCAGGAAAACTTATATTAACCTGGCCTGCGATAAATAACTTATAACTATAAGCAATTGATAAATTTTCATAGAATAATAAGAAACAGTGTTGGATATTGTATATTACCTCACTTTTTTCTTTTCACTTAGAAGAATCCTTTTATAGTTCAATACCAAAATAAACTAGAGTTCTTCAGATATACAAGTTACGTTGTAAAGTGATTCAGTTTGTGATGTGCACTAAAAAAGTTCATACTTGGAGCTGCAACTGTCGCTGATGCAATACCTGCCAATAATCTGAAATCCTGCTTCATCCACTCCTCTCAAAGACTCTCCATTTGCAAAGGAACCATCCAAAATCCCCGAAATCAGCTTGGACAAGTTTGTATGTGGAGTACAAAAAGGTAATCCTCTTTTATTTTGTGTTGAAATTATTCAGAAGTTGAATTGGTTTGTTATTTTTGGCAAACTACTTTGTCATTCGTGAAAATGTTCAATTTCCTTCTTTCTCAAATTTTGTACCTGGCTTCGTTCTCAAATTTTTTTCAATCTCTCCTCGCTTTGTTTTTTCACTCCCTGGATACCATTTCTGTTTTGTCCATTTTATTTGAATTCTCAAACTCACGCACTTCCTTGTCGCACTTTGATTAATTTGGTGTTATTTGAGAAAACTTATGAACTAATATATTTTACATTTCTTATAAACTAAATACAATATTTGATGATAATTATTTTTGACACTTCTCAGTTCTTACTTTTCCACAATTTCAAATCTTTTATCTCACCATCTGTGTTCTCTGATTGGCTATTGTCATCAAGAAGTTTGCTGTTCTCCCATTGGCTATTTTTAGTTAGATACAATTTCATATAGTGTATGTTTCAAGCTTATAATTTTTTTGATCACATTTAATTCAGAATGATTTTGTAAATCGAGACTTTTTTGTTGTATTTTAAAAAATTATAGGTTGTAATCATTTTGACCATGTATGAAAATGATTGCATTATAGTATTGGCATATTTTTACCTATCAATATTATACAGAGGCTTCATAAAGGAAATAGAATCTCAAAAAAAATTTAAAACAATTTCTCATGAACTACTAACTATTAAGTCATTATTATTTTTGTGGTTTTTTAAAGAAATTATTTCTTTTTCATCTTTAAAATATATTACTGGTCCTTCCTAACATAACAATATATATATATATATATATATATATATATATATATATATATATATATATATATATATATATATATATATATATATATATATATATATATATATATATATATATATATATATATATGAGTCAACAGGATTTCCGTGGTTCATTGCTCCTTAATGTATCACTATTTCGATTTCTTATATTTTTTTGTCAAAGGGACCATCTCAGACCACCTTCCAAAATAATTTTCATTCATACAGGGTGCATCATTGATGCGTGGCTAACCAAAGTTGTTGTTTTTCAAATGAAACACCTGGTATATTTTCATATATTCCAATCGGCTGTTCCATTGGCTGCTCAACGATTTTTTTCATTTTGAATTCTGTTGCGGCGTTGCCGATTTTTTTAAAAGAAATCCATTTTGTAGACTTTTTTAAGAAAAATTACCTATTTTACATTTTGAAATATTTAGTAAAGATAATTGGGGAATCGTTGGTCGATATGATGATGTTCATTGAGAATACCAATAATTTGGAATTAATTGTACATGATGTTCGATACAACAACATAAACTTAGCCATTTTCAAACATCGGTATTTTGATTTTTTCAAATGGAACGCCCTGTATATTTTCATTTGAATCAACTCCTTTTTAATAACTCTACACTTTTCATTCTCCATGTTATGTACCTAAAACAACTCGTTTCTACATCCAAAAGATGGATATTTTTCCACAGAAAATATTGACAATGTTCGCCTTTGGTATCATATTTGGAATTAAACTTTGCATAAAAATCATATTTATTTGAATCTAACAGAAAATAACGATAATTAATGCAGCAAATGTTCAATGTGCATGCCATTTTCACCAATACACGCTCTCAATCTGTTTCGGAAATTAGTATCCACATGTGCCAGCATCTCCTCTGAAATTTCCCTGAAAGCAGTACGAATTCTTGCTTTCATATTTCCAGGAGTTGTTGGCGGAGTTTCATAGAGTTTAATGTATGTATCCCCATAGAAAAAAATCAATTTTTGTAAGGTCCTGTGACCTTGGAGGCCACTGAATTGGCCCTCCTCTACCTATCCATTTTCACGGAATTAATTATCAATGTATTCCCGCACATCAGTGTGGTAATGTGCAGGCGCGCCATCTCGTTGTAGCCACATTCTCTGCCTTATTGCCAATGGAATATCATCTAATAAATTTGATAACTGACTTCGCAGAAATCTTGGATATTTTCTTCCATTGAGATGACCGTTGAAAAAAAAAGGGCCCAATTACACGCCGTCCAATGATACCTCTCCAAACATTCAGTGACCAACGTTGTTGGTGATTGACATTCATGAACAAAATGAGGATTTTCAGTTGCATAATAGTGCATATTATGGCGATTCACATGGCCATTGTTGTGAAACGTGGCTTCGTCCGAAAATAGAACATACTCAAAAAAATCAGGTTCTTGGTTGATTTTATCTACTCCCCATTGTCAAAAACGCATTCGCTTTGGAAAATCTCTTTCAGTCAGCTCCTGCATTAACTGTATATGATATGGATGGTAATTGCATTTTCTCACCATCCGAGAAACACTAGTAGTAGTAGTAGTAGTAATTTTATTTAGCCTTTCGCTATACATTCCAACAATACATATATAATATGTCACTACACAATTATAATATTACATTAATATGTTCACTTCTGATAAAATCCTTGACATGATTCTTAAATATATTCAGTGGACTCATCTTCAGTTCGTTTCCTAGTTTATTATATTCCACCACACCTTTGTAGAATACTGAACGCTGTGTCTGTGTTTTCTTTGCTTGCTTCACAACAAAATTATCTTTACCTCTAGTATCATAGTCATGAACAGTTTTGAATTTTACTAATATATCTTTTAAATATTGAGGACATGTGTTTATGTTGATCTTGTGGATGAATACCATAACATTGTACTTTATGAATGATTTGACATCCAACCAGTTCAGGGTGTGTAACATAGATTGAACCGAAGTTCTATAATCACACCGTAATATAACTCTAATGGCTCTATTTTGCATTTTCTGCAATCTCTCTATTTCACTCTGACTTGCCATGTATACAATTGTGGGGCAATAATTAATTTCGAGGTTGAGTGGAAGAGCAATTTCCATGGTGATTCGTCACTATTGAAATTGAACTCCGCCTTTAATTTTCTTCCAAAGTTAAATATGCTATATATTTTTATTTTTATTCTAATGACTGTACCGTTGAAAAGGGAGAAAATAATAAAGACGATATTATTATTATTATTATTATTAAATGAGGTAGAATAATTGTGTTATAAATCAACGTCCTAGAATACAATGTCAAATATTTACTCACCCTACGCAAAACACCAATTTTTTTAGCTATTTTACCACATGTGTTTATCTACTTTGAGATATTCCCAACTCCCTACTCAAAATACGTGTACTCACATGGGGATTCTCGGTAATATGCAATGCAATATCAAGAGTATTTTCATCATTCGTTACAGGACAAGCACGTTCAAACTTTTCCGGTTTCCTCAAATCTTGTTTTGAGGTCTCGAAATGCTCGCTGGTCGGATGTCTTCTCTCAGTAAACTTTTGTTCGTATAATCTAGATGCCAGAAAGCAATTGCCATCACTTTCCCCCAAATCATACACCATTTTGACCATGTCCTCTAAACGATAATTCATAATGCCACAATAATTTTTAACACAACTGGATTGTTGTTTGAGAGTTACCTCTTATTACAAATTTCGGTAGTTATTTTTTCAGCGGTAGTCGTGGATAACTAAACTAGAAAAAATAGTTACATTTGAAAATTTCTTTTGAAATGCTAGTTATTCATGAGTTGCCAAGAATGCTTTTGAAGATGGAAAAAAATAATTGAAAGATCATTCAGTATCAGTATTTTCAATGAACAAACATGTAGGTAAAAAAATTGTTGATTTGATATTGAACAATTCCTTTTAAACCAGAATATCTCGGAAACAGGTTGTTTAAGGTTCATGATATCAGAGATAAAAAGTGTAGTCATTATAAAAACTTTTTAACAAAAAATTAAACCGACGAAAAAATCAACTGAAAAGCAAAAAATAAAATAAACCTTAGTCTAAATGATAATTGAGCTCCTAAACTGATGTAAGTAACTGATTTTGAGTCGGCGCCAAACAAACAATTATCGAAGATCATTATCTATGAAAGAAGTCATCAAAACGCAGCCGTGCATCTCGCTGCCATCATTTTACGCTTCACCTAATTCAATTGCTAGTTTGTTTGGCGCCGACTCAAAATCAGTTACTCACATTAGTTTGAGAACTCAATTATCATTTAGACTAAAAAGGTGTATTTTATTTTTTGCTTTTCAGTTGATTTTTTCGTCGATTTAATTTTTTGTTAAAAAGTTTTCATTTTTTACTTTTCAGTTCCGTATTTCGTCGGTTTAATTTTTTGTTAAAAAGTTTTTATTTTTAAATTTTTTGTGTACCAATTACTACCTACTTGTTTTTTGATTACTTCCAAAATACTTACTTACCCACCTCACTGCAACTATTACCAGTTAAATAATATGATTATCTACTTTTACTATTTGTTGTAATATAAATTATTTTTGTTGTTCTGGTTAGTTTATTTCATTATTTTGTATATCATTCCATCCTCTCATAAAATATACTGATTTTGACGGAACAAGAATAATGTCAGTAGCGATCTGTCATTGTCAACTACGTATGTGTGTGCCAATGTTCACTAGTAAAAAATCAAGTATCCCCTATTTTTCTACCCGTAAGGGTGGCTAATTCCTTTCGAAATCCAAATATTAGGTATACCCTATCTATTAAAAAAAGAATCATCCAAATCGAAGAACCCAGTACAAAGTTATGCCTGATAGAATCGGTTAATGGACCAGAATTCAGAGGGTGAGTGATCAATATCCTTCATTTCGCTACCCTTAGGGGTGGATTTCATCTTTTAAATTCAAATGGGACCAAATTCAAAGTACACCCTATCCACTGAAAAAAGAGTTATCGGAATCGGACGCCTCAGTAAAAAGTTATGCGTGATCATACATAAAAAAATATGATGAAAAAACATAAAATATACGGGGCGAATAGAGAACCTCCTCCTTTTTGGTTTCGTCGTTTAAAAAGAGAAGGCGGATGTTTTGAGGCATTGGTAAATTGGAGTACGGGGTACTATTTATTAAAACAATATAAAATATTATGGTATTGTGAATGGTATTTTTATTTATAACATAATCTTTGAAATGGCTCTGGCAGTGAAGGGTCAGAAAATATTTGAGGGCGAAGCTGCAGGTTCAGCTTTATTTCAATGAAAATGTCTGTAGAAGAGTACATTTCAATGGCTAAATTTAAAATATTATTTTGAATGCAAATCGAGTGTGTATTCGGAATGATAATCATTTAGACTTATATTTATGTTAGAAGGAAATCTCAAATCAGTAATGAGCATCTTAATCGAATTTAATCAAATCAGTTTCTCAGAGTTATCAGCGGAAAATATTACACTTGACACATTTCGTATAATTCTTCTACGATCTCTTTCATCCTTTTTCGGAACGGTTCACAGCGCAAAGCTTCATTGAACACTTCCGTACGATCAATCAAATAAAAATGTGATGACTTCTCGGGGCTGTCATTAATTTCCCTCATTTTCTCTTTGGGACAGAGAAGGATCTGCAAATAACACGCCGACTGACATATCGCTGATGATTTGAAATATTTACAACTTTCCAAGAAAGTTTCTCGATCACAAATATTGTTCATGTTAATGTTGTTATTTCTCATTATCTGGATAGTTCTTCGTAATATTCGTTCACAAGATTCCAGAAATATTGCCCCCTCGTTTCTCTATCAGTATTCGTAAACAGGAGAAAAAGAAGATCCGTAGCTGGCGGGCAATATCTCGTGAGTTGGTAATCTATAAGTAAGCAATGTGGTTTGCCTTGTCCTTGCTTAGTTAAAATATTGCTTCCCCACATGTCTCCATGGCATATGACGTTTCTAAACCTCTTCGACTTCGCCAAATCTGCATAGATCCTGCTAAAAGCATCTCCAACTCTTTTCCTGAAAACTTCCAACTCCATCCCCTCGTAAACTTCTGGAAACTTCCGAGAAAAAACTCTGTGACCACCTTAGCACCATGCCTCATCACCATGCCAGAACTATCTTCGGTAAAATTTACTTCTTTCAAATAAGCACCATACTCCTGGTCGAGCCCAAATGTTTCCCCTTGAATCACACTCATTTTTTCTTCCAATAATATGGAACAAGCGTGAAATTTTGCCAGTTGCTTAGAAGCCATCGAAAGCCATTCGTAACTAGCAGAGGTGAATATGTCTGAAGATGTATAGTGAAGAATCGAAACGTCCTCCAAGACTAATACATCGTTTGGTCTGGCGAAATAACATTCTGGTGAAAAATCAGTGATATCTCCATAGCCCAACTGTTTTAGCATCGGTATGAAAGTTTGGTAGATAAACCTCTCTTTGTTGGACGACAATAAAGCTATTTCTAGCGTTGTTTCATTCGTGGTTGGTAAATACTTTGCAAACAAATTTAATGTTTCAACGTTCTTATCATATGCAACGTTTATTTTCAATTTGTAATAATCCCCTAAAAATCCTAGCCTTTCAGTCAAAGGTATCAATTGGTAGCTCCTCAATTCGTAATCGTTGGATCTAAGTTTATTCCCCACGATCATGTAGCAGTCCTCTCTTATATATTTGGATACTGCAAGCATTCGTTCAGTTCAAGAGAGCTTCTGATCGTTCTTCTTGTGTAATTCTCAAATTACTAAAGCATTTTTTGAATTTTCCCAATTTTACGTAAGGTAGATATTGCTTCACTTGATGTTCAAAGTACTCTAATGGTAAATTGGAGGGTAAATATATATCGATTTTCATCAAAAGTTCTTTTAGTTCATTGTAAAAGTACTGTAAGAGGTGGTGGAGTAGCACACCTCTCCTTCTGATTGGTTTGTGAGAAGATCACACATAAAACATTGTAAACCAGCGGAATGTAGGTATCTTTTTCAGTCGTTACGCACTTGTCGGCAACAACGTAAATATTTTTCGGGTCGTGTTGGAATACTTCTTCACTTGAATCTACAAGTCGAGTCACATCACTTTCGAGGGTTTTCAAGTTGATTTCAGCAAGATTTGACTCCTTTAATTCACCGATGAATCTCGAATAATCTTCTCTACGGAATGAGTAAATGATTCCGTTATTATTTCCAGCATTATTATTGATTCCGATTTGTTTGAAAATACTGGAGGCCAAAGTTTTTATGAGTTTTTCTAGGCGACTGCATGGATTTTCTATGGCGCTCATTATTATTTTGATGAGTAACTGTTTGTAACTAACAACCGACCGTCGAAAGATAGATTTAAATACTCTCTTCAGACAAAAACCAGATCTCACTTTGCTTTCTCTTTCTTGAATTCGTTCGATAAAACTGGGTCGGTTTTACTGGGACTGCAAAGTATTCAAGAGATGCAAAATTATGTTGAGTGAAAAATTGTCCGTGGTCCCAATTTTTAACCGACGAAAAGAGGTGTTCTCTAGTGGACGCGTATATTTTTTTTTATGTATGACCGTGAATTTTTTTTATGTATTCCACTCCTAAGGATAGGAAAATGCTTCACCCACATAATTTTTACTTCTTAACAGATTCTACCACGCATAACTTTGTACTGAGTTATCCGATTTGGATGATTATTTTTGTATTGTATAGGTATGCTCAAAAGTTGGCCCCATTTGGTGGATTTCTAAAAGAGTTCTGTAAATATAAACCGATGGAAGAGGCATCACTCCATTTCTGATGAATAAAGGCTTAAAGCTATCTCTAAACCCAGCGTTGCATATTATTCGCAATGCTTTTTCTGTAGGATGAATTTTTTTATGGCGTGTGACGAGTTACCCACAAAATGAGGCCATATTCTAATTTGGCGTGAAATAGGGCAGAATAGGTCTTTATAAGTGCATATATGCTCATAATGTTACGGAGTCGTCTGAAAGCAAATAAACTTTTGGATAGTTTGCCTCTGAGATCTTCAATATGAGCTGACCATGTAAGATTGTCGTCTAAGATTATACCTAGCAATTTAACACTAGAGTTATCTGAGTAATGTACATTTGAAGAACAAGTTATATATTGATTTTTATCTCTATTGATTTTGAGTTTGTTTGTTAGGACCGTGGATTCCAGAGTCAACTGTATAACGTCTTTGTTCCTTGATATCAATGAAGTGTCGTCAGCGTATTGTGTACATTCTAGAGGTTGCATAAAGAAGTTCAAATCATTCACATCAATAAGGAAAAGGAGAGGGCCGAGTACCGATCCTTGTGGTACACCGTATCTTACTGTAACTGATGATGACAATTGATTATTTTCAGAGACAACTTGCTTTCTCTCGCATAGATACGTTTTAGATATTTCCCCTAACACCATAAAATTACATTTTTTCTAGAAGAATGTCGTGGGAGACACAGTTGAAGGCCTTGGAGAGGTCGCACAGAGTAATAGCAACGTGTTCCTTTATCTCAAGGCCATCCACTTTGCCTCAGACCACCTTCAATAGAGCGTCAATTGTAGAAGTTCCAGAGCGAAAACCAAATTGTACATCGTCCAGTTGTTTAGCCGAACAATAGGCGGCGAGTCTATTTTTTAGAAGAATGTCGAGGATTTTGCAGTATTGGGACAATTGAGATTGGCCGGAAATTGTCGGCCAATTTTGTGTCTCCTTTTTTGAAAATCGGGATTATTTTGGAAATTTTGAGGCATTCGGGAAATATACCGGACGTGAAACATAAATTGAAAGGTTGGTTAATGGTTCCATGATTTCCTCAACGACTGCTTTGATTAGCTATTTAGCTCATAATAGTCCAAACAGGGTGAATTTTTCAGAATTTTGATAGCCTCTCGCACTTCTAGTGCTGTAACGGGTGTAAGAAATAAGGATTCACATGGTTTTAGTGTACCATTGAGAAATGTGAGAGGAACATTTTCTGAGTCTGGCAGGAAGGAAAATGAGATTTTCTGCTATATTACCAAAGGAGTCACTGAAGTCTTGAGATTATATTTCAGTATTTTTTTGTAGTTTGTTTCGGTTGAGCTCGTGATTAATAAGTTTCCTAGTAGCCTTCGTAATATTATCTGAATTTTTGACATAATTGCCGTAAACACTTTTTTTGCTTCATTTGGTTGCTTTCTGTATTGTTTCCTCAGTATATTGTAGGCAATATAATTTTCAGCACATTTAGAGCTATCGCAAATGATTTTCACACATTGTAAATTGTCCCTTGTTTCTCTAAGAGAATTATTGAACCACGCCACTGGTGGTTTTTTGTCTGTGCTAATTTTTATTGGGAGAAAGTTCAAGCAGATGTTTTGTAAGGTGAATTGCTTGCAAATTCGTCCGTCGTGAGTGTACGTTTGCAAACGTCTTCCCACTTCACTTCAGACAGGGCTTTTTTGAGTTATCGAAATTTTTGTTGTTGATATTTCTCCTGTAAACAGGCTGTGGTTCGGTAAGATTTTCATTGAGAATGATGAATTTACCATAGTGATCTGAGAGACATGATTCGATTACGTCAGCTGAGTAATCTATGGCGTTAAGATTTGTGAGGATGTTGTCTATGCATGTAGACGAGAAAGACGATACCCTAGTGTAATCCGAGATGGTGATTACAATATTGTAGGAAGATATTAACGAAGATTAGCTGAGTCTGATCTGAAGTCTACATTGAAGTCACCTAATTTTATGAGTTTTTTACATCTGTTAAGTAGAATTTCAAAATTTGACAAAAAAAATCAAAGTCTCCTATGCCAGATCTATAGAGAGTGATCACGATAGTTTTGATGCTTACAATTTCGACACAGCCGAATTCAGAGTGGAACTCCTCAACAAGATCTTCACAATCAACAATACGCCCTCGTGTTTATTATCTTTCCTACAAAAATGAGAAGCGAATACGATAAACGCCCAGACCAAACCGCTAGTTCTAAGAGCTAAAATTTTTATAGCTTATTTTTTTTATATTCCACCCCTAAAGTGGTGAAAAGGTGGGTGAGAAGGGGGGGTGAAAGTGAAAGTAAGTTGGTTTTGAAATTAGAGTCATGGACATTAGTATTTGGGCTCTTCTTCACAAATAAAGATAAATGTGTTTCAGGATTTTTGAAAATTCACCCCTAAAGGGGTCAAATGTGGGTTGAAAGTCTGTTTAGTTAGTTTGAAAGTTAGGATCATCAAAATTGGTATTTGGGAGTCATTGTTACAAATAAAAATAAGTGTTTCGGTGTTTTTGGAAATGCAACCCCTAAGTGGGGAAATGGGGGTTAAATTGCGATTGGAAGTTTGTATAGGAATTTCTTTAGTTTTCACGTTGGGGTCATAAAAATGTATGTTGAAGTCTTTGTTACAAATGGAAGAAGTATGTATTTCTGTATTTTTGAAATTCACCCCTAAAGGGGTGAAGTGAAGGGTGAACGTTTTAATGGGGGTTCCGTTAGTTTTAAGTTAGGTCATTTGAGTGTATTTGAGGTCTTTGTAAGGGATAAAGAAATACATATTTCAGTGTTTTTATAAATGCAACCCCTAGGGAAGGTGACAGTGGGGGTGAAAGTTAGTGTGAGGGTGGTTCCGTTAGTTTTGAAGTAAGGGGCATAAAAATTGGTATTTGTGTTTCAGTATTTTTAGAAATTCTGTCCCCAAAGGGATGAGTGAATTTGTAATAGTCCTCACAAAAATACAAAGTTCAACGCGGACGAAGTCGCTGGTACCAGCTAGTTATAGTATATAAATAACAGTTAGTTAGTAGGTAAGTAAGTATGTTGAGAGTAATACAAACGCACGACCAATCGCAACGACGCACACAGATGAGAATGACCAAAAAGCTGGCCAAAATATTTTTTTCTGAAGATATCTCAATTGAACAATAACTTGTTTTACTATTGATGGGGCGGGTAAGACCAGCTTTTGGTGAGCAAAATTTGACTTCGAGTACTTTATCTAGTTGGCTGTGTGTTCTCAAACAAAGTCGTTTTCTTGACAGATCGTCATATAGAGTCTTTCGAGAACTATTTGATGTGTGTGTAAAATTTACTACAGGGTTGAAAGTGTTTCATTTATCATGGATTCCGTTCAAGAAGGTGAGAAACATGTTTATTTGCATAATATATTTCTTTTTTACACGCTTTATATTAGCTTCACTTGTATGTTTGTTTGTTTGTAACCGACTCTTTTGGGCGCGATTTTGACCCACTTCCAGACGTCCGAATGATTTGAAATTTGGCAGGTGTACATAATTCCGGTGACAATGCATTAAGTAATTTTTGTGTGAAGAAAAAACAAAATGGCGGCTCCAATATAGCGTACGAATTTTGTGATTATGGTCCGATAAGCTTCAAAATTGGTATCCAAGGGTTTTTGTGGTCGGAGATTATGATTCTTTTGTCAAAATTGGAATATCCAAGATGGCGGCTTTAAAATGGCGGCCGAGTTTTGTGATTATGGTCTGATTCTATTCAAAATTGGTATGTGGGGGTTTTTGGGGTCGAATATTATGATTCTTTTGTGAAAATTGGAAAATTCCAAGATGGCGGCTTCAAAATGGCGGCCGAGTTTTGTGATTATGGTCTGATTCTATTCAAAATTGGTATGTGGGGGTTTTTGGGGTCGAATATTATGATTCTTTTGTAAAATTGGAAAATTCAAATGGCGGCTTCAAAATGGCGGCCGAGTTTTGTGATTATGGTCTGATTCTATTCAAAATTGGTATGTGGGGTTTTTGGGGTCGAATTTATGATTTTTGAAAATTGGAAAATTCAATGGCGGCTTCAAAATGGCGGCCGAGTTTTGTGATTATGGTCTGATTCTATTCAAAATTGGTATGAAGGGGTTTTTGGGGTCGAATATTATGATTTCTTTTGTGAAAATTGGAATATTTAGTATGGCGGCTTTAAAATGGCGGCAAAGTTTTGTGATTATGGTCTGATTCTATTCAAAATTGGTATGTGGGAGTTTTTGGGGTCGGAGATTATGATTACCTAATTTTATAAGATCATTCCATTTTTTAATTTGCAAAAAAATGCAAAAATAATAGTTTAAAAAAAACTAAAAAAAGACGCTTTTATAAATAAACCACACTAAAAAGTAGGAAATAAATAATAGTTTAAAAAACTAAAAAACACGCTTTCATAGAAAACCAGACTAAAAAAATAGAAAATAAGAAAAAAATTTATTTTATTTAAAAAAAGCGGGATGGTATCAATAATTATATAGTACATTACACACCTAGGGCAGTAAAGTAAGAAATGTCTCAGATCACAGGTGATTGTTGGCCGACGCAATACCATGCACCCCACGCTTTTTTTTAAATAAAATAAATTTTTTTCTTATTTTATATTTTTTTAGTCTGGTTTTCTATAAAAGCGTGTTTTTTGGTTTTTTCAAACTATTATTTATATCTATTCAGTCATAGATCAACGTTAGTATGACAAAAAATAAATTCCATCTACTATCTTTGGAATGAAAGTACTAATCAATCAAGATCAAACGGCATATTTGGTATCATATGAAAGCTCATTTCAAAACTTTCAATTGGTATCAAATTAGCTGCGCCTACTGCGCTTTTGAGAAAAAAACCTGTTAGATCTATTTGAATCGTATAAGTGTATACGCGCCAAGCGCTAACTTGAAAAAATCCCCATAATTTGGGAAGAAATTCTTTTCAATTTGAATGTGAGAACTCATTATTGGGTTATCGATTGTCTGCAATTTATCCCCCCCCCCCATGACGAGATTTACCCCGTGGGGGTGGGACAAAAATCAATAACTTTGATATTTTACAAATTCCGTGGCTTATTCCAAAATTTACAACCGAAAAATGATTCTAAACAAAATTAATTTCCCTGGGTTTTCTAAAAAAATACCATCAGGTTCCTTCTTTCTTAGTATCTAAAGTCCATCTGAAATAGAGCTGAGATTCGCGACTCCAATTGATCCATTTTTTGAAGTAGGTACTTTGTATATTTTTATGACATTAAAGTACAAAAATGAATTTGAATGAAAAAATATCCTTTTTATTTTATGAATTGATATAGGTATCCTCATTTTGGGTCAGAGGTTAGAATGACGATATTGGAGCCGCCGCCATTTTTGAATTTTCATATTTTGATGATGAATTCATAATTTGCGTCCCCAAAAATCCATACAAGTCGATTTTGAGTTGATTCTGATTATTAATAACGAAGTTCATCCGCCATATTGGCGAATCCATTTCGAATTTTCGACTTTGAAACCCAAATATTCATTTTTGAATCAAATAGGATCATAAATGTAAAAATTCGTCGACCCTCTTGGAGCGGCCATCTTGAATTTATGAGTTTTGACAAAACATTCATAATCTCCGACCCCAGAAACCCATATATACTTATTTTCGATAGAATCGGGCCTTAATCACAAAACTCGTCCGCCATCTTGGAGCCGCCATCTTGAATTTATGGATTTTGATGAAAAATTCATAGTCTACGTCCCCAGAAACCCCTACATACCAATTTTGAATAGCATCGGAACATAATCACAGAATTGGTCCACGCACCATCTTGGAGCCGCCATTTTATTTTATTCTCTAATGAAAAATTTATAAGACATTGTCACCAAAATTATATGAACCTTTCAAATTTCAAGTCAATCGGACGATTAGAAATGTGTCAAAATTCACTTACAAATTTTTAACCAGAGAAACAGGACATGCGAACGAAGCAAGTTATATAAAAGCTTGTGAAAAGCGTGTTAATACTATAAACGTGGCAACATGTGATCATTCAGTTCCTTTCATGCAATTGATTAATTGATAAGTGTTATTCTACGTGTAAACTATCAACAAAAATTATATTTCGCCTTTATATAATTTTGGCCAGCTATTCCTTCATTTTCACCTGCCCGCACGTCTGTTCCCGTTCGGGTAGCTGTCTCGCTGATATTGACTTCGAGAACGCTCGGAAAATTCCGCTGCCATCATTTTATGCTTTACGAAATTCATTTGCTTGTTTGTTTGGCGCCAACTCAAAATTAGTTACTTACATTAGTTCAGGAGCTTAGTTATCAAGACAAAAAAGATTCATTTTATTTTTTGCTTTTCAGTTTCTTTTTTCCTCGGTTTAATTTTTTGTTTTTTGCGGAACTTGTTTATTACATATCACTGATTCCATCATGCGAAACCTGTCGAAATATTGTGTTAACAAAATTGTTCAAACTGAAGCGATAAATTAATATTTTTGCATGTATTTTTTTCGTAATTTCTTCAAAATTACAAACAAAAATATATAAAGGGTAAGTCCGGACTAGTTGGCAATAATTTTTTCAAGGATCAGTCAAAATAAAAGTAGAGTTTGTCAAATACTTATTCATTCATAATGGAACTTTGAATAATTACCTTTAAAATAATGGACCTTTACATTTACGAAAAAAAAAATCCAAAACTTATGTAGGTCGATTATATTTCATAGGAAGCGTCCAATTGACTTAGAATGCCATCATATATTTTTTATTTCGAAAAGATATTGCGTTTGAAAGTGTACCCGTGATGTCACGTTCATCGAAAACTACCCCCTCCATAATCCACGTTCAGAAACACGCATTACTGTTCTTGTCAAAAATATAGCTCACTGCTTGATATACACCATTAATATATAATTTAACACTGTTTATTAATAGACTCATCAACAAAAAAAAAACATTTCAACAAACAGTTTTCTTTATTTAAAACATTCAAAGTTTCTGAACGGGCCTTCCTTTTGATGAAGAGCGACCATTGGCAACACCGCAAATATTAAAGACAGTTCCCATTAAAATCATATTGACATTTGAGGTTAATGTTTAATGTCTATTTTTATCAACTTATTAATTTCTCAATATCATAAACGATTTGGTATGTTTATAATGAAACAAGGCTTCGTAAAAGCAGGTTCGGAAAATTTGCCAAGGGTGGATTATGAGATGGTTGACTCTTTTTATTTATTTTTATGCTTGGTTTATGCAACGTCCCAAGAACTAAGCGAACTAATAACTAAGGATTCAACACTAGCAAATCAATGAGCGCGTTTATGGAACCCCTAGTACAAGGACTAAGAACCGTGACCCAACTTTTAACTAAGAACTTTGGCTCTTAGTTAAAACGTTCGTGATTGTTTAGATATAATCTATCATAAATGCATTATACTGTGAATATATATGTAGGCTTT